>JAPDNY010000024.1:0-487500 GCA_029375565.1 Gekko gecko | reverse complement strand
AGAGTCGGCACACTTAACCACTACACCAAACCACTACACCAGACTGGTAAAGAGTTTTTTTGACCTGGGGAGGTGGTGAGCTCCCTCTCACTGATAGTCTTTAAGCAGCGGCTGGACAAGCATTTGTCAGGGACGCTCTAGGCTGATCCTGCATTGAGCAGGGGGGTGGACTAGATGGCCTCTATCGCCCCTTCCAACTCTGTGATTCTATGAAAATGAAAACAAGACATCCTAGAAGTTCCAGAAGGAGCTGGAGACGGCACAGCCCTTCCAGAACTCACAGGAACCCAAAAAACCATCCCCTCCATAGTGGCAGGGCACCTCCCTGAAAGGCCTTTTCAGTTCTCCATCAGTTCAAGACCGGCTCTAGGACAGCACACCAGCTTATCGGACCCTCTCACCAATGTGTCATCTGGTTGTCTCTCTGGTGCAGGTGCTGTCCGAGGTGCTGACTTTGGGATCCCATTGCACGTTCCACTCTACCGCCTGCCTGCCTGCCTGCCTGCCTTCTGCGGTCCATCTCTGACTGATCCCCATCAGCTCCAGGCACTGACTATTCCAGGGTGGTAGACCAGAGCAGGAGAGACCTCCACACAGAGACATAACGTTCTATTCATAGAGGGACGTCGCTGGCAATCCGTGCCAATATAGACCTCGCTTGCGTGTACTTGGTGAAACTTCCCAATGACTCGGCACACATTCCAACCATTTCCTCATTCCGGGGATGAATCAGAGGCCGAAAGAAAAACAAGAGCCACTGATCAAATACAGGGCTCTCACAGTTCACCTCCCTTCCATCCTAGAGTAAGACAAACATCACGGAAGTAACCCATTTCCCGTATATAAAGAGTTTTTTCCCATGCTGCGGGTCCGAAGGACCCAAAGTAACAAAAGCAAGGAAGGTGTGACTGAAACACCTCACAATTTCCTGCCAGCAACAGCTGATTCATCAAAACTATTCCCTCTTGTTTCTATACCGCTTCTCTGGTTCATTGAAATGTCCAAAGTGGCAGGCAGTAACAGCAATACAGCCCAATTATGCAATAAAATCATCTGTGGAACTGAAGATTTTTAACAACTAAGGGGGGAAAGTGTTCACGGGCCTTTACGGCAGTGTGACCACTGCCACCAGGTTTGTTGGATTTTGGATTAAATATTACTACACAAAGGAAAAGAAACGGCTTATTACTATTTGCAGCCAAAACTGCAATAGCATCTACATGGAAATCCACAAACAATCTAAACGTCATCCTCTGGTATAAAAAACTCTGGAACATATACATAATGGAAAAAACCTCAGGCATTCTGAAACAGATCTAAAGGTGAACACTATGATATTACAAATTTATGGTCTCCCATATTAGCACATCTAACCACTAAAGGAACAATACCTGTTGTAATAAATACTCTTCACCTCATTTAGCAATCTCAAAAGGTATTATAGACATACTGTATGGACAGCATGTAATGGAAAGTGTCACTCTTTAGACTTTTTAGATTAGACTCTAAGCTCTTGTGTCATAAGGTTTGACTTGTAAGACATTGGAAAACAGCATCCTTAGACTAGACTATATAGAGCTATATTAATTTGTATGTATAAAATAATATATGCAGGCTATATGTACACGCCTATCCTGTTGTTAATCTTGTTGTTAATGTAAAATGAATAAAACCATTTTTTGGGGGGAAAATATTACTAGGTGCATAAACAAGAGCCATACACTATGTATTTGATCACAAAAAGATTACTTTTCTAACAGATGAAAGGGCAGGGGAATTTTTGGAGAGAAATAAGCAAAGAATACATCCTAGAGGCTAACTGCATCCTCTCAGTTACGCAGCTACAGGAATAGCAATGGCTACTCCTCCCCTTCTTAGTAATAAGCCCAGTAGCCCCTTTAAGACTAACAAACTTTATTGTATCATAAGCTTTCAAGAAACACAGCTCTCTTTTTGGTCAGGACAAAGAGCCGAAGAACAGCAATAAAACTTGTGAATATATGCATGCAAGAGCAAAGCATTTTCTACAAACAAGATGCTAACTGACCAATAGAAGGGTTACAGGTCACTTACTCAGGGTAAACACAACACCCACTAATGGTCCCCGCACAAACTCATCTCTACTCTCAGGGGTTACAGGTTACACGACACAACATCCTGCTTTAACAACAACAACAGTTAACTCCATAATGGATGAAATGTAAGTAACTTGTAACTTCCAACAAAGTTCCTTGTAGGGCCACTGCCCATGCTGCCACAAGGTGTCAGTACCTCTGGGTGTAGTAATGTAGGAAGAGGTCGTCAAACCATTCTGGTCCTCCCAAGAATACTCACAGGAGTCAAGGACACCATGAGCACATAGCTGCATGATCAGTGGGTCACATGAATACATGAAACTGCCTTATAGTGAATCACACCATCGGTCCATCAAGGTCAGTATTGTCTACTCAGACTGGCAGCAGCTCTCCGGGGTCTCTGGTGGAGGTCCTTCACATCATCTACCACCAGACCCTTCCAACTGGAGACCAAATCCGGGACCTTCTGCCTGCCAAGCAGATGCTCTACCTCTGAGCCGTGGCCCCTCCCTATTGTTCTATCAAAGCCAGTATTGCCTACTCAGGTTGGCAGCGGCTCTCTAGGGCAGTGGTTCTCAACCTTCCTAATGCCGCGACCCTTTAATACAGTTCCTCATGTTGTGGTGACCCCCAACCATAAAATTATTTTCGTTGCTACTTCATAACTGTAATTTTGCTACTGTTATGAATCGTAATGTAAATATCTGATATGCAGGATGTATTTTTCATTGTTACAAATTGAACATAATTAAAGCATAGTGATTAATCACAAAAACAATATGTGTATTCTGATGATCTTAGGCGACCCCTGTGAAAGGGTCGTTCGACCCCCAAAGGGGTCGCGACCCACAGGTTGAGAACCGCTGCTCTAAGGTCTCAGGCAGAACTCTTTCACATCACCTACTGCCTGGTCCTTTCAACTTATGTAATCTTCAGCATGTGATCTTTCATTAAAATCTGCCTCCAACCCAATTCGACGTACGAATTTGTGACAACTGAATCTTTTTCGTACAACCCAAGTAAATTGAGATTATGCATGGGATAGAGCAGGCAGAGCTAATGTAACTCCCATCTTTAAAAAGGGTTCCAGAGGAGGCCTGGGAAATTACAAGCCAGTCAGTCTGACGGGTAAATTGGAGGAAACCAGGGCTCTTTTTGTAGCAGAAACTCCTTTGCATATTAGGCGACACATCCCTAATGTAGCCAATCCTCCAAGAGCTTACAGTAGCCCCTGTAAGAAGAGCTCTGTAAGGGGCTACTGTAAGCTCTTGGAGGGATTGGCTACATTAGGGGTGTGTCGCCTAATATGCAAAGGAGTTCCTGCTACAAAAAGAGTCCTGGTGGAAATTGTTATTAAGGAAAGAATTAGTAGGTACATTGATGAAAAAACCTATTGAGGCAGACTCAGCATGGGTTCTGAAAGGGAAGATCTCGTCTCACTAACCTGTTAATGTTCTTTGAGGAGGTGAACAAACATGTGGACAAGGGGGACCCAATAGATATTGTTTACCTTGACTTCCAGAAAGCTTTTGATAAAGTTCCTCATCCTAAGTAAGCTCAAAAAACACGGGATAAAAGGACCTTTTGTGGATCAAAAACTGGCTAATTAATAGGAAACAGAGAGTGAGTATAAATGGGAAATTTTCTCAGTGGAGGGTGGTAAGCAGTGGGGTACCACAGGGATCAGTACTCGGTCCGATGCTTTTTAACTTGTTCATTAATGATTTGGAGTTAAGAGTAAGCAGTGAAGTGGCTAAATTTGCAGATGGTATGAAGATGTTCAGGGTGGTGAAAACCAGGGAGGATTGCGAGGCACTCCAAATGGATCTGTTGAGGATGGGCGAGTGGGCGTCAACGTGGCAAATGAGGTTCAATGTGGCCAAGTGCAAGGTGATGCACATTGGAGCCAAAAATCCTAACTATAAATACACACTGATGGGGTCCAAACTGGCAGAGACTGACCAAGAGAGCGATCTTGGAGTCGTAGTAGATAACTCACTGAAAATGTCGAGACAATGTGCGACTGCAATAAAAATGGTCAACGCTATGCTGGGGATTATTAGAAAGGGTATTGAAAACAGATCAGCCAATATCATAATGCCCCTATATAAATCAATGGTATGACCTCATTTGGAATACTGTGTACAGTTCTGGTCACCACACCTCAAAAAGGATATTATAGCTTTGTAAAAAGTGCAGAAAAGGGCAACTAGAATGATAAAAGGGCTGGAACACTTTCACTAAGAGGAAAGGTTGAGGTGCTTGGGGCTCTTTAGCTTGGAGAAACAACGGCTGAGGGGTGACATGATAGAGGTTTATAAGATTATGCATGGGACAGAGCATGTAGAGAAAGAGGTACTTTTCTCCCTTTCTCACAACACAAGAACTCATGGACACTCAATGAAATTGCTGAGCAGTTGGGTTAGAATGGATAAAAGGAAGTACTACTTCACTCAAAGAGTGATTAACACTTGGAATTCACTGCCACAGGAGGTGGTGGTGGCAGCTACAAACATGGACTGCTTCAAGAGGGAATTAGATAAATTTATGGAGCAGAGGTCCATCAGTGGCTATTAGCCACAAGGTATAGATAGGGGCTCTGGAGCAAATGAGGCTCTGTATTCTTGGTGCTTGGGGGGGCAACAGTGGGAGGCCTTCTGGTGTCCTGGCCCCACTGCTGAACCTCCTGATGGCCCCTGGTATTTTTGGCCACTGTGTGACAGAGTGTTGGACTAGATGGGCCATTGGCCTGATCCAACATTGGCTTCACTTATGTTCTTATGTTCTTGACTGGAGATGCTAGGGATTCAACCTGGGACCTTCTGCAAGCCAAGCAGATTATCTTCTATTGAGCCAGGGCCCCACCCAAGAAAACTCCATCCAAGAAAACTCAACTCCATTTTCAGGACTGCCACCCACATAATATTGCATCGTGCACACTTATATTCAATGAAATTAATATACTGGAACAGTTCAAGAAGATGCCTAGATAAGGGGAAAGGATTAGAGTCGACTGCAATATCCATTGTCTGTAACACTTGCGCTTTACTGCATTGTCTTCTTTACAACCCACTTTCTGCATGATGGAACACCATTGCCTTAGCCAGTCCTTTTGTTTGTATTGTTTTCCAATTCTGTAATCCTAGCCCTGTTCCATTGTTTATTGGATATCTTACGCTGTCTGATTGATTTGTTATGCTGTAATCTGCCTTAAGCCTCAGTGAGAAAGCCGGGCTACAGATGAAGCAAATAAGTTAAAAATATACCGAATCCCACAAATGTTCTCTGAAGAGATACTGGCTTGAGATCTGAAGGCTTATGGCATAACAATTTTGGTAAAGCTAAGCAGCTATGGACCTGACCCAGAGACCTGAAAGGAGACTGAAGAAAGGTGCTGTTAGTTCTGTGCAGGATGAAAGGCCGGATAGAAGGGCAATAGATATATGGTATAGTCCTTTCCGGACCAGAAGCTATTTGTCCTTGATTGTTTTAATGCTCTGGCTGAGTCTGAGAAGGCAATAGATAGATGGTACAGTCCTTTCTGGACCAGAAGCCATTTCTCCTTGATTGTTTTAATATTCTGGCTGAGAAGGCAATAGATAGATGGTATAGTCCTTTCTGGACCAGAAGCTATTGCTCCTTGATTGTTTGAATATTCTGACTGAGAAGCCATTCAGATACTATCTTGGCATAGAGTCCTCTCTCTCTCTCTCACACACACACACACACATACACTCTTTCAACTTTCAAATGCATTTTAAGCCCGGCACACCAAAGTCCAAAATCCAAATAAGGAATTTGCTGGGTCACAAGGCCTGCCACGGCTCAAGCCTTGCTGCATGTGCTTTTTAGCGCTGCTGCAGGTTAGTAAGCTGTTTATGGGTCTGTTTACAGGCTCTCTGTAGCAAGAATATATTTTCATGTCAGCTAAGGAAGGAACACTGCGTCCTAAGCACACATTGCGCAGTCCCCAGCGAGAAACCAGAGCCCAATTAACCTGTAGTAATGAACTCTGAACTTCTTCATACTACTTGACCTGCGGGCCACAGACACAAATGCATGCCCACCCCCGCCAAAATTACCCAGCCCTGGAGCGTGCATCCCACACGGTCAATGACCCAATGGAGAATGTAAGGACCATTCTAGAAGAAAGTTGCTAGTTTTGCAAGACTTTTCGTTATTTCCTTAACCCAATTCGACGTACGAATTTGTGGCAATGGAATCTTTTTCGTACAACCCAGGTAAATTGAGGTTTATAAGATTATGCATGGGATAGAGCAGGCAGAGAAAGAGGTACTTTTCTCCCTTTCTCACAATACAAGAACTCGGGGGCACCCAATGAAATTGCTGAGCAGTTGGGTTAGAACAGATAAAAGGAAGTATTTCTTGTGTTAATCTTGTGGCCCGTTTTTACACACCCAGGGAGATACTGGTCGCCACTTTGGGGCCAGGATGCAATTTTTTTCTCCAGGCCAGTTTGGCTGGGGTTCCTGGAGGTTTTTTGGGCATGAAAGAGAGGTCACTGGAGGTGTGGGGGGGAGGTATTTGTGAATTTCCTGCATTGTGCAGGGGGTTGGACTAGATGACCCTGGAGATCCCTTTCAAACTCTATGATTCTAAGATCTCCAGTGTATAAGCTTCTGAGAATCACAGCTTCCTTTGTCAGATATGGGTAATAGTGAGAGGTCTCCAGGCCCCACCTGGAGGCTAGCAACCCTAGATCCTGCACTCTCCAAGGTGTTCCAGCCAATTGTCAGGTTCCCCAATAACTCAGTATCAATCACCTTAAGCAGGTTCAGTTTTATTGATCAGAGAGATGGGAGACATCATGAACTCTTGAGTCAGGAATGAGGCATACAAAATGGCCAAAACAGTTATACTCAATTCATACAAGACCCCCTGATACCCAGAGGCCAATAAGCGGATAGGATCTAGTGTGGGGAAATGGTTAACGGTTCAGAGGTGAGCGGGAGACAGGAGACGCTTTGCGCCCAAGGAGCTGAGCGCTTCAAGGACATGGGCAAGATGAGGAAGACAGCTAGAGACAAACAGCAGCAGGAGAAAGCGGGCCGGCTGGGTACTCATGGGGCAGCCCACACATTCCACACCATAACTCCATGCTGGTGTCGACCGACACCAATTCCCGTAGAATCTGTCTGCCTCCCCCTGTGTCTCTCCTCCAGCAACTCAGCTGTGGGTTATTTTCACACAGACAAGCACCTGCCCCTTTCCTCTTGCTGACAGGAAGGGTTCTCTCTCCCAAGTCCTGATGGGCAACTGGTCAGGACCATTTCCTGCCCCCAAAGGCCCACTGAGGAGATATCTACAAACCTTAAACCCTATTATCATTCCTTTTTCCTGAGAGCCAGTTTGGTGTAGTGGTTAAGTGCGCAGACTCTAATCTGGGAGAACCGGGTTTGATTCCCCACTCCTCCCCTTGCACCTGCTGATGTGACCTTGGGTCACTCACAAGCTCTGGCACAGCTGTTCTCTCTAATCTGGGAGAACCGGGTTTGATTCCCCACGCCTCCACATGCACCCGCTGGATGACCTTGGGCAAGCCATAGTTCTGTCAGAGCTGTTCTTGAAAAAGAGCAGTTTCTGTCAGAGCTCTCTCAGCCCCGCCTACCTCACAGGGTGTCTGTTGTGGGGAGGGGAAGGGAAAGGAGTTTGTAAGCCGCTCTGAGACTCCCTTGGGCAGTGAAGGACAGGGTATAAATCCAATCTCCTCTTCTTCTTCTTTTTGTGTCATGTAGGCTACAGTGACCCACGGTAATCACAGGCCCGGCATGCAGCACTAGGAAAAAGAATATTTGTGGCATTCCTGGAGGAACTAAATAAATAACAGCTTTAATAAAACCAACTGGGAAGCAACGGGGGCTTCTGTCTCTCTTTTCAGCGTGATCCTTCCTGACACATCGTACCTCTTTGCCAAGGGGGGGAATACCACGACAGCCCAAGAAATTGCTGGTCTTGCAGCTTAGTCACAGCCGTTTTATCATAATGGATTTAGGACTCCTACACGGCAGGTTTCTGTTACAAACTGGTTAACCGCTTCTTACCGACAATCCTTTCTGCAAGTTTCGACTAAGGGCCAGTTTTCACTTCCAGATCTCTTTACAGCACAGGTAGATAATTGGGAGAGGGAAAAGCAAGTAGGAACCAAGCAAAGCCCTCGGGCGGGGGGGATTGGCAGCTGTCACCGTGACAGCAGGTGTCCGAAAAAAGCTCAGCCGACATCATGAGAAACGGCAGACGGTTCCTGGCATATATTATCTATCTAGTCGATTTTTCATCCCAGCGTTCCTCCAAAAACTAACTGGCATACCTGGCCTTCCCCTCTCTCTCATTCTATCCTCACAACAACACTGTGAGGCAGCTTAGAGTGAGAAATAATGACAGGTCCAAGGCAACACTCCCTCTAAGCTGTGAAGTCTTGTGAGCAGAAATTCTACTTTCGTGAGCTCCTGGCATTAAAGTCGTGAGCGAGCGATTTGGCTGTGGCATAAATTAGTTTGCTCTGGAGCCATCCCTTCCTGAGCTAACACAAAAATCTGTGAGCTGGAGGCTAAAAAACTGTGAGCCTCCTCCAGCGCGCACGTCAACTTAGCCTGGGCAAGCTCCACTCATGCGAACTGTTCTTCCCAGGCCCCCCCCTCAGCCCCATCTCAGCGAGGGGACCCCTGCGAGGGCCTGCGATCGTACCAGCTCCCCCCCTATTGGCCTCAGAGTATCAGGGGGTCATGTTTGAAGGGGGTATATATCTTTTGTTTCTGTATCTGAGCCAGGGCCGGCTCACCCACTAGGCGAGCCAGGTGCTCGCCTAGGGCGCCGGCCCTGCAGGGGCGCCAAATACCCCCGCCCCCCGGTGAAAAGCCCTGCTTCCCACCCAGTGCCGGCAGCCCTGGCTTTCCTGGGCGCCTCGAGGCTCAAAAGCCGGCGCTGCCGCCGGGAGGGAAGGGGCGGGTGTTCTAACCCCGCCCCTTCCCCGGCTCTCCTGGGTGCCTCGCAGCTGCGAGGTGCCCAGGAAAATGGTGCTGGGCCGTCTCCAGGCCCCACCGGGAGGTTGGCATCCCCGGTGGGGTGGGCGCCCCAGGCTGTCCTGCCTAGGGCACCCAGACACCTGGGGCCGGCCCTGATCTGAGCCCGCCATTCCTGATACTCTGTCAGGCCCTCAGTCAAGACTCTCAACAACGTCCCCTCAGAAGTTTCAGTTTATTGAAAGCTAGTACTTGGGATACCATGAGCTCTTGTGTCAGGAATGGCGGTGTCAGGAATGGCAGGCTCAGATACAGAAACAAAAGATATATACCCCCTTCAAACATGACCCCCTGATACACTGAGGCCAATAAGGCAGGCACCTAGAGACGCACACAAAAAGCAACTGTTTTACATTCCCAGGAAAGATGAGCGGGAAGGCAAGAACAGGCAGAGCAGGGCTCCAAGGACACTTGGGTGATAACATGAGTCGACTGCCTAGGTGGAAGCGGGGAGAGGGATGAGAGCGGAGAGGCAACCCACACATTCCAGACCATGGCAGCATTCGCTGACATCTATTTCACACTAATAGCTTAGAGGGAACACTGGTGCAAAAGAGCTGTAACTCCAGGGACTCACCCATACACAAAACACTTAATCCTTTACAACTGGTCCCAAGGTCGCTCCGCAAGCTTCTGGATTTAGTTGTTGCCATGAACCTGAGTCAGTGTGGTACAGCTGTCAGACTACAGTCTGGGAGACCCAAGTTCAAATGTGCTCTTTGGGCCCATCGAGACATGGCGGACATCCCAGGGTTCACCCCCCAGGGACATGCTGCCATTTTAAAAATCAGTTTCCAGGCAGAAATTCCTTTGAACTGCACTGTGGAACCCCTGATTCTGGTCAGGAACATGGCAGCGTGGGGGAAGGACAGGATCCTGCCTTCCCCCAGCACCATTTGCACTCCCGCAAAATGGCACCCGGGGGGGGCTTATTTGTCCACATGCCCCCTCAGTGCCATGTCAGGAAGGAAAAATGCATTGGGGAAAGGCAAAACCCCCTCCTCTCTCGATGCAACAGGGGACCTGACCTCGAGTTACCGTTCCCCAGGTGGGGGGATAACCCATTTTCACAGGCTCCTCCCCACCAGCAGCCAGCTGGCCGGCAGGAGCAAATTCCCCCCACCCCTGAAACAACAATATTGTGTGTGACACACTGACGTCACATAGAAGTGACATAGTTGTTATGTCTTCAGAGACATAAGGATAGCATAAGTTGAGCAGGTACTCATTATGCAGATCGGAAATGCTATACAGTATGGCCCAATCAAAGGGCTTATGGTGGGAACATCTGTGATTGGTTATTGACATGAAATATGATTGGACATTATCTGTGAGTTATGTTTGGCTGTAATGCATAACTGTTATTGGATATTGTTATTATTGTGGCGTGGCTACCTCAGACAGGATTGTATATAAATCGCTGTTTGTGACTGTGTTTTGGTCTAGCTGGTCTAGCCCTTAGCTGGTCTAAACCTTGGAGCTAAATAAAGCTGAATCACTTTGAACTTACCTCCTGCATTAAGTCTCATACTTAACAATAGGCGTGTTGGTGACATGTGGGAGTGACTCACTGGTTTGGGGGTAGAACTCTATGGTTTGAGGGCAATTTTGCCATAGTAAAGATAAAGGTATAGGTTTCCCTTGCTCAAAAGATAGTCGAATCCAACTCTAGGGGCGGTGGTCATCTCCATTTCCAAGCTGAAGAGCCAGCGCTGTCCGAAGACATTTCCATGGTCATGTGGCCAGCATGACTGAATGCTGAGGCACACAGAACGCTGTTACTTTCCCACCAAAGTGGTACCTATTTATCTACTTGCAATTTCTTGCTTTCCAACTGCTAGGTTGGCAGGAGCTGGGGCCAGAGATGGGAGCTCACTCCGTCATGCGGCACTCGGGTCTCGAACTGCCAAACTACAGACCTTCTGGTCTGCAGTTCAGCATCTTAACCTCTGAGCCACCATAGTTCTGCCCAAAAAACCAGAGCATCGCCTCCAACGTCACCAGCGTGCCAACGTCACTTCCGGGTAACGTATGCATGTTGCTCAATGTACCTACTCACTCCTGGAACGCCCCCATATCCCCCTCCACCGCTTGCGTGATGATAGGATCTGGGGATCAGAACTGTTTTATGTCACCTTGTGAATTTTGGGTAACAATCAAACTGTATTTCAAATTACTTAATGATTTTATGTAACTAGGTATTTATATGTATTTATGAGATTGTTTGTATTTATGGAACCTTGTTGTTCACCGCCCTGAGCCCACTCGTGGGGAGGGCAGTATATAAGCCCAATAGATGAGGAGGAGGAGGAGGAGGAGGAGAACAACCCTAACCTGACCAGATTCAGGTCCCCACTGTGCAGTTTAAAGGAGTTCTCGACTGGGAACCCACTTCCAAAATGGCGCCATGCTCTCAGGGACAGCCATCATGTCTCGATGGACTCACCGCTATGGAAGCTTGCTGGATGACTTTAAGCCAGTCACACACACGCTTAGCTTAACCTACCACACAAGGTTGTTGCGAGGACAAAACTGGAAGAGAGGGGAACGTTATGTGTCACTTTGGTCCCCGTTGAGGAGAAAGGTACAACTGAGGTAAATAAATAAGCCTAGATCTCTCCAGTCCCCAGCTAATACTCTTAGCAACTGCTGCACACATAATATTTACATGTCATCTCTCAAGAGTTCTGGCCAAGATGGTGTGCAAGTAAAAACACCACCATAAAATCATCGTAAATGATCGATGTGAAAACAGAACAAGATATGAAAAAAAGAAACCGGAATATACAGTCTGAGGCACACACCCAGTATAGGGCTCTGTGATCACATACAAGATGATGTATGAATTTGTCTCCATGAATTTGTCCAGTCCCCTCTGAAAGCCTTCCAAATTGACAGCCATGACCACACCGTGTGGCAGTGAGTTCCATGATTTAACTATGTGCTGTATGAAGAAGCACTTCCATTTGTCTGCCCTGAATGTCCCACCCTTCACCTTCAGTGGAAGACCCCAGATTCTACTGTCACGAGAGAGGGAGAAGTCTGTGCACTCTATCCACACCACGCAAAATTTTATAGACCTCCATGGTTTAGTACTGGAGCTATAGGTCTCAGAACATAAGAGAAGCCATGTTGGATCAGGCCAGTGGCTCATCCAGTCCAACACTCTGTGTCACACTGTGGCCAAAAATACCAGTTGCCATCAGGAGGTCCACCAGCGGGGCCAGAATTCCAGAAGCCCTCCCACTGTGGCCCCCCAAGCACCAAGAATACAGAGCATCACATCCCCAAAATATGAGACAATAAGAGCAACAGTGCCTCTGACCATGTTTTGTGTGCCCTCCCTAGACACCAATCAGCCACATCCTGTACCCCCACATGTTCAGGGTTAAAGAGTGGGGTTTGGTTAATTTATGCATTTAAAATATTGATACCCTGACTTTCTGGGATGCTCAGAGTCTTTTAAAAGACACAGAAGCGTTGTTTCCAGTTGGACTTGAACACCAGTACCACCTTTTCCCAGAAATTAAACTTTGGCAATAAATAGATTAGCCCGTAGTTAGTTGCTACTGGTGCCAAAGTGAACAGTACAGGGTTAACTCTGAAGTCTCCCAAGAGGACAACTGCTTTGCCAGAAAAATGGGTAACTGGGAGACTTATACAACCACCTCCCTTGGGCAAGAGGAAAGGAGAGTTCTACTCAAAAACCAACCAATATTGGAGGAAGTGTCTTTCCTCACTTGACCGTGACTCTTTCACAACACTTGAATGAATAGCGGCGACCGTCTCCAAAGGCTGAATGAGGTCTCCGCATCCTCTCTCTTCCCCCTGCCGCCGTCTCCCTGGGCCACTCCTCCTTTCTGTCTTCTCCTCTGATTCATTTACAAGCTATTCTAAATTTTCTCCTTGGTATCAATTCTTCATTTTGTGGTCCAAGAAATCCTAAAGAGGGTATGTTGGGGAGTTAGGGTCGCCAGCTCTGAGTTGGAAAAAATCTGGAGATTTGGGGGGATGGTGCCAGTGAAGGGCAGAGGGGGAATCTATGGCTATATGCGCCACTGAGCTCCTTTCTCCTAATCCTGCACTTCCCGGGGTCCACCACCCCCCGCCGAATCTCCAGGAATTTCTCAGCCTGGAGTTAGCAACCCTGCCCAAGTGTGCTCTTCATAATGCCGTTCCTAAACCAGTTCTGAATGCCAAAGAGTTGACGCTTTGGGGGTCTGGCCTCGGTTTCTGAAACCCCTCCTCGTGGAAATTCTTCTGGCAGAGTATCATGCCGAAGCGTTGTCATTAATTGATTCGAAGTGGCCGACACCAAACAAGGGAATGGGCAATAAAATCAGATCTCAAGGAAACAGATGCAATAAAATTAGCTATGATAAAGAAGCAGTCGCAAAGATTATGATCAGAAGAAACTGAAGAAGTAGTTGAAGAAGAATCCTACTCACAGGATTCATCAAGCGACAGTTACAAACCTAGTAGTTCTTCAGATACATCGGAATCAGAGAAAGGAGCAGCCGCTCCCAAACCCCAAGGAAAAAAGAAACGCAAGAAGAAAAGACTCTAAAACCAAGATAATTGTTGATAATGCAGTTTTTGTTATCCAGCTAGTTAATGCCAGTCTTTATTATTTTTTGTTAAATTTTTACAAGCAATAACAGCGCTGTATCACTAGGTGACAGGGATATATACCCATGTAACCAGATCGTGTCACCTTGTTAGTCTTCCCTTCCCTATAACCATTAGCTGGCTCAGAGTTAGGGCAGTAGTCTCCCTCCCCCATTCCAGTAGTTTGTGTTGTATTAGTTTTCCCTTCCCCGTTTCCTATAGAATTTAGAGGTAGGGATTTAGTAACCATTCCCCAAATCCCGTCGTATTGCAAAATCAATAAAATACTTATAAAAAGAAGAAGGAGAAGAAATTGCTTTCTTTATACTCAGCAAAAAGTCCTTGGCGGGGGGGGGGACACAACTCACAAGAGTTGACACACAGGAGGTAGACACAAGCTACTGAAAGCAAGGGCCCAGTTATCTTAGGGGCAGGGGTCCCCAGCGTGGTGCCCATGAACACCTTTCATGGTGCCCACCACATATTTTTAGAAACTGGGCAGGACCTGGTGGGGCTTCCTGCCAAGCGGTACTTCAGGCTAGAAGTGCAGATCAAAAAGGCATCCTGTGAAAGAGATCTTCTCCGTGAAAGCTGACGTGGCTATTAAAGGTAAAGGTGAAGGCAGATGGTTCCCTGGCTCAATGCCAGTCGAATCCGACTCTAGGTTGCGGCGCTCATCTCCGTTCCAGAGCCGAAGAGCCAGAACGCTGTGGCCGAAGATGTTTCCATGGTCATGTGAGCCAGCATGACTAAACACTAACTCAGCTTAGCACGGAACGCTGTTACCTTCACCAGTGGCACCTATTTATCTACTTGCAATTTCTTGCCCAGCGGTACTTCTGGATTGGCAGGAGCTGGAACTAGAAATGGGAGCTCACTCTGTCTTGCGGCACCCGAGTCTCGAACTGCTGAACTACTGACCTTCCACAGCCTGCAGTTCAGCGTCTTAACCACTTGAGCCACTTGAGTTACCCATAATATCACTAACTGACATTTTGATAATAGTTCAGCCTCTTGTGGCAGCCATCTTGCGGCTGGCTCCGCCTGCCGCAGCAGCCATTTTGTGTCACAATTCCAAAAGGAGCTCACAGGCTCAAAAAAGTTGGGGACCCCATCTTAGGGGTATCGATCAAATGTCACCCACTGTTAACAGAGGAGCGGTAAGTTGACACCTCCTCTGGAAATGTGGATGCCAGCCTCCAGGTGGGACCTGGGAATCCCCCAGGATTACAGCTCATCTCCCAGACTTCAGCGATCACTCCCCCTGGAGAAAAAGGAATGCTTTGGAGGGTGGGCTCTGGGGCACTGTACCCCACAGAGGTCCCTGTCCTCCCCAGGCTCCACCCCCAAATTTCCAGGGGTTCCCCAACTTGGAAATGGCAACCCTACCCCACCCCGACACCACCACCAGTGTCCAAGGGGGACTTGGAAGCCCTGTCAGGCAAGCTGTTCCACAACGTGGGAACCATCACAGCAAAGACTGGCAGAACAGAACAACTGGCAAGAACTTATCTAACAACCTAACCTGGCGAGAGGATGGAGACCAGAAATCCATTGGGTGGGCTTATGCTCATGACTAAACTTTCTTCTTATTTCCCTCTGCTTCAAATACTTTCGTACTGCCACGTTTCCTTCTTTTGTTAGCAGCCCCAGGGCATGAAAATCAATGAAAATGTTAAACAGAGGTCAGGGTGGGTAAAGTAGGTATGAGTCAATGCAATTCTGCTCTCCCCCCCCCCGCAAAGAAAAGTTTGTTTTGCGATCCCAGCTCAGTCCCCCTCCCAAAAACGCACACGCAAAAACACCTGCAGTCCCAGATTGGCACCCCAAGGACTGCGACGCACAAAAATTAATGGCCACAACCTTTGCTTTAAGTGGCTCGGCGCTGCATGTGGCTCTCCTTGGCGCTTGTGTTTCGAATGAAACAAAATAAAATTTGTCATCCAGCTGGCGCTCGAAAGGCACGGTGACATTTAGTCAGTCATCGAGCACCAGCAACTCAAGATCAAGTTTTTAATTTTTCCCCCCACACTGTTCTTTACTAACTCTCTCTCTCTTCTCTGTTGTTTCAGGAATGTAGGCCTCGTTCACATGTTCGGTGCTGCCATCAAAGTTTGCACAGGGAATCGTAGGGTTGCCAACCTCCAGTTGGGGCCTGGAGATCTCCAGACTACAGAGATTTCACTGAGAATTCACTGCCACAGGAGGAGGTGGTGGCGGCGACAAGCATGGACGGCTTCAAGAGGGAATGGGATAAACCTATGGAGCAGAGGTCCATCAGTGGCTATTGGCCACAAGGTATAGATAGGAACTCTCAGTCTGGGGCAAGGGATGCTCTGTATTCTTGGTGCTTGGGGGGGAGGCAACCGTGGGAGGGCATCTGGAGTCCTGGCCCCGCTGGTGGACCTCCTGATGGCCCTTGGCATTTTTGGCCACTATGTGACAGAGTGTTGGACTGGATGGGCCATTGGCCTGATCCAACATTGGCTTCTCTTATGTGCATATGTTCTTAGATCAGCTCCCTTGGAGAAAAAGACTGCTTTGGAGGACAGACTCTATGACATTATCCTGTGATGAGGTCCATTCATAGACTCATAGAATGTTACAATTGGAAGGGACCTTGCAGGTCATCTAGTCCAACCCCCCGCACTCTGCAGGAGCATAGCCGAAAGATAGCCCTACAACATACCCAAAAGGTAGTTGTCCAGCCTCCGCTTGAAAACATCCAGCAAAGGAGCATCCACCACCTCCCGAGGCAGTCTGTTCCACTGCTCAACCACTCTGACAGTTAGGAAGTTTCTCCTGATATTTAGCCAGTATCGACTCCCTTGTCATTTCCACCCATTAGATCTAGTCTTGCAATCCGGAGCAAGAGAGAATAGATCTGCTCCATCTTCTACATGACAGCCTTTCAAATACTTGAAGACTGCAATCATGTCCTCTCTAAGCCTTCTCTTTCCCAGGCTTAACATACCCAACTCTTTCAGCCTTTCCTCGTAAGACTTGGATTCCAACGCTCTCACCATCCTTCCCCCAGGCTCCACCTCCAAATCTCCAGGAATTTCTCCAGCCAGATCCGGCAGCCCTAGGGATCACACACGTCCATCCTCAAACATAACGCATCCCCACAATCAGTGGAGGGGAATCACATGGCAGAATAGGAAATCCCAAAACAAGACGCCAATGACTCCCCACAAAGATTAGCCAAATAACTGAGTGCCATCAAGTTGCAACCGATTCACTGTGACCCCAGAACAATGGGGTTTTCAAGGCAAGAGAGGAAATGGGGTTGGTTTGCCATTGGCCTCCTCTGCTCAGTGTACTCCAATCCTCTTTTGTGGTTTCCCATCCAAGTACTATCCGTGGATGACCCTGCTTAGCTTCCCGCTTCTTGTGAGACCAGGCTAGTCTGCACCAACGTTCCGCCTAAGCCCCATAGTCTTGTGAGCAGAAATTCTACCTTGTGACCAAAAACAAGCTAGCAGCACTGAAGTTGTGAGCAAGTCCACATTTGACCACTGCATGAATCATTTTTTTAGACTATTTCGATAACCTTGTAAAAGTCTCAGAATGAATTATTTTAAACTATATTTCAACTATATTTTAAGAATAATTTAAACATTATAAGAGAAAACAGAATCAAGTCAAATTTCATTACACACAACGTTGTCATCTACAGGGGTAGACCTGGCCTCCGGAGAACAGGTCTACCTGCCCCAGTCCACTATATTGGTAGACCTGGCTTCCAGAGAACAGGTCTACCCACCCCAGTCCACTATATCAGTAGACCTGGCCTCCAGAGAACAGGTCTACCCACCCCAGTCCACTATATTGGTAGACCTGGCCTCCAGAGAACTGGTCTACCCACCCCCGTCCACTATGTTGGTAGACCTGCTTTGGACTGTTGCCCTGTGTTGGTCCTTAGAAAACATACCAGCACTTGGGGGGGGGAGGGGCCTTGCAGTCTACTTTTTTTTTTAGTGAAACATGACATCCAGCATTACAGATATGTATAACAGAGGTGGAACAATCACTGTCAGAATGCTGCCTAGCCTAAGAAACAGGAAGTTGCTTAAGTGTTATCAACCTGCCCAAACTAATTTATTCAGATATTTATATCCCACTTTTCCCTGTGACTCAAGGCAGCTTACAAATCATACTGAAAACCATAACAGGGGTGTGCAAAAAAAAATTGTTCTTTTTCCTGGCTCAGTTATAGTCTTTGGGGACGATGATAGTCAATGGACCCCATAGGCTATAATGGAGGACCGATCCAGGTGTATCTGGGACTTTGGGGAGCTGTTTTTTGAGCTATTTTTGAGCCAACTCTCCTCAAAAATAGATTGGACCCTGTAGGGTTGTCAAGGAAAGACGCCAACACAAGTGGTTTGCCATCGCCTGCCTCTGCTTAGCAACCCTGGACTTAGAATCATAGGGGCCATACAGGACAGTTTCAAGAGGGCATTGGATAAACATATGGAGCAGAAGTCCATCAGTGGCTATTAGCCACAGGGTATAGATGGGAACTCTCAGTCTGGGGCAGGTGATGCACTCTGTTCTTGGTGCTGGAGGGGGCAGCAGTGGGAGGGCTTCTAGTGTCCTGGCCCCACTGCTGGACCTCCTGACGGCACCTGGTATATTTTGGTCGCTGTGTGACAGAGTGTTGGACTAGATGGGCCATTGGCCTGATTC
The DNA here is from genome assembly GCA_029375565.1 of Gekko gecko. Classification (NCBI taxonomy): domain Eukaryota; kingdom Metazoa; phylum Chordata; class Lepidosauria; order Squamata; family Gekkonidae; genus Gekko; species Gekko gecko. The sequence continues at coordinate 469,085 of JAPDNY010000024.1, read as the reverse complement.
AACATTGGCTTCTCTTATGTTCTTATGTTCTTATGACCCCCTGCTCAGTGCTGAATCAACCTAAAGCATCCCTGGTGAGCGTTTGTCCAGCCGATGCTTGAAGACCGCCACGGGGAGGGAGCTCACCACCTCTCCAGGCACCCCATTCTACTGCTGAACTACTCTTACTGTAAAAGAATCTTTCTCCAATCCCGCTGGTACCTTTCCACCTGCAACCTGAGCCCAATTAAATTGAAACCGAATTTTCTCGACAGTCTCCCATCCAAGTACTAACTACCCTGCTTAGCTTCTGAGATCTGACAAGATCGGGCTGGCCGGGACCATCTGGGTCGGACTGCCTCTACCTGCGTGGAACAAAAGAGAGGAGGAACAGACTATATGACCTTTGGACCGAATCCTCCCAACCCAGCGGCTTAATTATTCCTGATGACAAGGTTTGCTGTTCTAAAGCACAGGAGGGAAGAGGGTTTAGTGATGGGCTCTGTGCTTTACGTAAAGGCAAGGCCCTCGATGGCAGTTCTCAGGTCGTCCCGAGCTCATTAGAGCGGATTGAAAAAAAGAGAGGCCAGCCGGGTGCCGAGCAGCAGGTGCCGGGGCGAAAAAAATGTCAACGGCAAAAATAAAAGAGAAGGGATGCCGAGATGAAAAACGGGACCCCCCTGGTACAGAGGAAGGCAGGCGAGAGAGAGGGGGGCTGAGGTTTAGCAAAGATTCAAGCTGATGTTGTTTTGTTTTAGTCTTGGGGTAGGTAAAGCGGATCGCTGTGACTCTACAAAATGGGGGCGCGGCGGGTGTGTGGGTCAGAAGTGGGAAAGGAATACGTTTCTTAGCAGAACATAATGAGGAAGGTTTGGAGGAAAAGCTGAGTACGAGGATTTCAAGCCGCACAGCTCTGAAACGTCTTCCCTCTTGCTCCAAGCAGTGAAGACAAGAAGAAGAAGAAGAAGAAGAAGAAGAAGAAGAAGAAGAAGAAGAAGAAGAAGAAGAAGAAGAAGAAGAAGAAGAAGAAGAAGAAGAAGAGGAGGAGGAGGAGGAGGAGGAGGAGGAAGAGGAAGAAGAGGAAGAAGAGGAAGAGGAAGAGGAGGAAGAGGAAGAGGAAGAAGAGGAAGAAGAAGAAGAGGAAGAAGAAGAAGAAGAAGAAGAAGAAGAAGAAGAAGAAGAAGAAGAAGAAGAGGAGGAGGAGGAGGAGGAGGAGGAGGAGGAAGAGGAGATTGGATTTATACTTCACCCTTCACTACCCAAGGGAGTCTCGGAACGGCTTACAAACTCCTTTCCCTTCCCCTCCTCACGACAGACACCCTGTGAGGGAGGTGGGTCTAAGAGAGCTCTGACAAAAACTGCTCTTTTTCAAGGACAGCTCTTGTCAGAACTATCGCTGCCCAAGGTCATCCAGCAGGTGCAAGTGGAGGAGTGGGGAATCAAATCCAGTTCTCCCAGATTAGAGTCCGCGCACGTAACCTCTACGCCAAGCTGACCAGAGGGAACAAAGTCTGTGACAGCCGATGCTCTAAACCAGAGTTCCCCACTCCCCAGTGTGGCGCCCGGGGGCATGATGGCAGGCACCCGTTGACACCTTTCCTGGTACTCGCCAAGTGTTGTTAGCGTGAGATTCGCCAACAAAGGCTTCTGATTATCTGCTGATTTGACTGGCTGTGCAGGTTTTTTTTTAAATGACGCTTGGACAGCTGCTGCCACCACAACACAAGGGTATTCACTGCGTGACTGAAGGTAAGCTACGGCAGCCATTTTTGTGCCTGGCAGCACCTCCTGCGGCAGCCATTTTGTGGCTGTGCCCACCATGCTGTATTCCAAAGAGGCCCTCAGGCTCAAAAACGTTGGAGACCACTGCTTTAAGCCCTGTGCATATATAGACAGGACAGAGAATGCAAAAACAGCAAAGGGAAAAACTGTTAAGCAGAAGCTAAAAAGGGAAAGGGATAGGTTTCCCTTGCTCAAAAGCCAGTCGAATCCGACTCTAGGGTTGCGGTGCTCATCTCTGTTTCAAAGCTGAAGAGCCAGCACTGTCCGAAGACGTTTCCGTGGTCATGTGGCCGGCATGACTAAACACCAAGGCGCACGGAACACTGTTACCTTCCCACCAAAGTGGTACCTATTTATCTACTTGCAATTTCTTGCTTTCGAACTGCTAGGTTGGCAGGAGCTGGAACTAGAGACAGGAGCTCACTCTGTCATGCGGCACTCTCGGGCCTCGAACTGCTGAACTACTGACCTTCCACAGCCTGCAGTTCAGCATCTTAACCACTTGAGCCACCGCAGCTCCTAAGTGGAAGCTATTGCAACCTAAATAGTCCAGAGTAGCCTGAGATTTCTCAGGAAGAAGAGAAGGAGGAGGAGGAGGAAGAAGAAGAAATTGGATTTATACCCTGCTCTTCACTACCTGAAGGAGTATCAGAGTGGCTTACGATCTCCTTTCCCTTCCCCTTCCTACAACAGACACCCTGTGAGGTAGGTGGGGCTGAGGGAGCTTTTCCCGAGAACTGCTTGTGAGAGAACAGCTCTGAGAGAACTTGTGACTGACCCAAGGTCACTCCAGCAGCTGTATGTGGAGGAGTGGAGAATCAAACCCGGTTCTCCCAGATTACAGTCCGGGCTCCTAACCACTACGCCAAACCAAGCTAAGCAGGGTTGACCTCTACCCAGGAAGACTCAGAATTGCTAAGCATAGGAAGGCAATGGTCAACCACCTCTGCTCACCTTGGAAACCCCATGGGGGGGCGGGGTCACCATAAGTCGGTTGCAACGGCACTTTATTATTATTACGGCAGTTAGCCATTTTCACACACACCGCCCACTGAGCCATAGACTCTCCTGATGGTACTCTTGTTCAAATCCATTTTAGGTTCAGCCGTTTCAGAAGGGTGGAAACAGACAGTGGTGACAACGTATTCCCATGGAATAGCAGTGTTGTGGCTGCAGGCAACTGATCAGAGATTGGGGGGGTAGGGTTGCCATCTCCAGGCTGGGAAACTACTGGAGATTTGGGGATGGATCCTGGAAGGACAGGGACCCTCTGTGGCATACAATGCCATAGACTCCACCTTCCCAAGCATCCATTTTCTCCAGGGGAACTGATCTCTGTAGTCTGGAGATGAGCTGTAATTCCAGGGAGTCCCCAGGTCCCACCTGGAGGTTGGCATCCCTAGTTTCCAACTCTGGCTTGGGAAGTACCTGGAGGTTTTAAAGGTGGAGTCTAAAGAGACCAGGATTTGGGGAGGGGAGGGACTTCAATGGGGTATAACGCCATAGAGTCCATCCTTCAAAGCATCCATTTTCTCCAGGTAAATTTATCTCTGTAGTCCAGAGATGAGCTGTAATTTCAGGAGATCCCCAGGCCCCACCTGGAAGCTGGCATCCCTAGTTCTGGCCTATAATGCTGGTTCCCACTCTTAACATTCAACGACGACAAAATTTAAGAATAACTTGATAGGAGGGCAAATGGAGTTAAACTGAAAAGGTACCCAAGGCCGCCATTGTGCTGCTTATCCAAGTGCCCCACAGGAACTCCGCCAATACTCCTGTTTACGGCAATGTTTTGCATCGCGCTGAGCAAATGGGGGCAGCCGTCTTCTGCAAACAGCCAATTGGAATCCCAGTTATCCCACCTCTCTGCAAGTCACCCAGTATGTTATAGTGGACTTCCAAACAAAGCTGCCAACTGAGAGACCGCAAGGAGAAGCAAAAATAAGAACTGAGATCTTGAAAGCCCGTATAAAGCCTTATTTTATGAGATGAGTTGGGGAGGGTTCTGGAATTGGGAAAATAGTTAGGCTGATGCAGAATTGGGACTATCAGATTATGCTCAATGCTTTTCCAAGCTTTTTATGGACTATCACGGATATAAGCATTATTGAAAATCTCCATCTCTTGGGGTTTTAGTTAGTTGTGGTTATCTTTTCTTTTCTCCCTAGATGTAGATGTTTCCCTCCCCCTTTTCTGTTGTAGTTTGTAGTGTTTAGAAAATGCAAATTAAAAAAAATCCCCTTCGGGGGGCCAAAAAAAAATGTTATAGTGGAAATGCAAGCTTGACACTTGGGTCTGATTTTTCTTGGCTTTGAGCTCTGGGGAGAGTCCCCTTGATGAACGTTGGCCCACAAGGGGATAAGAATCCAGACAGTCACTGGATGCCCTGCATTGGGACCAAAATATTACAGAGCAGCGGCCAAGCATCTGAGTTGTTCAAAGCTCTTCATTAGGCTGGGTGTTCTAAAGTTGTGATTGAATGTGCCGTCAAAAGTCACAGCCGACTTACGGCAACCCCCGCAGGGTTTTCAAGACAAGAGACAAACCGATGTGCTTTGACATTGCCGGCCTCTGCTTAGAGACCCCGGACTTCCTTGGCGGTCTCTGCTTTATCTCAAGTGCTGGGAACACAGAGGGACATCCTGACTGTCAAAGGAACACAAACATCTCATAGTTGAGGTGTTATCTTGCTTTGTTCTGTAAATAAAGTTGTAAGCGTTGGAATGTCGGAGCATCTCCTGTCGATGGAGCGACCAATTACCTAAACATCTATGTCAACTGATGTAATTAACAACTGTAATCATTCTTGTGAAGCCTTTTGATCAGTTCTGTATAAATTTGGGCTCGGTGCTCCATTTCGTCGCTAACTCTTTGGAACTCAGGGGGAATCTGTCTCTCCGACGGTTGCCTCGTCATTTTGACCTTGATAAGTTTAATAAAGGATAAGTTTCGTTTTAAGTAGCCTTGCGTGAGTTCTTTCGCCAGCCCTGGGCAGTACCTTCTCTTTATACTCCTCGCAAGAGCAGGGGTATCAAGACTTCCAAGCGGGCCAAGTACATCCCGAAATTTCACTCCACCCAAGCGTAAGTCAAGTATCACGTGTACTGAGCGGGCCTAACCTAGTAACACACATGGAGCCGCCTTATACTGAATCCGACCATTGGTTCATCAAGGTCAATCTTGTCTACCTAGACATAAGAACATAAGAGAAGCCAATGTTGAATCAGGCCAATGGCCCATCTAGTCCAACACTCTTGTCACACAGTGGCCAAAATATACCAGGTGCCATCAGGAGGTCCAGCAGTGGGGCCAGGACACCAGAGGCCCTCCCACTGGCAGCGGCTCTCCAAAGTCTCAGGCAGAGGTCCTTCACATCACCTACTACCTGGTCCTTTCAAATGGAGATGCCGAGGATTGAACTTGGAACCTTCTTCATGCTGAGCAGATGCTCTTCCACTGAGCCACAGCCTCTCCTCTCACAACACAAGACTCTGTGCAGCCTTGCCCTGGCCTGGATAGCCCAGGCAAGCCAGATCTCAACAGATCTCAGAAGCTAAGCAGGGTCAACTCTGGTAAGTACTTGGATGGGAGACCTCCTTGAAATACTAGAGGTGGAAGTCAGGGGCAGGCTTTGTTCAGCCACCTCTCTGAATATCCTCCAAGACCCCAGTAGGGGTCAATCACCAGAGGTCGCCATGACTTCCAGGTGCACACTCACTCACACGCGTGCACACATGCATGTATCGGGAAAATACCAAAAAAAAAGACTATATGCAGCCTTGCGATTAAGTTTGGAAAACTTACCAGCCCACCAAAAAACCAAATAAGCAAGAAAATACTAGCCTAACTACATGTGCTAATCATTTATGACCTAAAAAGAAAACAAGAACCAACCGTGCCATCCTAAGTAGAATTACACGTTTCTAAACCCATTGATCTTCATGGTCTTAGAAGGGTATAACTCTGCTTAGGACGGCATTGGAAGTTTCACAGGATTTCCCACCTGTGTTGCTGAGAAACAATTCAGAAGGCTGCCATATTGGTCTACAGTGGAGGAGCGATATTTGAGTCCAATAGCACCATAGAGAGCAATATAATTTTCGGGGATAAGCTTTTGAGAGTCAAAGCTTCCTGTGTGGGTGTCATGATCTGGGTTGTGCAACTAGAGGCCTAGTAGGCCCAGGGAGCCTGAATAGCAGTGGGAGGAGGCCAAGCCTACAATTCCCAGAAGACCCTGAGAGGTTTTGGTGCCAATTTTAGCCAATCGCAGAGAAAGGAGACTTATAGCAAAAGAACTGGTACCGAAGAAGAGCCGTTCTTTCTTCCAAGAGAGCAGAGCCAGAAGGAAGGCTGCTGCAGGGAAGAGACCCTCATCCTGAGAGGAAGGGTGAGCAGACTGAGGCCCACTTGAGACAGTGAACTAGGGACAGTAAAGTTTAGATGGCATTTGGTTTCTTTTCTTTTCATTCCCTTACTGATATTGTTCTTGCACCTTGTTTGTTTCCCATACTGGGCTGACCTCCTGTAAAAATAAACCTTTTCCTTGTTGTTCACTCTGCCTGGTCCTTACGCTTATTTTGGCCAAACAAGGGGGGTCTGAAGGTCTTGGGAGGGTCCTCTGGGCCTTCTCAAGGGATCCTAAAGCCAGAGTGGTGGCAGCATCAGGTGGCACCCCACCTGAGCCACGGCAGTTGGTCTCTTAAGGTGCCACTGGACTTGAATCCAGCAGTTCTAAGTACACGTGACCAGGTAAGTGACCTATACCATGAAGCATGCCTCTCTTCATCCCCTTGCATTGGAGCTCATATATGTCAGCCAGGGCCCTTACCGATGTAGTAACATCCGTACAAGCAGCATCTCTGTGACACGGCAGATCAGAGTGGTGGCAGCCTCTCAGGTGTCATGCAGCACCATCGCCAGTGTAATTATGCGCCATACTGTGTACTTCTTTGCAAACACAAATAACTACAGGCTTTTGGCGCACACTCACTAAAAGGATGCAGGTGGGTAGCCACATTGGTCTGGAGCAAGAGAACAAAGTTTGAGCCAGGGGCACCGTCAGTGCCCAGAATTAAACTCTGCTGGACTGAAAGGTGCCACTGGACTCAAACTTTGTTCTATCACTAAAAGGATGACTGGGAAGCCTTCTGCCCGTCTGCAAAATTGCCATTCGAAAGACACCGAACTGAGCTCCAGCCCACCACGATAAGGTCTTCCGGCCACCACATCAAGACATTCGAAAGTGAACTTGAGCTGCCTTACCCTGCTTAAACTTATTCATACCTTAGCAGGTATATTCGAAAAAGAAAGCCGCTGGCCAGGAATACTCCTCTCCTAATTACAGTTCCACCGAAGCAGTGTTTTTCTTCCTTCGAGCTCTATTAACGAAATGGTGGCAATTACAGCTCTAAGTAATTGTCCCTCATTTAACATTTAAGGAAACATTTTACAACCCATTTACGTGCTGTTTTCCAAATGCTTTGGGGGTTAATTGTTGGGGTTTTTTTTTAAAAAAAAATTTGGACGGTGTACTAAATACTTGGTTAGTTATTCGTCAACGAGGGCAAGGAAGAACAGCGGGAGGGTCATAAAAGGTTTGGTAATTTGGATCTTGTACCGCGACTCATTACAGTTAGAGAGCTCCAGGCCGGTCCCTTCTGGCATAAGAATGGACCTCGTGATTAGCCCTTTAATTCAGCGTAAAAGGAGGTAAGTCATAAGTGGAGGGCAATAACTTTACTTGGTTTATGGGCTCCCAACCGAAGGCAAAGGCCCAGACAACCTATTAATTCCTTGGTTTTTACCAGTTAAAGCATGCAAGAAGGAAGGAATCGGGAAGGGGAAAAAAAAGAAAAACTATGGCCAACGCTATTTTAATACTCTCAACGTAAGTGGGAGAAAGCATGGAAACGCATCCATTAAGCCACACAACCACCCAAAATGGAAGAAGCAGAGGAAGAAGGCTTAAGATGGGATTTTCATTAGCGCTCTGCACTATCACAGGCATACCGGTGAGTTTCATTTATTAACCGAGGAGCGAGGGTTCTTGACTTTTTTCAGAGGAGATAGCCGTGTCTGTTGCTGCAAAAGTAAAAAGCCCAGTAGCACCTTTAAGCAGTGTTCCCTCTAAGCTGAGTTAGTGTGAGCTAGCTCACAGTTCTTTAGTCTCCGGCTCACACATTTTTGTCTTCGCTCAGGAAGGGATGGCTCCAGGGCAAACTAATTTATGCAGCAACCAAACTGCTCACTCACAACTTTTAATGCCAGTAGCTCACAGAGTAGAATTTTTGCTCACAAGACTCCACAGCTTAGTGGAAGCACTGCCTTTAAGACTAACTATGGGTGATTTCCCACTAAAGCTGCCTCGGGGTTGCGCCGCCGTTTGCCCCGATACTATTATTTATTTTATTTATTTATTTATAATTTCAACTTATATACCGCTCAGACCCCCTAGGGGGTCTCAGAGCGGTTTACATAGTGTATTAATATTCCCTAACTAGGGCCACAATTACAGGGGGAGGGGCATCCTATCGGCACCCTGAGCAGGGCAGGGCAGGGCTTCCAGTTCTTCTTCTTTTTCCTGGCGGGGCTCCAGGCGCAGGCTTTCGAGTCCCGGTGAAGATCTTCCATCCCTGGGCTAGGAGACTTCCGCGGCCGGGTTTTTCCTTTTTCAGTGCGGAGGCCTGCGTCGGCCCGGCTCTCGGTTCGCACTCAGCTGGCTCCATCGTGCCGTCACGCCGCCCGCCGCCCGCACGTCTCGGCTTTCGTCCGTGGCTCCGCCCACTGCCAGGCCTCGACCGTCCGCTGCCCGCTGCTGCCGCCGCCATTTTCTGCCACCGCCGATGTTCGCCGTTAGTTTAACTGCCGCTGCTCACCCCCAGAAGGGAGGGTGCCCCCCGCCTCTCTAAAGGCAGGTCCCCATTTATCTACTTGTTTTTACTTTCGAACCGCTGGGTGGGCGGGAGCTGGGACTAGGACCGGGAGCTCACCCCGGTCGCGGTGGGACTCGAACAGCCATAGTGGCTGTTCGCTAGTTGTTACTGCAGGTGATTTTACTCCCTGCGCCACCGCTCCCTGTGTGCAGCCCCACGGCTTCGGGTGTGAAATTGACTAATAGTATCGGGGCAAATGGCGGCGCAACCCCGAAGCAGCTTTAGTGGGAAATCACCCAAAGTTTATTGTAGCATAAGCTACATATGACCAAGAGAGCGGTGTTTCTCGAAAGCTGTTAATCTTAAAGGTGCTACTGGGCTTTTCACTGTTTTATTTTTCCAGGAAACCAAAGCTGTTTTGGAATAGATGTGGAAAAGAGCAAGAATCCAGTAGCACCCTTTAAAACTAACAAAATTTGTGGCAGAGTAGGAGCTCTCATGAGCAATGCTCCCTCTAAGTTGTGGAGTCTTGTGAGCAAAAATTCTACTTTGTGAGCGACTGACATTAAAGTTGTGAGTCCGTGATTTGGCTGCTGCTTAAATTAGTTTGATCTGGAGCAAAGCTCCCTCTAAGCTGTGGCGTCTTGTGTGCAAGGATTCTACTTTGTGAGCTCCTGGCATTAAAGCTGTGGGCGAGCCATTTGGCTCCTGCATAAATTAGTTGGCTCGGGAGCCATCCTTCCTGAGCCAAGACAAAAATGCATGAGCCAGAGGCTAAAAAACTGTGAGCTCGCTCACACTAACTCAGCTTAGAGGGAACCCTGATCTGGAGCCCTCCTTCCTGAGCTAAGACAAAAATGTGTGAGCCGGAGGCTAAAAAACTGTGAACTCGCTCACTCTAACTCAGCTCAGAGGGAACACAGCTCATGAGTCACTGCTCGCTTCTTCAGTCGCTCACAAAACCTCGTACCCTGCCACAAGGTTTGTTAGTCTCTTTCCTTGCTCTTTTCTGCAGCTCTTTTCTACCGATACAGACAGGCTAACGTGGCTACCCATCTTGATCTATCTCCTCAGGACAGATGCGGATTAGAAAAAGACAGAACCCAGTGTGGTATAGTCCTTACAGCGCTGAACTAGGAGCTTGGGAGACCCAGGTTCAAATCCAGGCTTGCTGCGTGACCTTGGGCCAGTCACAGACTCTTGGCCCAACCTCTCCTCTCTCACACAGTTGCTGGGAGAATAAAAGGGAAGAGAATGATATAAGCCGCATCGAGTCCCCGCTGGGAAGAACAGCGGGGTATAAAACAAATAAAGTAAAATAATAAACAACTTTAAGAACATAAGAACATAAGAGAAGCCAATGTTGAATCAGGCCAATGGCCCATCCAGTCCAACACTCTGTCACACAGTGGCCAAAAATACCAGGTGCCATCAGGAGGTCCAGCAGCGGGGCCAGGACACTAGAAGCCCTCCCACTGCTGCCCCCTCCAGCACCAAGAATAGAGTGCATCACCTGCCCCACTTTACAAAATGGAAGCCTCCGTTCTTGCATATTCACTCACAAATATGTTGTCATTGAGCCTCAAGTCGGATTTGGGGTTTTATTCGATGCTCTGCAAAAGACCGGCCTTTTGCTGTTTGTACACCAGGACAGTGTGACCCGGGAGGAGGCTGGAAAGAGATAGATAGGAGGGAACTGGCAGGATAAACCCATGAATCGTGTTAATTGCATTAGGAATGAACCAAGAGAGAAAGAGGTGGGTCACTGTGTTGCAACAGAACAGAAGCAATAGAACAGAGTTCGAGTCCAAGGGCACCTTCAAGACCAACAAAGTTTTATTCGAGATATAAGCATTAATGCACAAGTGTGCTTCTTCAGATACACTCCAACTATGACATCACAATGGCTGTTACTAGCCACGAGACCTATTCAAGGAATGTCCATATTCAGAGGCAACTTACCGGACGTTAGCGGCGGATCGCCTTGAAGCTTCTCTACAACACACCTTGGGCTGCTATTACGGAACAGTTTCCAGGTCAGCACAATGGTTCATTCACTCTCAAACGAGATAGGTCAAGACGGGCAACCGTGTTAGTCTGTCTGCAGCAGGAGGCAGAGCGAAGAGCAAGCGTCCAAGTAGCGCCTTAAAGACTAACAACATTTGTGGCTGGGGATGAGCTTTCGTCCGTCACGGCTCACTACTTCTTCTTCAGAAGATACATTTCTTGAATATCTAAAGAAGTGAGCGGCGACTCACAAAGACTCACCCTCGGCCACGAGTTCTGTTAGTCTTCAAGGTCCTCCTGGACTCTTGCAGTTTTCTACTCTCCAACTAGGTCTTCCTTACATCTACACAGACCGGGAATTCCAGACTGCTTCAGGAACGCCCCCTTCTGCGGTAACGGCCAATAACTCATAACCGGATTCTTTAGTGATGCTACAGTGCAATTCCAAGCAGAGTTACACCCTTCTAAGCCTTCTGACTTCAATGGGAAGAGAAGTGTGCAAATCTGGTTAGGACCACACTGCCAGTGTTGCGCGGGGGGCGGGGGAGGGGCAGGAAGGCAGTCCTACAACGGAAGCTCCGGCTGCTCCAAAGGTATTAGAACGATGCAACAGAGCTCAGGTAGATGAAGAAGTGCTAAACTGTCACCCACTTTCTCCTTCCTGTCCCTCACATTCAGGCGTAAAGTTGGAACAGGACTTGTTCTCACACATGACTTAGCATCGTTTATACACCTTCTTGAAGGGTAGGTCTATCCACAGCCGTTGGCCATGTCATTTACATGGAACCCTAACATGAACACATAAAGCTGAAACAGACCATCAGTCTATCAAAGTCCAGACTGTCTACTCAGACTGGCAGCGGCTCTCCAGGGTCTCAGGTATGGGTCCTTTCACATCACCTCCTACCTGATCCTTTTAACTGGAGATGCCAGGGATTGAACCTGGGACCTTACGCATGCTGAGCAGATAATCTACCACTGAGCTACGACCCCTCCCCATACCTTCTGTTTGTCAAGGCAGACAACAGAGGATACCGCCAACAGAGGGTGCCCATAAGCCCTCATAACGATTCCAAGAGGCGTCTACCCACCACTGGAAACAGATGAGCCTCAGTATGAAGGCACCATCACAGAAGATGGTGGCAGCTACAAGCATGGACAGTTTCAAGAGGGAATTAGATAAACATATGGAGCAGAAGTCCATCAGTGGCTATTAGCCACAGGGTATAGATGGGAACTCTCAGTCTGGGGCAGGTGATGCACTCTATTCCTGGTGCTGGAGGGGGCAGCAGTGGGAGGGCTTCTAGTGTCCTGGCCCCACTGCTGGAACTCCTGATGGCACCTGGTATTTTTGGCCACTGCATGACAGAGTGTTGGACTAGATGGGCCATTGGCCTGATTCAACATTGGCTTCTCTTATGTTCTTATGATCCAGTACCTTCACTCCAGGGATGAGACTCCTTAACAGAGGCCAATGAACATCTGGGCCATAGTTTGCCCTCAGGAAGCCCCACCAACAGAACCCACAAACAATGGAACAGGCAGCTATCTATTACGAAGTGGGAACAGAATACTCTGGTGTACCAACAAGCAGTCAACGACTGGCATCAGTTTGTACATCTTCCAGCAGGGGCCACTTGAATTACACAGTCGTCAACCTCTTGTCTCTGCTCAGCCTCAAGTTCAAAGCGCTAGGAGCTGGAGAGGGCAAAATTAAGGCAAGACGTTCAACGGGGGCTTTGTCTCGCTACCGGGCAACTTGCTGGGTCTCACAAGGGTCTCTTTGTCTTGGGCCGCCCCTACCAGCCCCCTCTGGAGACATGGGAAATAAGAAAATCCTGGCTTGAAGGGGGGCGACTAAGCCAAGTGACTTCACAGTACAGGATCTCAAAAGTTATACCGTTAACTGAGCCAAGACATATTTTTAATACTCCCCAGCCTCAACATACAGCTCTCTATTGCTCCCAACGACTTGTATTTTTTTTTATCTTTAATGAGGGATTGCGTGGGATATTTTCTTGAGCTAATACCGTAAAACCCAGATAATCATAAAAAGCAAATCAGTAAACACCCAACGTATGTTAATTGCTCTTTTTCTTCTCCCCTTGGCACGCCACCAAGAGTTTACATTAATTTGCCTATGATAAGAATCTAAGCTGAAATGAGTCTATAAGAGTTTGAGTTCTTGGAATTCCTACATTTGATTATGTGGGAGGGGGGAAATTCCGTCTGGAACTGCATACTGAAGAATCTGGGACCGAGCATTAAAGATATGCTTGAGTATCCAAGTTATAAGGCCCATCCAATGTGCAAGCCTGTGCAGGCACGGTCCTCACTAACCATGGTTTGAAGATCAGGAACCGGCCACAGAAATGTGGATTCCCTAATTTTCTCACGCCCTCCGATTCCCTTGGTGGTTTTAACTGTGTTTTTTTTTACCTTTTCATTACAGAAGAACTTAAGAGAAGCCAATGCTGGATCAGGTCAATGGCCAACACTCTGTCACACAGTGGCCAAAAATACCAGGGGCCATCAGGAGGTCCAGCAGTGGGGCCAGGACACTAGAAGCCCTCCCACTGCTGCCCCCTCCAGCACCAAGAATAGAGTGCATCACCTGCCCCAGACTGAGAGTTCCCATCTATACCCTGTGGCTAATAGCCACTGATGGACCTCTGCTCCATATGTTTATCTAATTCCCTCTTGAAGCTGTCTTTCTGAGTCCTTTCTTTGCAACACCCATTCTGACTGGGATAGAAGGACTCAAGAATCTCCATTCCTACTTGTATCAGACAAAGGGAGCTTTGACTCTCAGAAGTTTATACCCTGGAAATCTTGTTGGTCTCTAAGGAGATATGGGACTCTAATCTAGCTGTTCTACTGCAGACCAACATGGCTACTCTCTGAAACTATCTTCACGGTATCCTGTTGCACCCACCACCAGAAAGGCCCTGCTGGTGGACCTCCTGATGGCATCTGGGTTTGGGGCACTGTGTGACACAGAGTGTTGGACTGGATGGGCCATTGGCCTGATCCAACTTGGCTTCTCTTAAGTTCTTCAGGCCAGTATGCCATGCCAATCACGTCATCTCCCGCTGAGCTGTCAATACCAATCACTGCCAGATTTCACCAACTCAAACCAATTTCCAGGAATCACAGTTGGAGGTTCAATGGAGACATAATATGAGGCCATCGGGGGCACTGTCAAGATTCCTAGGCTCCTCCACCTCCTCTCCCACATAGGCAGACCCCATGCTCCGTTTTAATTTCTGAAGATTACCATGGGCAAACCAGTGTGAAACCAGCAAGGGTTAGAGGAAACACTGGCACTGACATACTAGCAGCTGCAGTTTTCTCCAAAACAGAAAGGGAGGGGGAGGAGGAGATGAAGAAGAAGAAGAGAAGAAGAAGAGGGAAAGGAGGAGGAGGAAGAGGAAGAAGAAGAGGAGGAGGAGGAGGAGGAGGAAGAAGGAGAAGGAGAAGAAGAAGAAGAAGGAGAAGAAGGAGGAGAAGAAGAAGAGTTAGATTTTATACCCCACTTTTACCTGAAGGAGTCTCAGAGTGGCTTACAATTACCTTCCCTTCCTCTCCCCACAACAGGCACCCACTGAGGCAAGTGGGGCTGATAGAATTCTGAGAGAACTGTGAGTGACCCAAGGTTACTCAGCTGGCTTCATATGGAAACCCGGTTCTGCAGATTAGAGGCTGCCGCTCTTAACCACTACACCACACTGGCTTATTCTTGCATAAGAGGGAAGAGGAGGAGGAGCGCATGAGTCTGATGGACCAAACCATGGTTTGGAGATGGCAGGGAACATTATCTCTGCACAGAGTAAGAATCTCTTTCCAGCGCTTTTCCTTGGGTCTCCATCCAAGATGCAACCACTTCCATCTGGGACATCACATATGCAAAAACACATCCAGGCATACACACGTGAAGCTGGCTCACACTGGGTCCACCAAGATCAGTATTGTCTACTCAGACCGGCAGCAGCTCTCCAGAATCTCAAGACAGAGGTCTTTCACATCACCTGCTACCTGGCCCATTCTAAGTGGCGGTGTTGAACCTGGGTATTGAACCTGGGACCTTCTGCACGCAAAGCAGAGGCTCTGCCACTGAGCCATGCTCCTAATTTTTCAGAAAAGCATGCCAAAAAATGTAAGATGAAGTCTTGATATGAGGCCAGGGACAGAGAGAAGAAATGAAGGTCACTGAAACAGCCACTGACACCCTCAAACTCGGTTCCAACAAAGTGTGGAGACTGTGGAGCGACAAGGCTTGAATTGCTTGGCCGAGCCGCACAATGTCAGGATTGTTGAGCGCTCCAGAAAGCGAAAGGAGAAGAGGATCGACAAAGGCAATTTTCTTCTTCGGTGGCTTATGAAGGTGCCAGGAGGCAAAGGGCTCTTTCATTGAGGCATGGCAACACATAATTGCTTTAGGAAAGTCAGACACGTTGCAGCTGAAAGTCCCCGTTCAGCAAAACACAGCAGAATCATGACAGTCCGAGGAGACGTGCAACAGGCAGGAAAATATATGCAGTCGGCTTCCTGAAAGGAAACCATTTGGGAGCTCGGGAGACCGAGGCGGTTTTCATGTGGAGTTAGTGTACTGGAAAACACATGCTCCCGGTACACTGACAGTAGCCAGAGACATGCATGGTGACATCCACAGGTCCACAGCATATACACAACTGCCTTATAACGAGTCCACCCATTGGTCCTTCTAGCTCATAGAATCATAGAATTGGATCAGAATCCCAGAGATGGAAGGGGTCATACAGGCCATCTAGTCCAAACCCCTGCTCAATGGAGGATCAGCCTACATTGTTTCTCCAGCCGCTGCTTAAAGACTGCCAGTGATGGGGAGCTCATCATCTCCCTAGGCAACTGAATCCACTGTTGTACAACTCTTACCATTAAAAAGTTTTCCCTAATATCCAGCCGGTACCTTCCTGCCCTTAATTTATACCCATTATTGTGAGTCCTGTCCTCTGCTGCCAACAGGAACAGCTCCCTGCCCTCCTCTGAGTGACGGCCCTTCAAAGACTTCAAGACAGCCATCGTGTCCCCTTCAACCTCCTCTTCTCCAGACTCAATATTATCTGCTTTGACTGGCAGCAGCTCCACTGAACCTCAAGCAGAGAAAGGTAACACACCTGCTACTGGAGGTCTTTTAGATGGACCGGCAGGATTTGAACACAGAACCCAAAGCACGCAATGCAGGTGCTCTACCAAAGATTCAGGAAGCAGCCTAGAGTGTCTCTAAACCAACAGAACACTTCTCTCCAGTGTTCCCTCTAAGCTGAGTTAGTGTGAGCTAGCTCCGGCTCACAGATTTTCGTCTTCGCACAGGAAGGATGGCTCCAGAGCAAACTAGTTTATGCAGCAGCCAGATCACTTGCTCACAACATTAATGCCAGTAGCTCACGAGGCAGAAATTTTGCTAACAAAACTCCACAGCATAGAGGGAACATTACTTCTCTCCCTCCTCCCCAGAGTAGGTGTGCCCAGGAACAAACCCTCTCACAACCAAAGCGAGAACCACACCCCCAGAACAAGTTTTACTCGTACTAACTGGAGAGGATCCTACACATAAGAACATAAGAGAAGCCAATGCCGGATCAGGCCAATG
Source organism: Gekko gecko (assembly GCA_029375565.1). NCBI lineage: Eukaryota > Metazoa > Chordata > Lepidosauria > Squamata > Gekkonidae > Gekko > Gekko gecko. Next base: position 452,813 of record JAPDNY010000024.1, on the reverse strand, counting down.
GCCCATCCAGTCCTCTGTCACACAGTGGTCAAAAATACCAGGTGCCATCAGGAGGTCCACCAGTGAGGCCAGGACACTAGAAGCCCCCCCACTGTTGCCCCCCCCCAAGCACCAAGAATGTAGAGCATCACTGCCCCAGACAGAGTGTTCCATCTATACCTTGTGGCTAATAGCCACTAAGAACATAAGAGAAGCCAATGCTGGATCAGGCCAATGGCCCATCCAGTCCAACCCTCTGTGTCACACAGTGGCCCAAACCCAGGTGCCATCAGGAGGTCCACCAGCGGGGCCAGAGCTCCAGAAGCCCTCCCACTGTTCCCCCCCCAAGCACCAAGAACACAGAGCATCACTGCCCCAGACATAATATTCCATCCATACCTTGTGGCTAATAGCCACTGATGGACCTCTGCTCCATATGTTTCTCCACACCTCTCTTGAAGCTGTCTATGCTTGTGGCCACCAACACTTCCTGCGGCAATGAACTCTACATGTTAATTACACTTTGGGTGAAGAAATGCTTCCTTTTGTCTGTTCTAAGCCTAATCTGCCCCATCTAACCCAGCCAATGAAGTAAGATGCCTGCCACAAATTGTTCCACCGTGCAGTCCAAAAAGTGACATTAAAAGCCACACTTCACCCACATAGTAAAGATTTGTACTTTTCTGCATCGGGGGCTTTTCGTTCCACCTGACCATCAGTGAACAACCAGCTTTTCATGAAACACTCCCTCCCTGTACCCACATATGCACAGCATGCACAGCAGTTTACATATGTATTATACTTCTTTCCTGGCCTTCCTTGGAAAAAAACCAGAGCAGCTTCCATGAGATCTGTCAATAGTGCCAGCAGACGTGGCAACCAGTGGGAGGTGGAAACATATTAGGGGGCTCGATCGTCGTCCCCATGACATGACGCAACTTCTGGCATGACCTCCTTCAGCTAAACCTTAGGAAGAACTTCCTGACAGAGCGGTTCCTCAGTGGAACAGGCTTCCTCGGGAGGTGATGGGCTCTCCTTCTTGGGAGGTTTTCAAACAGAGGCTAGATGGCCCTCTGATAGCAATGCTGATTCTGTGAACTTAGGCAGATCGTGAGAGGGAGGGCAGGAAGGATTGCATCCATGCTTAGTTCTTGCGGTCCTTTCTTACACGCCCAGGGAAATGCTGATCGCCATTTTGGGGTCAGGAAGAAACTTTTCTCCAGGCCGGTTTGGCTGGGGATCCTGGAGGTTTTTTGCCCTCTTCTGGGCATACAGCAGGGGTCACTGGGGGCATGGGGCAGGAGTTATTTGTGAATTTCCTGCATTGTGGAGGGGGTTGGACTGGAGTCACCCTGGAGGTCTCTTCCAACTCTATGATTCTATGACCCAGAAATTACATCACTGAGCAGGAGGCAACACTCTAGCACTCATCCAAAACTCTATGGAAACCACGGAGGTTTGGAGAGAATGCTGGATGGTCACCTTCCCCCAGCACAATGACATCACTTCTGGGTTGCACCAGAAACTGCATCATTGCAGGGGGGTGATGTTTTGCTGGCTGGTTTGCTCCCACCACCCAGCCGAAAGGTGGCAGGCAGTGGGTGGTGGGGGACGTCCCAGCAGAGGTGGGCATATGGTAAGCCAGTTTGCCAAGCTGTCTCCCTCCCAGCTACTGATCCAGTAGAAAAGAGCTAGAGTCCAGTGGCACCTTAAAGACTAACGAAATTTGTGGCAGGGGATGAGCTTTCGTGAGCCACTGAAGAAGTGAGCAGTGATTCACTAAAGCACTTTCCCTGCCACCAACTGTGTTAGTCTTTAAGGTGCTAATGGGACTCTTGCTCTTTTCTGCTGCTACGGACATACTAACACGGCTACCCATCTTGATCTAAATGAAGAAATGAGCAGTGACTCACAAAAGATCTTCCCCTGCCACAAATTTTGTTAGTCTTTAAGTCAATACTGGATTTTGTTGGTGTTTAAACTGCTAATCTTGGATGCTCTTTGAAGGTAGCATCATAGAATCTATATATCTAATTCTCAACAGTCCCCTCTGTGTGCATATACTTATTTCTGCAGATAGAGGGCACACTCTCCCCAAACAGGTTTTTCTATACAGACTCAGGGACTCTGTGGGTTTGCAGAAAAATCCAAAAAGTTTTTAAAAAAACCCTCAGAAAGATTGAATTTCCCCCCAATACCTTTTGAAATGGCTGCTGCAGGGATTTACTCCAGGCCCCACCGCATCCACAATGAGAGACAGACTGGCTGATAGCTGAGGGGGAAGGAAGCAAAAGCAGAACTGGATCTGGGATTGGGGAGGATTCCTCCTGCAGTATGAATGCCTAAATAGCATGGGGTTTGGAGTAAAAGGCCTGGGACTACAATTGCCCACTCCAGGTTAGAAAATTCCTGGAAATTCTGTGGTGAAGTCTGAGGAGTGCAGAGTTTGCAGAGGGGAGAGGTCTCAGATGGATATAATGTCATGGAGTCCACTAATTTTCTCCAGGGGGACAGATCTCTGTTGTCTGGAGTTCAGTTATAATTCTGGGGGATCTCCAGGTCCCACCTAGAGGCTGGCAAACCTAGGCCTAGCAGCACCCTCTGGGTGACTTGAGACCACCTGACTTGCATAATTCAAGTAGGCCTGGCTGCTTGCTACTGTTCAACAGCAGACACCTATGAATACCAGTGTAGTATAACGGTCAGAATTTCAGAGTAAGGTTTGGAAGACCCAAGTTTAGATCCCCCACCTTGCTGTGGAAGCTCACTGGGTGATTTTGGACCAGTCACATACTTTCAGCCTAACCTACCTCATAGGGTTGTTGTGTGGATAAAAAGGAAGAGAGAATAATGTAAACTGCTTTAGTCCCCACTGTGGAGAAAGACCATAGTTTTCCTCAGTAGAGGCTGCAGGGGGAATAGAAACAGAAAGCTAAAGACAGAGGGGCAGATAAAGGCAGGCTGGCTATTGGGGGGTAGGAGATAGGGATGCCAACCCCAGGTTGGGAAATTCCTGGATATTTGAGAAGTGGAGCCTGGGGATGGTTGGGATTGAGGCGGGGAGGGACTCCAGACCAATATAATGCCATAAACCCCATCCTCCCAAGCAGTCATTTCCTCCAAGGGAACTAATGTTGCCAACCTCCAGGTGAGAGCTGAAGATCTGGAATTACAACTGATCTCCAAATGACAGAGATCAGTTCCCTCAGAGAAAATGGCTGCTTTGAAGGGTGGTGTTTACGCTGTTCTACCCTGGGATAGAAGTCATTTCCAAGCTCATTCTCCCAAGGCTCCACCCCCAAATCTCCAGGAATTTCCCAACATGGCGCTGGCAACCCTAAGAGAAACTGATTTCTGTATTTGGGCAATCCATTATGATTCCTGGAGAGCAGCTGCTGCCACTGCTGCTGGGGGGGGGGTAGGTGGGAGGCCAGAAGAGTAACAGGGGCACGAAGCGTGGTAGGTTGGGGGCAGAAAGGAAGTAATAGCCATTGATGGGAGAGACAGAGAGAGTAAGAAAAGGGATGGTAGGAAGGAGAAAGAGTGTGAGAGAAGTAGGGGGGAAAGGGGAAGAAACAGAGGTGGGGTAAATGGAATACCTGCTCCTGCGAGTTTCTTGTGGGTCCCCACTTGTCTACTCAATAATTCCTTCTCCAAGGTCCTGACCTGGATAGCCCGGGCTAGCCTGATCTCGTTAGATCTTGGAAGGCTAGGCAGGGTTGGCCCGAGTCAGTATGTGGATGAACACCCATGAAGCCTGCCTTATACTGAATCAGACCATTGGTCCCATCAAAGTCAGTACTGTCTACTCAGAATCATAGCAGCTCTCCAGGACCTCAGGCGGAGGTCTTTCACATTACCAGCTGCCTGGTCTGTTTTACTGGAGATGCCGGGGATTGAACCTGGGACCTTATGCATGCCAAGCAGACGCTCTACCATTGAGACTTCCAAGGAATACCTGGGTCATGACTAATGCTCCCTCTAAGCTGTGAGCAAAAATTCTACTTTGTGAGCTACTGGCATTAAAGTTGTGAGCGGGTGATTTGGCTACTGCATAAATTAGTCTGCTCTGGAACCATCCTTCCTGAGACAAAAATGTGTGAGCTGGAGGCTAAAAACCTGTGAGCTAGCTCACACTAACTCAGCTTAGAGGGAATATTGGTCATGACGTGGAGGCAGGCCATGGCAAACCACCTCTGAGTGTCTCTGAACTTGAAAACCCTACAGGGTCACGCTAAATTGGCTGTGACTTGACAACAACAACAACAAAAAGGCCAAATGAGCCTATTGGCCACTGACCTTTTTTTTAAAGGAATATATACAGTGATGCCGAAAACATACTTTTAACAAGTGCGAATACAACCTCTTTGGGTCAGGAAAGGGTAAAGTCGTTTGCATCAGTGTTCTTGAACCCCGGCCAAACCCAGCAGCCAACAGCCAACGTCTCCAGGCAACTGCAGGCTTTTTAAGAGCAGCGACCGGGGGCCGGTTTGCCTTTTGCAACAGCCGAATGGAATCCGCACTCGGCAGCTTCGTGCAGGGAGAGCTGTGGCACAGGAACGCTTAGCACGTCAATCCCCCCAAATCGCACGGGTCTTTACAGGGTAGATAAGTTTATCCTCGAGCCCGCATGCCCTGAGCACGAGGCTGTCACCACGCAAGAACGTTCTCTGACAGCTGCCGCGCGAAAAACCAGCCAGGGACTGTGCGGTGTCGTTCCATGGGGTGAGAACTGCACGGTTTGTACACGTGGGGCCCGTTTGGCTGGGTCCCTCACAGTTTTGCTAGTTCCATATTAGTTGTCAGTTTTCTCTTGCTAGGGATAGGTGCCTGACTTGGGAACGTTGGCCTTGCATGCTTTTCTGCACTGTGGCAGTCTGGGGGCTAGCCGCAATTCCTTGGGGAACGGCAAAACCGCTTCCTGGACTACAGCTCTTTCGCGCTCACCCCGGATGACACGGTTTAAAAATACAGGTGAGTGTCTTGTTATAACACTTGGCATTTAGAAAGTGCTTCAGAAGGATCTTGAATACTTCGCCTACCTAATCTCTGCAACTCAGAGAGGAGACAGAGAATTAAATCTGTTATTATTGCTTTCATATTGCAGATGGGGGACAGGGACACCTGCTTGGCCCACAGAAGGTCCCAGGTTCAATCCTGGCATCTCCAGCTAAAAGGATCAGGCACCAGGTGATGTGAAAGACGTCCACCTGAGACCCTGGAGAGCTGCTGCCAGGTAGTTCTAGGAGCCACCGGGAACTCTACGGTCAGAACTTTTTATAAGTAGATGAGGCCTTGTTTTTTGTTTTTGTTTTTCTCCCCCCCCACAACCCCCCCCCAGTTGCCAAGCACTGACTAACAATCCTACTCTCACTCCAAATACACAAAGGCTCGCTAAGGTTCAACAGTGGTGGAGAGAAACTGCCCTGCATCATCAGAGGTTCCTTGGTAATTAAAAAGATTACAGTTCCATATTTAATATTAAAGAGTTACATGGTATATTACCATATTTGTGTATTTGATGGGGGTGGGCACCAGTGTTCCCTCTAAGCTGAGTTAGTGTGAGCTAGCTCACCGTTTTTTAGCCTCCGGCTCACACATTTCTGTCTTAGCTCAGGAAGGAGGGCTCCAGAGCAAACCAATTTATGCAGTAGCCAAACCGCTTGCTCACAACTGCAATGCCAGTAGCTCACAAAGTAGAATTTTTGCTCACAAGACTCCGCAGTTTAGAGGGAACATTGGTGGGCACGCAGAGCCTGCAGCAGTCATCTGGCTGTTCCGGTCGATGGTAAATGCAAAGGCCGCTCTCTGAGAGCCACAAGAGTGTGCACCGCTGACCTGGTGCAAGCAGACGGAAAGGAATTGCTTTAGTGATTTTGCAAGGACTCTCACACATGCAGAAATCTTCCTTGGGCTCCGCCCCCATGCTGCTTTGCACAGAACTAGCATGGAAGAAGCCATCGTCATTGTGGGGAGCCCGGGCAAGCCAGCCCTTGGAGGGGGAGGCAGTTTAAACTGCCCTATTATTTTATTTTATTTTTGGATTTATATCCCGCCCTCCCCGAAGGCTCAGGGCAGCTGACAAAAGGGCATAAATGCCAGGTTTAAAACAGAGGAAAACAATATAAAACAAATAAAATCATACATACAACATCAGCATATGAAACCAAGATGGGGCAGATCTTAATCCTGGCCACATACTAGTAGCCTGTCCCCTCTCCGACCAGGATCGTCCAGCACCTGACGATGGCAATGGTACTGTGGCGCAGGGTTATCGATGGTGGAATAGTGGTGGCGGCGGCTCCTACTCAAAGGCCTGGTGGAAGAGCTCCGTCTTGCAGGCCCTGAGGAACTGAGCAAGGTCCCACAGGGCCCGGATCTCCTCCGGGAGCTCATTCCACCATTTAAATGCCTCCCCAATCCTTCCAGGGCCCCCCCGGCCCACCCACCTCAGATTTGCCGGGGGGGGGTTGTCGCTCTCCAGGCCTTCCCTCTGTAGCCACGCACACAGAGGTTTTGGCTGTAGTGGGTGTGGCAACTCCAAAGCCAGACAGAACTCCATTCCTGTGCGTTCCTGCCCCAAAAATAGCCCTGCTCCAAGAGCTTACAGAGCTCTTCTTTACAGGGGCTACTGTAAGCTCTTGGAAGAGTGGCTACATCAGGGGTGTGTCGCCTAATAGGCAAAGGAGTTCCTGCTACAAAAAGAGCCCTGATTCATGTGTCTTGGAATCGAAGATCTCAGAAGTGAAGCGGGGTCCATAGAAGAAGAAAAAGAGCTGGTTTTTATACCATTTTTCTCTACCTTAAGCCATCTCAAAGCAGCTTACAACTGCCTTCCCCTCCCCATGACAGACACCTTGCGAGGTAGGTGGGACTGAGAGAGAACTGTGACAGGCCCAAGGTCATGCAGCAGGCTTCATGTGGAACAGCTGGGAATTATACCCGGTTCTCCGTTGCTCTTAACCACTATATGTCAGTATTTGGAAGGGAGACCACTAAGGAAGACTCTGATGCAACAAACTACATCTGTTTTATCACTTGCCTTGAAAATTCTGTGAGGTCACCATAAGTCAGCTGTAACTGAACGGCACTTTCCACACACAGCATTATTCACAGTTCCGCAGAGCCTGCAAGACGGAGCTCTTCCGCCAGGCTTTTAATTAGGAGCTGCCACTACCACCACCACTACCGCCACCACCAACTATCTTGTGGTAACATCGGGGGTAATAGGACGGCCCAATACAAGACCACTACAGTACTGTGATGGATCAGTGCCACCAAAACGGGCTCAGGGTTAAGAAGAAGAAGAGATTCATGGAAAGAAGCAAATATTTCATTGATACCCAAAGAAGGTTTGGATTTGACTCAAGTAAAGAATTATAGGCCAATATCGCTATTAAATAATGATTACAAATTATTTGCGAAAATAATTTCAGAGAGACTGAAAAAATATCTGAAAGATATAATAGCGGAAGAACAAGCTGGATTTTTACCAAACAGACAAATCAGAGACAATTTAAGAGTGGTGATAGATGCAATTGAATATTATGACAAGCATCCGGAAAAAGAAGTTGGATTCCTCTTCCTAGATGCGGAAAAAGCTTTTGACAACTTAAATTGGGAATTTATGCTGCAAGTTATTGAAAAAATGGATATTGGACAGTCCTTTTTAAATATGATTGTGGCAATATATTCAGAACAAAAAGCGGCTTTGAATATAAACAAAGAAAAGACGGACTTCTTCCAAGTCCAAAAGGGAACACGTCAAGGCTGCCCGTTATCCCCGTTGTTGTTTATTTGGATATTGGAAATATTATTGACAGCGATAAGAAAAGATAACAGTATTGAAGGACTTACAGTGAAAGGTTTTGTCTATAAATACAGGGCATTTGCAGATGATGTAATGTTTATGATTCAAGACCCAATCGAGAAAATACCACAACTGATGGAAAAAATTGAAGAATTTGGTTCAGTTGCGGGATTTTATGTTAATAAAAGTAAAACCAAAGTGATGTGCAAAAATATGACGAAACAAAGACAAACAGAACTTCAAGAGAAAATTCAATGTGAAGTAGTTACAAAGACTAAATATCTTGGAATTGAATTAACCATGAAAAATATTGACTTGTTTAAAAACAATTATGAAAAGGTGTGGCACAAGATTCAGCAAGATATGAAGAAATGGGACACTTTGAATTTATCATTGATGGGAAGAATCGCGACTGTAAAAATGAATATTTTACCGCGTTTGATGTATCTATTTCAGACTATTCCAGTACTAAAACAAAGGAAAGTATTGGATTCGTGGCAGAAAGAATTATCCAAATTCGTATGGGCAGGAAGAAAGCCAAGGATTAAAATGAAAATTTTATGTGATGCAAAGGAAAGAGGAGGTTTACAACTACCAAATCTAAGACTGTATTATGATGCCGTCTGTTTAACATGGTTGGAACAGTGGATTAATTTGGAGAATAAGAAGCTATTGGCCCTGGAAGGGCATGATAACAAATTCGGATGGCATGCATATTTATGGTATGGAAAAGTAAAAATGGACAAATTTTTTAAACACCACTTTGTAAGACAATCACTGTTCGAGACATGGATGAGATATAGAAAATTCTTCTCAGAAGAAAGACCACTTTGGATTGTACCAGCTGAAGTGATCAATCCATATTCAAGAAATCAAGGACTAGACTGGCTACCTTATAAAAATCTTTTAAAATCTGAAGGGAAAAATTTTGTGTTAAAAGATAGATTTGATGTTGAATTTGAATATGATTGGTTGAAGTATAGACAGATTTATGATTTATTTAAGACCGATAAAAGAGAACATGGTTTTAGAGAAAAGAATATTGAAATTGAAACTGTATGGCTTGAGAAAGATAAAAAAATGATTTCTAAACTGTATAAGGTGCTATTGAAATGGTATACTGAGGATGAAGTTGTAAAAGAGCAAATGATAAAATGGGCGGTAAATGTTAATAACGAGATATTAATGACATCTTGGGAATACTTGTGGAAAAAGTCGATGAAAATTTCAACTTGCGTAAATGTTAAAGAGAATTGTTATAAAATGATGTACAGATGGTATATGACGCCTAAAAAAATTGCTATCATAAATGAAAGTATGTCTAACAAATGCTGGAAATGTAAGAAACATGAAGGGTCTTTTTACCATATGTGGTGGACATGTGATAAAGCAGTAAAGTATTGGACAGAGATCCACAATGAGATACAAAAAATTTTGAATTGTACTTTTAAGAAAGACCCACAGATGTTATTGTTAGGTCTTAAAATGGAAGAAATAAATGTAGCCAAGAGAACATTACTATGGTACTTGACTACAGCAGCAAGACTGACTTTTGCTCAATGTTGGAAACAAGATAAAGTACCTGAAACATGGGAATGGATTAAAAAGACGTTGTTTTTGGCAGAAATGGACAAATTAACAAGAAAGTTAAACAACGAAGAAGATGAAACGTTTTTTGAAGACTGGAAAGACTTTCAAAAATACTTGTTGAAAAATTGGGACATTAAACGTGGTTTGATTTGCTTTGATAGTTATTAAGAGGAAAATGAAATAGAATTAGATTTTTGAATTGTTACCGTTAGTAAGAGAAAATAAGTTTAGAAGTAACTGTAACAGAATAAGAGAGATATTAATGGGGTTGGAGCAGTGCGGGAAGCCTTGTTTGGGGGGTAGAAGGGAAATTAGAAAAATGGATATATAGGTTGGTTGAAAATGTATGAGTATGTGATATATCCAATAATAAATTGTATTTACCAAAAAAAAAAAAGAAGAAGAAGAGATTGGATTTATACCCCGCCCTTCACTTTTGAGTCTCAAAGCGGCTTACACACTCCTTTCCCTTCCCCTCCCCACAACAGACACCCCGTGAGATGGGTGGGGCTGCGAGAACTTCCAACAGAAACTGCCCTTTTTCAAGAACAGCTGTGCCAGAGCTTGTGACTGACCCAAGGTCACATCAGCAGGTGCAAGTGGAGGAGTGGGGAATCAAATCCGGTTCTCCCAGATCAGAGGCCGCACACTTAACCACTACATCTCCAAGCCTCTATCTTGACTTGTCTACAGTAATATTATCACTGAGCCCTTTATTAATGTCGATTTGGTTGTTTTCACGTTGATTTTAGTGTTTTATATCCGGCACTTGCTGTGAGCCGCCCGGAGCCCGCTTGCAGGGAGGGCGGGATAAAAATGCAATAAATAAATAAATAAATTATGCCGTGAGATCTTAACACACTGGCGCAACCCCCTGCGCCACAACGGTAACATAGAAAGCAGGCCCGAGTGTTGCAGAAAAGAAACAAGGCTAAAGCGGGCACGCTGTTAAAAAGGCTACACTGTACAAAATCAACACAGCCTATAATTAAAAAGTAAGCACAGTTGTTTTTACATAAATACCGAATGCTGAGCTGGCACTCGAATTGCAAGAGTTATCTGATCTTGCCGTATATTGCTACAGCCTCGAAATGTGCAAACAGAAGATAGCATTATAAGATAAGGCCTACTAAAACAATTACAGAAGACAGTATTACTCACCACCTAAAGATATATAAAAAAAACCCCCCACTTCTCACTCGGCAGTGCCAAATTTTTTACGGGATACCAGTTCCAACGTGCTACCGTGTCGATGACGAATTTCGGCTAATCCCCGGTTCCCACTGCCAAAAGAGGATGCATCATGAAAACCAATTCCAGAAGGGGAGCTGTGTTACAGTGCAATCCTCTGCACAGCTGCTCCAGTCGAAGCCCACCGATTTCAACAAGTTTGGACAGGAGGAACTTGGCACAGGTTCACACTGTTCGTCTGCCAGGGCCAATATAACAAACCGTAAAGACAGGGGGAAACATTATCGGGGCATAACCCTCCGTGAGCTGGAGCGCACTTGGACATTTGCACAGTTCAACATCAGGGGAAGGCCTCAGTCTCTATGCCCTGTTGTTGAACCTCCAGAGGAACTGATTGGCCACAGTGTGAGACAGATGGACTAGATGGACCACAGGTCTGATCCAATAGAATTCTGATGTTCTTATGAAGGCCTTGGCCTCTATGCCCGGTTGTTGGCCCTCCATAGGAACTGGTTGTCCACTGTGTGAGACAGAATGCCGGACTAGATGGACCACTGGTCTGATCCAACAGGACTCTTCAGATGTTCTTATGAAGGCCTCGGCCTCTATGCCCTGTTGCTGGCCCTCCATAGTAATTGGCCATCCACTGTGTGAGACAGGATGCTGGATTAGACGGGACACTGGTCTGAGCCCGTAGGGCTCTTCTGATGCTCTTCTGAAGGCCTTGGCCTCTATGCCCTGTTGTTGACCCTCCATTGTAACTGGCCATCCACTGTGTGAGACAGGATGCTGGACTAGATGGACCACTGGTCCAATCCGGCAGGGCTCTTCTGATGCTCTTATGGAGGCCTTGGCCTCTATGCCCTGTTGTTGACCCTCCATTGTAACTGGCCCCTGTGTGAGACAGGATGCTGGACTAGATGGACCACTGGTCTGATCCAACAGGACTCTTCTTATGAACCACTTGCCAGATCCCACCACTCTGGCCAATATGAGGCACATGAGTCTGTGGAGGGGTTGAGGTGATACTTTGCTTAATGGGTTAATGTTCTTTTTAAAAAAAAAAAAATACTTGATCCTCAAGGCAGCCTCTGTGGGAAATCCATCTTTCTGTAGGCTCTGATCTTATCCACACAAAAAGCTTGAAGCGGCTGACTAAGTCAACGGTAAAAGGTTGTTTGTTGCAAGGCTACGTTTTGGATCTTATCTGCTTTACCTGGGTGGACCTTCACACCTGGTAAGGACGCAGCACGGCTCTAATGTGGGAGTTTCCCCAACCGCAGCAGGGCGTGTGAAAAGCCCCGTCCAAAAAAAAATCCACACCTGTGCTACTATCACAGGATCACCACAAACACTTTTGAGCAACAGCATCCAGTTCCTTTAACCTAAAAATCCAGAGTGTTCCTATCTGTGAACTTCCTGGACCTTCTAGGTGCTAACATTGCTCTCCTCCTTTCCCAGGAGTATCTTGGATGGTGAGCAGTTGGAGCTGAACATCAACGGATCCAACGGACACCTCTTCTTTCGTAACAGATCTTGGCGGTGACCTCTTTCTTCTCAACGGGAAGAGAGCCTTGATGGAAGGGCAGGATAAACGTGTAAAAGGTGGGTATGGTGCTTGTGGATCTCTGTGTATTACCACTTCACGTGATTCGTTTCAAGGTGCTGGTTCTCACTTTTAAAGCCCTATATGGTCAGGGACCTACATACCTAAGGGACCACCTTTACCCAAATGTTCCCCAGAAAGCACTGCAGTCAGGGGCCCAGAATCGCCTGGCCCTCCCGGGTCTTAAGGAGGTTAGGCTGTTGACAACCAGGGCCGGGGCCTTTTCAGTTGTGGCCCCATCCTGGTGGAATGAGCTCCCGGAGGAGATCAGGGCCCTGCGGGACCTTTTACAGTTCCGCAGGGCCTGTAAAACAGAGCTCTTCCACCAAGCGTTCAGCAGCTGCCGCCACCAAGGAAGAACATCGGCTGGTTGAAAGTGGGAGGGCCCTGGACTCTGGAAATTGCCATCAACAGCCTAGAGAACAGCATGCCCTTGCAAGACATTCAAAAACGAACACGGAGAGCTGACTCCAAGCAAGGACTTTGTATACTGGCTGCTGGCTGCTACCGTCGTATAAACGCTAACGACAACTACTAGCACTTTGCTGTGATTCCATTATTTGTTTTAACTGTAATTATGTTTTTAATGTAACTATCTGCTTTTATGGAAGCCACCCTGAGCCGGCTCTGGCCGGGAGGGCGGGGTGAGAATCTGAAAAGTAAATAAATAAGTAGGGTTTCCGAGGCAAGAGACATTCAGAGGTGGTTTGCCGTTGTCTGCCTCTGAGGAACGAACCTGGACTTCCTAGGTGCTCTTCCACCCAAATACCAGCCAGAGATGACCCTGCTTTGCTTTTCGAGATCGGCCATCCTGAGCTATCCAGGTCAGGGAAGAGAGGCGCACTGGACAGGCCCAAAGAGCACCGCCAGACTCTCGTTTCCTACAGGCCGAGATCAGCTTCCAGGTAGAACGTGTTGCCTAGCAACTCCTTGCCCGCAACACTGGAGAGAGCTACACACAGCCTGCAGCCCACCATCTCAGATATATTGAGTAGAAGAGGCCGGGAGAGGAGGTGAGGGGAAGAACAGGCTTACAGTTTGCCTGCTCATGGCCCCAATCCTCCACCCTTGACAATATGAGGAGCAGGAGGGGGGAGAATGGTGGGGAAGAGCATCGATGGTGCTGCTCTAGGAATTCCACCAATCTCTCTGGTAAAGACCATAGAAATGGTAGAGATTGCTACTGTGTCGCCTGGAAGAGACATCCAGCTCTCCAAAACTCTACCTGAAACATCACAACCTCCACGATGCTCTAGGAACTTCCCCAGTCTCTGTGGTTTTTAACCATAAAGTTAGGCAATTTCTAGAGCGTCACAGAGAATGTGATGTCAAATCCCCTGTGCTATGTCTGTAACTGTGAACACTGTCTATAGTTTACTATGTAAAGTTTGATTCTATATAGAGGATCGTAAGGTGTAACATTCTTATTGGCCATTCCTATGGAATTGTATGAAGCAACCAATCACAGTGTAAATATGTATTATGGAGGGAACAGAACTGATTGGTCTTTATCTCTGTGTTACCATTGGTCCCTAACTTATTTGTGGGCGTGGCTTTGACAGCCTGGACTGTTTAAAAGAAGGAGCTGTGCTCCACTTAGTTGTTGTGTGTTGTCGTTGTGTTCTGATTGTCTAGCTGCTGTTACAATAAAGCCGAATCACTTTACTGAAATCACTGCCTCTTGTTGAGTTGCATACTTAACACCCTGAAACACTATCTTCCCCAGGCTCCACCCCAAAAACCCACCTGCGTTTGCCAGTGCAGGGCTGGCAACCCAAGAGAAGAAAGATGCCCGGATAGGGTTAGATCCTATAGAATGTTTCCCCAAACAGAAGAATTTCTGTCAGCAAGACCACAACCTTTTCAATACCCACTTAAAGAGACATGTGGCATTTTGAAGAGGGGGGTTTGGGGCTGCAAGGGGAGGGGAGAAAACCATGCTTCGCAGGCTGCAGAAATGCCTGTGGTGAGTGATGCATGCATTTGCATACATAAATTTGCATTTGTTCTTGTTTATTTATAGCCTACTTTTTCTCCCCATCTGGGATTCAGAGCAGCTTAGAACATCACTCTCCCCTCCTCCAGTTTCTCAGAACAACAACCCTGTGTGGTAGGCCAGCCTAACTATCTGTGATGGGCCCAAGTTTATCCAGTGAGGTTCCATAGTAGAAGCAGGGATTCGAACTCGGGTTTGCCACTCTAGGGTCCTAGTTCGCCACTCTATCCACTACACCACTGCTGGGATCCAAGTCATGAAAATACAGACCTTATACAGACCTATATTTCACTGCACTGATTTCTGCCCTATCAAAGGTTACCCCGAGAAAGGAGAGAGGAGCACATCTGAGAACCATCAACAACTCCAGATGAGCTAAAGAAGAAGAGGAGATTGGATTTATACCCGACCCTTTACTCAGAGTCTCAGAGCTGCTTCCAATCTCCTTCCCTTTCCCTTCCCCTCCTCACAACAGACACCCTGTGAGGTAGGTGGGGCTGAGAGAGCTCTTTCGAGAACTGCCCTTGAGAGAACAGCTCTGAGAGAACCTGTGACTGACCCAAGGTCACACCAGCAGCTACACGTGGAGGAGTGGGGAATCAAACCTGGCTCTCCCAGATTAGAGTCCGCGCTCCTAACCACTACCCCAAACTGGCTCGGAAGTGAATAAAGTCCTAGTTATTTAGCTCCAAGCCAAGAGCATCTGAAATTTGTCCTTGGCAAATGGACGGATTCAGTTTTAATAAACTCTGCATAACTAAACGGGAGGGAAATGTATGCAACCTTGGTAGAAAAGGACAAATCCAACATTTCTTTATGCCAGATTCTGACAGCGAGTGGTGAAAACAGAACTGTGGCTTCCTAAACCCTCCTTTTCAACAATAGGAGAAGGAGAGACGCAAACCTGGCATCGATTTCTTTTAAAACACCCCCTAGGGAGTGCGGTCCTCTTGCTTCAGAGTTAAATTGGCAACGAGAGCGTGTGGCTCTAATTGGACACCTGGCAGGCAAGTTTTTGCTTTTTAGGAACCAGGAAAATTCCAGCTGTCCTGGAGCCGTGGGGAGAGGCTGTGGCTCTGTGGGAGAGAACACCCTTTGCACGCGGCAGATCCCATTCTCCGTCTCTAGCTCGAGGACTTCAGGGAGAAGGAAAGATCCTTCTCGGCGATCAGTCATTGAAGACAATCCTGAGCCTGGGTTTTGGCCACTGTGTGACACCGAGTGTTGGACTGGAGGGGCCCGTTGGCCTGATCCAACATGGCTTCTCTTATGCATAAACTGCATAAACATCTGGAGCAGAGGTCCATCAGTGCTTATTAGCCACAAGGTATAGATGGAATGGGGCTGCGGTGGCTCAAGTGGTTAAGATGCTGAACTGCAGACCACTGCTTGTGGTATGTATTCGCCTATGTTGCTGTATAAGTACATAGTTTAGAACTTTTGTTATTAGAACTTTCCCTCTTTCCCCCCTTACTAATAGATTTCGATAAAGAACTTTATTTGGATTAACAACTGTACTCTCCGTGCCTTATTTACCCAACATAAATAGCTGGCTTGTATTTGCGTCAAGTCTCTTTGGATCCCACCAAGCTGGGGATTTACTACAAAGACAAAACTTTTAAGGCTGCAGGCCTGCGCAGTTTACTCGTGAATAAACACAGCATGAGAGTTTTAAATCTAGGGCGCGATTACCATTTTCAAAACTCACAGTTAAATAAGAGGCAGAAGATGCATTATCCAAGAAAGCACACCGACCGTGCCATCCTAAGTAGAGTTCTGCTGTTCTAAGCCCACTGACTTCAATGGGCTTAGAGGGGGTAACTCTACTTAGGGTGGCCCCATAAGCGGTTTTATCCTCATTACCCCAGGAAACTCGCACTGTTTCACATCAGTGGAACTCCACATCAAGACACAGGCAAAACATTGGGCAGCAAAAAAGAACAAGAGCTCTCCTCTCCAGTATTCCCTCTAAGAGGGAAGACGACGACGACGCTGGATTTATACCCTGCCCTTCACCCCGCCTTTCCCTTCCCCTCCCCACAACAGACACCCTGTGAGGTAGGTGGGGCTGAGAGAGCTCTTTCGAGGACTGCTCTTGAGAGAACAGCTCTGAGAGAACAATGGCTTGCCCAAGGTCATCCAGCAGCTGCAAGTGAAGGAGCGGGGAATCAAACCCGGTTCTCCCAGATTAGAGTCCACGCACTTAACCACTACACCAAGCTGAGCTCACAGTTTCTTAGCCTCCACCTCACACATTTTTGTCTTAGATTCCAGGATGATTCCAGAGCAAGCTAATTTATGCAGCAGCCAAATCGCTCGCTCACAATTTTAATGCCAGTAGCCAGGGCCGGCCCCAGGTGTCTGGGCGCCCTAGGCAAGACAGCCTGGGGCGCCCACCCCACAGGGATGCCAATCTCCCGGTGGGGCCTGGAGACCGGGGGGGGTGGAGCGCCGGCTTTCCTGAGCACGCCGCACTAGCGGTGTGCTCAGGAGCTAGGAAGGGGCGGCCGTTTGAACGGCCGCCCCTTCCCAGCCCCAGGGCCGGCTGGAGACGGGGGTGGAGCGCCGGCTTTGAACGGGCGCCCCTTCCCTCCCAGCCCCAGCACCGGCGGCGTGCTCAGGAAAGGGCGCCCGTTCGAACGGGCGCCCCTTCCGCCGGCTGGAGACGGGGGGAGCCAGGGAAGGGCGCTCGTTTGAACGGGCGCTCCTTCCCTCCCAGCCCCAGCGCCGGCTGAAGATGGGGGGGGCGCCGGCTTTCCTGAGCACGCCGCAGTAGCGGCGTGCTCAGAAAGCCAGGAAGGGCGCCCGTTTGAACGGGCGCCCTTCCGCCGGCTGGAGACGGGGGGGAAGCCAGGGAAGGAGCGCCCATTTGAACGGGCGCCCCTTCCCTCCCAGCCCCAGCGCCAGCTGAAGACGGGGGAGCGCCGGCTTTCTGAGCACGCCGCAGTAGCGGCGTGCTCAGAAAGCCAGGAAGGGTGCCCGTTTGAAGGGCGCCCTTCCCTCCCAGCGCCAGCTTCACGGGGGCGGGCGGGGCGCTGGCGCCCTGTGGACCCCAGCGCCTAGGCGAGCGCCTAGCTCGCCTAGTGGGCGAGCCGGCAGTGCCAGTAGCTCACAAAGTAGAATTTTTGCTCATAAGACTCCACAGCTTAGAGGGAACGACGCTCTTCTCTATGTAATTACATTAAACCAGCATGGCTTGTTTAACAGCAGGTGGGGACATTGGCTTGGCCGTGATGGAGAGGGGGGCGGGGAATGATCACCCAACTTAAACCTGATCCAATAAGAAGGCTCTACCCTGTAGGGCCAGTGCCAATCATGATTCAATTTCTGCCAGGAAACAGCCTCGAAATGCAACGGGTTGCCATGCCGTCCCACTCGGTGCATTCTTGAATTTCAAGGCAAAATTCCAGAGAAGGTTTCCAGGTCAGAAGTTTAGAGAAAATAAAGGAGGGGAAGCACTGAAATCATAGTGCACAACCAGTGGGTTGTGAGGGAAAACACTGAAACCTTACTCTGCTCAGAGAGAGGACCATCAAAGGGCTGTCTATATAAAGCTTGCCGTCAGCTCTCCCATTAAAAGGCGAGCTCCGCTCATCTTTCCACCTTGCTCATCTTCCCCAGATCGACTTACAGTCAACTTCTGCAAAGGATCTCTTGGGAAACGCTCGGTCCAAAGTGAAGACAATGGGGAAATGAACACAGAGGCATGAAAACTTAGCAACCTCCAAAATTCTCTCCAAGAATAAGAGCAGGCTATATTATCATGGGGCCGCGGTAGCTTAGAGGTTAAGACACTGAGCTGCAGACCGGAAGGTTGGCAGCTCGGCAGCTCGAGACCCGAGTGCTGCGTGACGGAGTGAGCTCCCATCTCTGGTCCCAGCTCCTGTCAACCTAGCAGTTCGAAAGCAAGAAATTGCGAGTAGATAAACAGGTACCACTTCAGTAACAGCGTTCCGTGCACCTCGGTGTATAGCTGTGCCGGCCACATGACCATGGAGAAGTCTTCAGACAGCGCTGGCTCTTTGGCTTGGAAACGGAGATGAGCACCGCCCTCTAGAGTCGGATTCGACTGGCTTTCGAGCAAGGGAAACCTTTACTTTTTACATTATTATTATTATATACCACCCATAGTTGAAGCATTCTGGGCTGTTTACAAGAAGTATAAAACAGTAAAATACAATAAATAAATGTTAATTTTTTTAAAAAAATAATATATTCTGGGTAGCAGGATAGTAGCACAGACTAGCCCAATCTTATCTAGTGCTTGAAAGCTAAGCGGGGTCAGCCACGGTCAGTACTTGGATGGGAGACAACTAAGGAAAACCGGGGTTGCTATGCAGGGGAAGGGAAAGGCAAACCATCAAAGAGAGCCAGTTTGGTGTAGTGCGCCAGGTATGTGCCCTCTCCTCTGAGAACCCCAGGAACCCCTACAGGGAAAATTCTCAGCACCCAAAATTCTCTGGAAGAAACCAAGGCAAAGAGGCAAAGCAGGTGGAGCTAGAGTCTTCTGAAGTGGACCAAATGTCTCCAGGGCCTGGCAAGCAGTAGGAGGGTTCTGGGAGGGAAGATGGGGGGCTGTCATGCCAACATCACTCCTAGTAAAAAAAAAAACACCCTGGAAGTAACATTAGTAGTTCTAGGAATAGCCAGAAACTCTATTGTAAAACCACAGAGTTTCTGGTGGTTCCTAGAGTTACCCGATGTCACTTCCAGTTTCTAATTGAAGTGACATAGTGCCACACATGACACAATAGGGTTTTTATTTATGTTTCTCCCACCACTACTCAGAACAGCTGTGGGCAGTGAGAGAAGGGGGCGGGGGATTCCCGGCCTGAATAGATAAAAGGACATTCTTCTTCACCCAAAGAGTGATTAACATATGGAATTCACTGCCGCAGGAGATGGTGGCAGCTACAAGCATGGACAGTTTCAAGAGGGAATTAGATAAACATATGGAGCAGAAGTCCATCAGTGCTTATTAGCCACAAGGTATAGATAGGAACTCTCAGTCTGGGGCAGGTGATGCACTCTATCCTTGGTGCTGGAGGGGGCAGCAGTGGGAGGGCTTCTGGTGTCCTGGCCCCACTGCTGGACCTCCTGATGGCCCCTGGTATTTTTGGCCACTGTGTGACAGAGTGTTGGACTAGATGGGCCATTGGCCTGATTCAACATTGGCTTCTCTTATGTTCTTATATTCTAGGGATCCCTACTCCAAGAATTGTTGTGGGGGATAAAATGGAGAAAAGGAGAATGTTGAAAACTACTTTGGGGCTTCTTTGGGAGAAAAGCAAGGTATAAATGAAGTAAATAAATTCTGTTTAAGTTGCTTCTGGGAAAACTGGAGCTTCTTTTTGTACCACAAGTGCTGCCTCACACTGTGCTGGAAGCCCCTCCCCACAACACCGGGATTTTTTTTCCAAAATTGTTGTGTACCAAGGGCTCGCACGTGGCCATGCGGACAGGCTGAGCTTCGCATCCTAAGACAATAGAAGCGGAGGATCCGAGAACTCGCCAATCAGCCAGCCCGGATCCTAAAAGGAACCAATGGTGGGAGTTGTTTGTAAATAAACCTATCACAGGTATGTGTTTGTATGTGTTGGGTGTGGTTAAGAACGGGAATTTAAGCGGGCCCCGGGCCCCGCTCGTTATCTCAAGTTCTCCTATGCTTTAGTAAAGTATGAGCTGAAATCACTACGTTATGCCTCCGTCTCAGTACTTTATAAAAATGGTCCAGAGCTGAAACCCTTGCATGGCTCCCTACCTCCACTGGCCAAGGCCCCAAGAACCCTTCCCCTATTCCAAAGGACATTCCCGGATCCCGGAGCATTCTCTGTTTATCTGCTGGATTCCCAATATGGCAGCCAAGTCTCAAGGGCTAACAAGAGACTGTCGCTGCAAAAATGGTTTCTCTGCCATTGTTCCTGCATTGCACGTCAGGAACACGTTAGGGCACCCAAGAATCATCCGGTGCATCCGTGTACCACAAATACGTGCAGAAACCGAGCAGGGCTACTCCGAAAGCGAATTCTAAGAATGCTGACAGGATTCTGTTTTTCTTGGCACAGATGGCCAGGCTGCCTCTGTTATTATTTATTTTGCTTTTTGAAACTTGGGTCACGGTGTTAGAACAAACTACCACTGAGAAGCTAGCCAGCGTGGCAAGAAGTCAAAAGGCTGACGGAGTTTGGTCTTGGTATCTGGACTCTTCCCAACTAAGGCCGCAAGATCACTACAGCTCAGGGCAGGACTTGGATTTCTGCTCTACGCTGATTCGTGGTCTACTGTTCCTTTTAATGTAACCACTCTCCATCAAAGTACCTGCAGCCGCCTCCTCTTCCCTACCAGGATCTTAGCATATGACAGCGTTGTCAATCTCCTGGTGAGGCCCGGAGGCCTCCCAGAATTACAATTTATAATGTATTGGGATTGAATCATCCCTGATTGAATCACCCTCGAGACCAGCTGAGCTTGGAGCACAACAACAATAGCTGACCAGGACTCTAGAATAAACCAATCAAGTAGGTTAAAACGCTTGGGGCTCTTTAGCTTGGAGAAACGACGGCTGAGGGGTGACATGATCGAGGTTTATAAGATTATGAATGGGATTAAGCAGGTTGAGAAAGAAGTACTTTTCTCCCTTTCTCACAATACAAGAACTCGTGGGCACTCCATGAAATTGCTGAGCGGGTTAGAACAGATAAAAGGAAGTCCTTCTTCACCCAAAGAGTGATTAACATATGGAATTCGCTGCCACAGGAGGTGGTGGCAGCTACAAGCATGGACAATTTCAAGAGGGAATTAGATAAACATATGGAGCAGAAGTCCATCAGTAGCTATCAGCCACAGGGTGTAGATGGGAACTCTCAGTCTGGGGCAGGTGAGGCACTCTATTCTTGGTGCTGGAGGGGGCAGCAGTGGGAGGGCTTCTAGTGTCCTGGCCCCACTGCTGGACCTCCTGATGGCACCTGGTATATTTTGGCCGCTGTGTGACAGAGTGTTGGACTAGATGGGCCATTGGCCTGATTCAACATTGGCTTCTCTTATGTTCTTATGTTATGTTCTTAATGTTTTGTAAACAGCCTATCACGAGGAGTGGGGGTGTGGGGTGTGTTGCATGCATATAAGCAGAGCTCTGGCCCTGCTAGAGTTGTCTTAGAGTTAAGCAGAAATCACTAATAAACTATGAGCTGATCATTATATGCGTCTCGAACCCAGTATATTTCACAACTGATCTCCAAGTGACAAAGACCCGTCCCCCTGGAGAAAATGGCAGCTTTGTGGAGTGGACTCTAAGCTGAGGATCCTCCCCTTCCAAACCCCGCCCTCTCCAGGCTCCACCTCCAATCTCCAGGAATCTCCCAACCAAGAGTTGGCAACCTTAGCACACAATCTTCAGGGGCCAGGCTAAAGATGCCAACTCCAGATTAGCAAATTCCTGGAGATTGGGGGGCAGTTTCAGGAAGAGGAGGAGGGGACTGGATCTATACCCCGCCCTTCACTACCCAAAGGAGTCTCAGAGCGGCTTACAATCTCCTTTCCCTTCCCCTCCCCACAACGGACACCCTGCGAGGTAGGGGGGCTGAGAGAGCTCTTTCGAGAACTGCTCCTGAGAGAACAGCTCTGAGAGAACTTGTGACTGACCCAAGGTCACACCAGCAGCTGCAAGTGGAGGAGTGGGGAATCCAACCCGGTTCTCCCAGATTAGAGTCTGCACACTTAACCACTACACCAAACTGGCTACACCAAGCACCTTAGAGTCTGCCCCTCTGAAGCTCCCAGTTCCTCCAGGGGATCTCTGTAATCTGGACCAGAGATCAGCTGCAATTCTGGGAGGAGTCCAGGCCACAGCAGGAGGCTAGTAACCGCACCCCAGGCACAGATCTCCCCCCCTCCGTTTTGAAAGTCATATCACTGGAACAGTTCTTGGAGCAAGTGTGTAGTTCGTTGCAACCGCGAAACATCGTCAGCTGGGTCAGGCGGCTCAAAATACCTTTTCTTTCATGCCCGTTTTTCTCAGGCTGGGTGGGAGCGAGGGAAGAGTCGCTCTTGCACTCCCCAAGGGTATGACACGGCAACAGCTTAGCGCTGCCCACGTGCTGAATGAACTCTACTCTGACTGTAGTATTTAGAGGCAATAATGAACACAAGCCCAGCACTGAAAGGGGGGAAAAAACCAGAGGGCAGAGAGAGCTTGTTTGCATTTCCCCTGAGTAAAAGGAGGCCGCGGCAAATCCTTTCGCTTCCCTTTTTTACCATTTCACACCCCTTATCCAACCCCTGTGCCCTTGGCATCACAAGAAAATAAGAGAATAGAAAACGCCAGAGGAGAGCATGAGTTAACTCTTTTTTTGATCTCATTACTGGTTTTTATTTCCAGTTCCGCTAGAAAAAGTAATTATGCTTGGATTAGTTAGCGGCAAAAGGAAACCTGGCGGCCAGACACCATAAAAGTTGACACCAGCCTGAGCATGGAACGACTCAAAGAAACAGTACAAGTTCGGAAAATGTGGAGAGAGCTGGCCCACAGAACCGCCAAGAGTCGAACATGACTGAATGGCTAACAACAACAACAACATTTCCAGTTCTAAAAAGGAATCAACTCAACTTTTTAACTGAACTAGGGCTCCCAGTCTCCCTAGTTCAGTTCCCCTGGAGAAAATGGCTGCTTTGGAGGGTGGACTTTTATGGCATTATACCTCACTGAGGTCCCTCCCCTCCTCAATTCTGCCCTTTCCAGGCTCCACCCACCAAATCTCCAGGAGCTTCCCAACCCAGAGCTGGCCACCCCAATTATAACCAAGCGCCACAGCAAAACAGATGAATAAATCCAGGTGTGTAGCCGCGTTGGTCTGAAGTAGAGGGACAAAGTTTGAGTCCAGTGGCAACTTTAAGACCAACAAAATGTGTATGTAGTGGTTAGGAGCGCAGGGCGGTGTAGTGGTTAGGAGCGCGGACTCTAATCTGGGAGAACCGGGTATGATTCCCCACTCCTCCACATGCAGCTGCTGGAGTGACTTTGGGTCAGTCATAAGTTCTTTCAGAGCTCTTCTCTCAAGGGCAGTCCTCGAAAGAGCTCTCTCAGCACCGCCTACCTCACAGGGTGCCTGTTGTGTGGAGGGGAAGGGAAGGAGATTGTGAGCTGCTCTGAGACGCCTTCGGGTAGTGAAGGGGGGGGTATAAATCCAATCTATCATCATCATCATCATCATCATTATTATTATTATTATTATTATTATTATTATTATTATTATTATTATTATTATTATTCAAGGTATAAGCTTTTGTGCACATCCACATTTCTTCAGGTGCCCTACTCACCTGAATTCAGAAGAAGTGTTGTATGCACACAAAACCTTATACCTTGAATAAAACTTTGTTGGTCTTAAAGGTGCCATCGGACTCCAACTTTGTTCAGACAAATGTTAAAAAGCCAGCACATAAACACGCCCTCCGTATCTCAATCACAACACACCTATAACTCATGAAATATAAACATTCCCGTTTGCCAACAGAAGAGAAAGGTGGCAGTTAACCAGGCTTAGGTACAAACCACAATGTTTAGTTCATTTTTAAGAAAGGACGCCCAGTGTGGTAAACCATAGCAGATCTGTAGCCCGCAATCTGCTTTCTGCATATTGTGCTGGTCTTGGGGTCATCATCCGTCGGTTGGAAAATTCCTAAAGATTTGTGGGTGCAGCCTGCGGGAGGATGCAGTCTGGGAGAGGAGAGACCTCGACAAGTATAATGCCATGATGTCAGAGCAGCCAGTTTCTCCAGAGGGGGTTGATCTCTATAGCCTGGAGATCAACTGTAATTTCAAGAGATTCCCCAGGCCCCCCATGGAGACTGGCAATCCTAGCTGCTCTGTATATATATTAAGTTCAGGGAGGGCTGCTTTATTCGTCACGTCTTTTTGGAAATCGGATACACACGCAAATACCCGATTTCGCCGGAACAGCTACTGAACCTGCCTCTTCGGACTAAGCGGCCATCTGTGCACCAATACTCGGAAAGGACACTGCAGACCAGAAGAGGTTAGTAGGTCACTGAGGTAATTCTGCCCCCGCCTCTTCGCCGCATGTACATCGGGCTCTTGCGGAAACAGGCCTGACGGATTCCACCCACTTCCCACCACATAGCTCTCACGAGCTGACCAATGAAGCCACGTTCTTTTCTGTTTCACAGAGAGCAGCTCAACAAACCGAATCAGGGAAATTCACAGGGAACAACAAACCGCCGCAGCGACACTAGAAACTGGCTTTAGAAACACTGAAAAGCTTCCAGACGGAGGCGGAGACCAAACGAAGGCGGGCCAAGCGTTGTTCATTTTAACGTGGCTTTTATTTTGAAGCGGAAAAGCCTAGATTAGCACCGTTGTGGCGAGGCAAAGACATCTTTCCATCTCGCCCTTTAATCGCATGAACTCCAAACGGCAAGCAGAGGGTGCAATTTAATTAAAGATTAAGAAAGCCAGAAATCCTGATCCTGCCAGCTGACAGTGAGCAGAATAAGTCTGGAGACCAACAACAGTCTTTTCGGAGGGGAAAGCAGTACGTAAGAAGCACCGCTGTCTATGGGATGTAGACTCACTCCACTGGTATCCTCAGCAAACAGGTTTTGCAGGCTTTTCTGTCGCTTACAGAAACCTGCAGAACCTATTTAGCCGAAAGCAAAAGTAGGCCAAACATGAAGAAACGAAGAGATATTTTTAGATTTATACATAACCTGGCTCCGTGACATTTTGTGGTTGGCTTCGCCTCCTGCAACACCCATTTTGTGATTGGCTTTACCCCCTGTAGCAGCCATTTTGTGATAGCGCCCTCTGCCCTGTGTCAGAATACCAAAGGCATCCACAGGCTCAAAAGGCTTAGGGATCCCGGGGCTCTTGTAGTGAAAGCCACTGCCTTTAAAAACTGATTCCTGGAGGACAGGTCTTTAATCAGTAGGGTTACCGGCTTGGTTTGGGAAATATCTGGCGATTCAGGGGGTGGGGGGAGCCTGAAGAAGCTGAGGTTTGGGGAGGGGAGTTCACGGGGTATAATACTGCAGAGTCCACCTTCCAAAATGGCCATTTTCTCCAAAGGAACTGATCTCTGCGGTCTGGAGTAATCTCAGGAGATCTCCAGCTACCATCTAGAGGTTCACCACAAATTAACACCCACAAGGGAAGACCATCCACAATTCACAACTATATGTGCTGGAAACTGTATAGTGCATTCATTGAAATACAAAGCTGGGTTAGTGGTCATAACCCAACAGAATGTATAGGCACTTTATCCAACAGATTGCTCGTAACAATTACACATATTTCACAAAAAGAACGTGTTCAGAACCAACGGTCGGCTCCTCAGTTGGGTTATGACCAGTGTCCCTCCTAAGCTGAGTTAGTGTGAGCTAGTTCACAGTTTTTTAGCCTCTGGCTCACACATTTCTGTCCTAGCTCGGAAGGGATGGCTCCAGAGCAAACTAATTTACACAGTAGCCAAATCGCTTGCTCACAACTTTAATGCCAGTCGCTCGCAAAAGTAGGATTTTTGCTCACAAGACTCCACAGCTTTTTTTTTGGCAATCTTTTTTGCCAATATAAGTATGGATAAGAACTTGAGTAACAAATGTTGGAAATGTAAAAAGATAGAGGGTTCTTTTTATCATATGTGGTGGACATGTGAGAAAGCAAAAGTATACTGGTCAAATGTTCATTGTGAGATGCAGAAAATATTGAAAATCCCTATTAGAAAAAGTCCGGAACTTCTTCTCTTAGGTTTGACAATGGAAAAAATTAAGCAAGAAAAGAGAACAGTATTATGGTATATGATCACGTCGGTGAGAATGGCTTTTGCGCAGCAGTGAAAAGCGGATAAAGTACCGGATATACAGGACTGGTTAAGGAAACTGCTATTTTTAGCTGAAATGGACAAAATGACTAAAAAACTAAATGGACAAATGGACAAATGGACAATACTTAAAAGAATGGGAAGATTTGAAAATCTATATGGAAACTGAACATAAAATGAAAGGGAAAATGTATAACCTTGATTCTTATTGAAAATGAAGTTACGTTAGATTAAGTTAGATTTTTGTATATAAAATATAAGTTACCTGGTTTATAGATTGTTATAAGTTTAAACTTGATTACTTTTATTGTTTTTTTGTTATTGGCAATAGCAGTGTTGGAAGCCTATTGGGGGGAAGGGGGAAGGGATATAATCTATAACTTGAATTGGAAATTATGTTTAAAAATGTTGAATATATTCCAATAAAAATCTTGTTTTAAAAAAAACAAGACTCCACAGCTTAGAGGTAGCACTGGTTATAACCGCTAACCCTTCTTTGTATTTCAGTGAATGCAATATACAGTTTTGAGCATCTATAGTTGTGAATGGTGGCTGGTCTTCCCTTGGTGGGTGTTATTTGTGGCTATATTTGTACGCTAAGGGTTCCCTACTGTCTTTGGACCATCTGGAGATGGGCAACCCGATTGGCCATAAAAGCTAAACGAAACCTCCACATTCACGGGCACCTTGCCTCTGAATTCCAAACACTGGAGACAAGCAAAAAAGGGAGGGATGCTGCCTTTCGTGCTTATGAACTTCTTAGAGGCATCCGGCTGGGACGCTTTAGGAAACGCAATGGTGGAAGTACGGCTCGGCGCATGTTCAAAACTCTCGCATCACCTCCGGCAAGCAAGAACGGTGGGTTTGCCCCAGCGCACCTCTCTTCAGCTAAATCACACATTCACTGGGTGGTCTAGACCACAGCCCCACCTCTTAGCCTCACGTCGCCACCCAGCACTGCAATATTAAGGACTAACCACACCGGATTAGTGGCAAAGCACTGGTGGTATGCCTATTCCTAGCAAAGGACTAAATCTGTGGTTGGAAATTGGGCTGTTCCTGATAAACCTGGAAACAGGCTTCTTTGTAAAGGGTTATGAATAACACTTAAGTTGGAATACGCACAAAGACTTTTTTGTTCAAAATATTATTCGGCCGGTATCTAAACCCGTGATAAACTGATTTATGATACATGAATTGATATATGTTGGCGGTAACAATCTGCTTCTGCAGATTTAGATCATAGTTTTGGACAGGGCTATCTTTGGGCAGGAACACACAGGAATGGAGTTCCGGCTGGCTCCCAAGTTGGCCACACCCAGCAGAAACTCATTAGCATAACAGGCCACACCCAACCGCAGAAACTCATTAGGATTGGCTACATGAGGGGTGTGTGGCCTAACCTGCCAAGGAGTTCCTGCTACCAAAAAAGCCCTGGGGTTTTGATAACAAACAAGGTAAACAGAATAAGAAGCAAAAGGTGGGTGTGGCTGGATGACCACACTTCTGGGAACATGGGGATGTGGCCTAACATGCTAATGAGCTGTGCTGTCAGGGTGTGGCCTAGTATGCTAATGCATCCCTGCTGTTGGGTGTGGCCTATTATGCTAATGAGTTCCTGCTGGGCTTTTTCTACAAAAAAAACCCTGGTTTTGGAGACTGTATTGAGATCCAGAAGTTTCCATTTATTTATTTGTTTACTTTATTTATATCCAAGCCCTTTTCCCCTATGGGGACCCAAAGAGGCTTACACGGTTCTTCCCTTTTATCCTCACACCAACCCTGTGAAGTAAGTTAGGCTGAGAGTGTGTGACTGGCCCAAGGTCACCCAGCAAGTATTCATGGCACAAACAAGGATTCGAACCCTGTCCCAGATCCTAGTCTTTAACCATTACACCACATCGGGTTCAGTATTGAACTTAATATATGATATCACTGGATTTATCACTTCTCGAAAACTCAAAGTGGTTTTACTATTTTCAAAAATACAGTCCTTGACATTGATCTTATAATGATTCTGAATATGTTATTTTCTGTATGAATACCTATAGTGTTCCGCATAAACATAAAAACAAACTTCTCTGTAAAGGTTATGAATAAAATCCATAATAATACTGCGCTTGGATAGGTGCTTGTGACTGACGATTAACAGTGAAAACCAGCAGTTAGATTCAACTCCGGTAGCACCAGTAGCCAGTAGTGGTTAAGTGCGCGGACTCTAATCTGGGAGAACCAAGTTTGATTCCCCCACTCCTCCGCTTGCACCTCGCTGGATGACCTTGGGCAAGCCAGAATTCTGATAAGAGCTGTCCTTGAAAAAGAGCACTTTCTGTCAGAGCTCTCTCAGCCTCACCTACCTCACAGGGTGTCTATTGTGGGGAGGGGAAGGGAAAGGGGTTTGTAAGCCGCTCTGAGACTCCTTTGGGTAGTGAAGGGCAGAGGCATAAATACAATCTCTTCTTCTTCTTCTTCTTCTTCACCTTATAGCAGGCCCCTTTCAAATCCCCTCAAAGTCTGATGACGGCAGGCCTTGCAGTGCCTCTTGAAGGTCTCCAAGGAGGGGGCCCCTCTCACCTCTCCAGGGAGTCAATTTCACAGAGCTGGAGCCACGATGGCAAAGGCCCAGGCTCTGGGCGATGCCAGCCGGGACACCCTGTGTGGCGGGATAGCCAACAGATGGCTGCCTCGTGACCACAGCGGACACACAAGAACATATGGAAGGAGATTCCATGAGACTTCGAAGATTCTATGAGACTTAGATTCTATGAGACTTAGAAGCATCTAACCGCTCAGAACAGCACTGTGATTCTTGGGGCGATTCTGCATCTAGCATTCGCTCCGCATTTTCTCAACTGGGAGGGAAAAGATGCGGCTCAAAACCACACTCAAATATCCCGGGGCCAACGCCGTACTGACCGCAAAGTCACCCCTGAATGGCCTTCAAACGGCCATAAATCTATGCAGGAGGTACCATAAAACCCGATGATCGAAGGAAGCGAAAGCGGCGTGGAGTGTGGAGGCTACCATAAAATCCGGTGATCAAAGGAAGCGAAAGCGGCGTATAGTGTGGAGGCTACCATAAAGTCCGGTGAGCAAAGGAAGCGAAAGCAGCATGCAATGCAGAGGGGGATTCCTGTTCCAACGTGGGTTTCGTGAAGCAACGGAGGGAAAAGCCAACGCAGAATCAGCCTCTGTTTATCAATACAGTAAAGAGGCCACCCTTGAGTCTGAGCTCTGAGCACGAGAGCTCATTGCCTAATGCCCCCTCTCCAGAAAAGAAAGTTACATAGAAAGAGACCTAAGCAAAAGTACCAGTTCCCACAAGTTCAAAGTTTGTAAGTCAGCCCCTTCATACTCTGCAAGGTCATGAGATCTGATCTTTTTTTAAAAAATAAAATTATATAATAAGATTTTACACAGGGAAACAAATCCTTCGGGCTGCAGGAACGCTCTGAATTCTCACGGCGACGACAATTAGCTCCGTTTTTAAGAAAGCGCTGCCAAGTACTACTTTGCTAGCATGATTTATCGTTTCACACGGTTAATTGAACTGCAAATCTGTTAACGGCACCGCTCCTAATCCTCTCCGCAGCAGGGCGGCGGCAGGTCGCCGATCTGCCGTGTACGGACAGACAAATGGCCAAAGAGTTCTCGAACTTGTCCCAAGCATGTACAGATAACAGAAGACGGCAATTTCCCACCTGACTGCACATTTTAAGTGTGCATGCGGGGCGGGGGGGGTTGCATTAACACCCATAGCCTCTCAAAGAGTTCTTGCCAAGCAGGGCTGGTTCCAGATTTTGGGGGGCCCTGGGCAGAGAGTTCTCAGCCCCCCCTTCCCACCCACTCACCCGGGTGTCTCACTGTCTGCCTTTGCATCCCTCCTTGCTGGACCACAAGCCCTCCCACAGCCCACGCTCACAGCCGTCTGCCCTGCCCACGGACCCTTCCCTGATGGCCCTGCGCAGTGTGTGAAGCTGGACGCATGGGTGACGAAGCACCCACAAGCGAGCAGGCAGGGAAATGGCGTGTTGCAGGGGTCGGCCACAGTGGTCCCTGCCAGAGGCCTTGGGCCCTGCCAGCTTGCCCCACCTGATGGTATGTTAACGCCAGCCCTGTTGCCGAGAGATTGGGGGCAGGCAGTGTCAAGAGGCCATTTCCCCAAACCACCCAATACTCCATCAAAGAAGAGAGACAGTATGACATCTCAGGGTTGCCAGGCCGCAGCCGACAACCCCTGGATGGAAACGGCGATGGGGGGCCTGGCATCCTGGTGTCGATCTGGAGTGCTTATGTCCAACGCTCCCTTCTAAGCTGTGGAGTCTTGTGAGCAAAAATTCTACTTTGTGAGCGACTGGCATTAAAGCTGTGCGTGAGCGATTTGGCTGCTGCATAAATTGGTTTGCTCTGGAGCCATCCCTTCCTGAGCTAAGACAGAAATCTGTCAGCTGGAGGCTAAAAAACTGTGAGCTAGCTCACACTAAACTCAGCTTAGAGGGAACACTGCTTACTTCCCTTCTGGCACAAAAACAAAAGTGACATGGCGGACAGTCTAGCATTCTGCAAGAACTCTATGGTTTTAACACTGAGTTTTTGCAAATTGCTAGTGTGTCCGCCATGTCACTTCCGGTCTTTAACAGAAGTGACACAAGGATACGATTGGGACCTCAGTGCTCGTTCCTCTCCCCGCACCCATTTCCTCGTTCCTGGTATCCAGCAATGAGATGAGCAGGCCTGGTATCCCTATGAAGTCTAGTACCTGCCATTGGAACAGGGTTAGGTAGCCTAGCAAGAATTCCTGGGGCCCCAGCATGAACGTTCCCCCTGGCAGCTTCTCTAGCTTCACAAGGACCAGTAGAGTCTACCAAGGAAGGGTGTAAGGAGGCGCAACCAGAACACACAGGGTTGTTGGTGGTGGTAGCAGTAGTAGTGATAGGAAAAGGAGGAGGAGTTGGATTTATACCCCATCCTTCAGTCGGAGTCTCAGAGCAGCTTACAATTGCCTTCCCTTCCTCTCCCCACAACAGACACCTTGTGAGGTAGGTGGCGCTGAGAGAGCTTCTTCAAGAACTGCTCTTGAGAGAACAGCTCTGAGAGAATTTGTGACTGACCCAAGGTCAGCCGGCAGCTTCATGTGGAGGAGTGGGGAATCAAACTCGGTGGTCCAGATTAGAGTCCGCCACTCTTAATCGCTACACCAAACTAGCTCCCTTTGCGGGCAAGAGCCAAGGAAGATGAGCCCACCTGAGCTGGGACCGCCTATTGAACCAACCACCTCCATATGTCCATCGTATGGTCAAAGCTCGTGCCCAACGCAACACGCCAGCTACCAGATCATAAAACCTGCAACGGCATTATCTCCATTGATCTGGTCAACCACGCAAGCTTGCATCACCGCAGGGAGCTTCTTGCATTTGCAAGCAAGGTAACCTAATCCATTACCCCGTCATTTGCAACACAGCATTACGTTCGGCAACTGGTTTCCACCAACCATAACAGCCTCTCTGGTTACCAAAAGACCTTCACAAATGCGAGCTGGCCCCATTGCTGCTCCCACCTCTTCCGCCACTGCTGCGTTGCGTCAGGGCTTCATGCCTGTTGCAATGCCACACTGGGTAACGGTGGACTTTCCGCGCAAACAAGCATTAGGTCAAGCTGAAACAGCCGCATTCTATCCCGAGTTGTGAAACTGCAAGTGCCACTCCATCTCACGAGAAAAATGGGAGGAGATGCAAAGACCGGCAGTGCTGAGAAGGGTCCCTTCATCACCAGAACTTCTACATTCACCGAATCCCCTTGTTGTGACACTGCTGTCTGTAATGTTCCCTTTGGTGTAGTGGTTAAGTGCGCAGACTCTAATCTGGGAGAACCGGGTTTGATTCCCCACTCCTCCACTTGCACCTGCTGATGTGACCTTGGGTCAGTCACAAGCTCTGGCACAGCTGTTCTTGAAAAAGAGCCGTTTCTGTCAGAGTTGATGGGGTCTGAACTGGCAGAGACGAACCAAGAGAGAGATCTTGGAGTCGTAGTAGACAATTCATTGAAAATGTCTAGACAGTGTGTAGCTGCAATAAAGAAGGCCAACGCTATGCTGGGGATTATTAGGAAGGGAATTGAAAACAAATCAGGCAGTATCATCATGCCCCTGTATAAATCATTGGTGCGACCTCATTTGGAGTACTGTGTACAGTTCTGGTCACCACATCCCAAAAAGGATATTATAGCATTGGAAAAAGTGCAGAGAAGGGCAGCTAGAATGATAAAAGGGTTGGAACACCTTCCCTATGAAGAAAGGTTAAAACGCTTGGGGCTCTTTGGCTTAGAGAAACGACAGCTGAGGGGTGACATGATCGAGGTTTATAAGATTATGAATGGGATAGAGCAGGTGGAGAAAGAAGTACTTTTCTCCCTTTCTCACAATACAAGAACTCGTGGGCACTCCATGAAATTGCTGAGCAGTCGGGTTAGAACAGATAAAAGGAAGTCCTTCTTCACCCAAAGAGTGATTAACCTATGGAATTTACTGCCACAGGAGGTGGTGGCAGCTACAAGCATGGACAGTTACAAGAGGGAATTACATAAACATCTGGAGCAGAAGTCCATCAGTGGCTATTAGCCACAGAGTATAGATGGGAACTCTCAGTCTGGGGCAGATGATGCACTCTATTCTTGGTGCTGGAGGGGGCAGCAGTGGGAGGGCTTCTAGTGTCCTGGCCCCACTGCTGGACCTCCTGATGGCAGCTGGTATATTTTGGCCGCTGTGTGACAGAGTGTTGGACTAGATGGGCCATTGGCCTGATTCAACATTGGCTTCTCTTATGTTCTTATGTTCTTATGTAGTTCTCTCAGCCCCACCTACCTCACAGGGTGTCTTTTGTGGGAAGAGGAAGGGGAAGGAGTTTGTAAGCTGCTCTGAGACTCCTTTGGGTCATGAAGGGTGGGGTATAAATCCAATCTCTCCTTCTTCTTCTAACCTGTGGAGTCTTGTGAGCAAGAATTCTACTTTGTGAGCTACTGGCCATTAAAGTTGCGAGCGAGCGATTTGGCTGCTGCATGGAGTAGTTTGCTCTGGAGCCATCCCTTCTTGAGCGAAGACAAAACTGTGTGCGCCGGAGGCTAGAAAACTGTGAACTGGCTCACACTAACTCAGCTTAGAGGGAACACTGGCTGTGGGTGCATGTACGTTCTGACAAGCCACGGCCCATTTATGGCAACCTCGAAGGGTTTTCAAGGCAAGGGGAATTCAGAGGGGGCTTGCCACTAATGGCCTCTGCATAGGGACTCTAGAATTCTGTGGTGGTCTTCCATCTGAATACTAACCAGGGCCCACCCTGCTAAGCTTCCGAGATGTAACAAGATGGCTATACTATGGCCATCCAGGTAATTAAGTGCCATCAAGTCGCAGCAGACTTAGGCAATCCTAGAGGGGTTTTGAGGCAAAAGACATACAAATGTGGTTTGCCATTGCCTTCCTCTGCATAGCAAGCTGTGACTTCCTTGGTGGTCTCCCGTCCAAGTACTAACCTGGGCCAACCCTGCTTAGCTTCTGAGATCTGACAATGTCATGCTAGCCTGGGCCCATCCAGGTCACGGCAGAGACAAACAGTGGTGGTTGGCCATTGCCTGCCTCTGCAAAGCAACCCTGGACTTCTTGGTGGCCTCCCATCCAAGTGCTAACCCGGGCCAACCCTGCTTAGCTTCTGAGATCTGACAAGGTCATGCTAGCCTAGACCATCCAGGTCAAGCAAAGACTAACAGTGGTGGTTTGCCATTGCCTGCCTCTGCAGAGCAGCCCTGGACTTCCTTGGTGGTCTCCCATCCAAGAACTACCCAGGTCCAACCCTGCTTAGCTTCTGAGATCTGACAAGGTCATGCTAGCCTGGGCCATCCAGGTCAAGCAACGAGTAACAGTGGTGGCTTCCCATTTCCTGCCTCTGCATAGCAACCCTGGACTTTCTTGGTGGTCTCCCATCCAAGTACTAACCAGGCCTGACCCTGCTTAGCTTCTGAGATCAGATGAGCCTGGGTCATCCAGGTCAGGACAGAGGTGGCTTCCCATTTCCTACCTCTGCAGAGCAACCCTGGACTTTCTTGGTGGTCTCCCATTCAAGTACTAACCAGGCCTGACCCTGCTTAGCTTCTGAGATCAGATGAGCCTGGGTCATCCAGGTCAGGACAGAGGTGGCTTCCCATTTCCTACCTCTGCATAGCAACCCTGGACTTTCTTGGTGGTCGACCCTACTTAGCTTCTGAGATCCAACACGGTCAAGCTAGCCTGGGCCAGCCAGGTCAGGGCTATGCGTTTCTAAGTTCCTTCAAGTGACAGCCAATGACGTGGAGCACAGACCAGGAAATGCACAATGTAATGACAGAACGAAGGGGAAGATGCACTTCACGTTAAAGAAAGGAACGGGGGAAATCAACACAGGGCTGCCATTTTCAGGGGAAGCCTTGAGCTTCTTGTAATGGGTTAGCTCTACCCAATCCTTGCGCACCATCCCAAAGTCCTATTTGCTGGTTCAGCAGCTGTCAGGATCCGGCAAGTTATTCCCCCAAAAAAACTTTCCCACACTTCTCAAGAGATTTGGAGAGAGAATGTTTAATCCCCCACCCCCCAAAGGCAGCACTTTCGCACAACCTATCAGCTGTGCAACCGAGTCATTTCTGAGAACACGTACGAAATTCCCTGGCTTACAACTTCACTAAGTGGGAATTTGGGGGGTGGGGGGGTGTTTTAACCTCCTTCTTCCCAGCACGGCAAATTCTTTGCATGTTTTCTGTCCCTCAGCAGTTTCACGTGAACATCCAAGGAGCAGAATTAGGCAAAGCATTAAGGTAGCTTAGGTAATTATAGCCACACACATGCCAGCGATCCGAGACGGAAGATTAAAAGAGGGAACTGCCAATTAAGAGGGCTTCCCGTGTGCTGAGAGAGGGAGGGCCCTCATCCCACCTCTATTCAACTGGATGGTCAATTTCAGACATGCAACAGTCTATATTGGGGGTCTCCAACATGGTGCCCATGGGCGTCATGGCCCCTGCCAGGTGTTTTTAGAAAGTGGGCAAGTCCCGGTGGGGGTTTTGCCCAGCCAGGCTTCTGATTGGCTGCACAGATTTTTGAAAACACTACTTTGGCAGCAGCTACTACCACGGCACAAGGATCTTCACTGTGTGACCAAAGGGAAGATGCAGCAGCCATTTTGAGGCCGGTTCCGCCTCCTGCAAAAGCCATTTTGTGGCTGCGCCGCACCACACTGCATCAGAATTCCCAAGATGCCAGCAGGCTCAAAAAGGTTGGGGACCTCTGGTCTATATGCTGCATTTGCAGTTTCAGGTCACTCTGAAGCATGGTTCTTTGACACGACACGCGTTTCAGGGCAGCATGTCCCTGTGTGGTAATAAGCAACATTTGCACCACAAAACACCAGGAATAGTGGCATGATAAGTGTGTTCCTGAAACCTCTTCTGGAAACCCCGCACTGTTGTTCGAAAGGGACCGGATATTAACCACAAGACAGGCCAGGTGTACCTGGAATTCCAAGAAAATAAAGCGGCACACCAGTCACCGCCTGCAGGAGACAGGGCCAAGGCCAATGCTGCAAAATCAGGTTAGAGTACTCGAAAGTTTCCAAAACTTTCCTACATGTTTCGCCAGCCGGCTTCGTCAAGGGAATCTGTTCGTCTTGCAGTAATTCATCTTGCAGTAGTTGGTCTTTTACTCTTTCTGAAGAACTACTGCAAAACAAACAGATTCCCCTGACGATGCCTGCTGGCGAAACGCAGAGGGAATTTTTTGAAATTTAATGGTGCAATAAAATATGCTTTTACCTGATTTTGTACCATTGGCCTAGGCATTTTATACCTAGTACCTGAAATTCCAGCCTTGAATACTAAATAAACTTTGAGACACCCCCACACACACACACTAGTGGTTAGAATGTCAGATTAGTATCTGAGAGTGTAAAGGTTTCCCTTGCTCAAAAGTCAGCCAAATCCAACTCTAGGGGCGGTGCTCATCTCCGTTTCCAAGCCAAAGAGCCAGCGCTGTCCGAAGATGTTTCTGTGCTCATGTGGCTGGCATGACTAGATGCCAAGGCACACAGAACGCTGTCACCTTCCCACCGAAGTGGTACCTCTTTATCTACTTGCAATTTCTTGCTTTCAAACTGCTAGGTTGGCAGGAGCTGGGACCAGAGACGGGAGCTCACTCCGTCATGCGGCACTTAGGTCCCGAACTGCTGAACTACCAACCGTCCGGTCTGCAGTTCAGCATCTTAACCACTGAGCTACCATAGCCCCCAGGATCTGAGAGACCCAGGTTCAAATCCCTATTCTGCCGGGGAAGTTCGCTGGGTGACCTTGGGCCAGTCACACACTCTCAGCCTAACCTACCTCACAGGGTTGTTTTGAAGCTAAAATGGAGGAGAGGTGAATGATGTCAGTTGCTTTGGGTCTCCGCAAGGGAGAAAGGCGGTATAAACAAAATTTCCCTCAGTGATCCCTCCTTACTGACTGATGTTTTAATAACTGATTGTATGTCGTTGTACAGCTTGGTGTAGTGGTTAAGTGTGCGGGCTCTTATCTGGGAGAACCGGTTTGATTCCCCACTCCTCCACTTGCACCTGCTGATGTGACCTTGGGTCAGTCACAAGCCCTGGCACAGCTGTTCTCTCAAGGACAGTTTCTGTCAGAAGTTCTCTCAGCCCCGCCTACCTCACAGGGTGTCTGTTGTGGGGAGGGGGAAGGGAAAGGAGTTTGTAAGCCGCTCTGAGACGCCTTTGGGCAGTGAAGGGCGGGGTATAAATCCAAACTCTTCTTCTTCTTCTTCTTCTTCTTCTTCTTCTGCCTCACAGGGTGTCTGTTGTGGGGAGGGGAAGGGAAAGGAGTTTGTAAGCCGCTCTGAGACGCCTTTGGGCAGTGAAGGGCAGGGTATAAATCCAAACTCTTCTTCTTCTTCTTCTTCTTCTTCTTCTTCTGCCTCACAGGGTGTCTGTTGTGGGGAGGGGGAAGGAAAGGAGTTTGGAAGCCGCTCTGAGACGCCTTTGGGCAGTGAAGGGCAGGGTATAAATCCAAACTCTTCTTCTTCTTCTTCTTCTTCTTCTTCTTCTTCTTCTTCTACATATTTTAGCTCATATTTTTTTTAATGATGTGTGTTCAGCGGGTTGATTTTAACGGTTTGAAAATACAATTATTCTCCCTCATGTATGGTTTAAATTGTCGGCCACCTTGG
The DNA here is from genome assembly GCA_029375565.1 of Gekko gecko. Lineage (NCBI taxonomy): Eukaryota > Metazoa > Chordata > Lepidosauria > Squamata > Gekkonidae > Gekko > Gekko gecko. Next base: position 415,577 of record JAPDNY010000024.1, on the reverse strand, counting down.
CAGCCTTTGTGAGGGCAGAAAAGGTGGGATATAAATTCTGTAAACAGACAGATGAAATGGCGCTCATACTGCTTAAATGGTTTAAATTTGGAGACGGGGTTGCCAGCTCCGGGTTGGGAAATACCCGGAGATTTGGGGAGCAGAGCCTGAGGAGGGCAGGATTTGGGAAAGGGTGGGACTTCAGTGAGGTATAATGCCACAGAGTCCACCTTCCAAAGAAGCCATTTTCTCCAGAGGAACTGATCTCTGCCACCTGGAGATCAGCTGCAATCCTGGGGGATCTCCAGCCGCCACCTGGAGGTTGGTAACCCACAATGCAGTGTTCCCTCCAAGCTGAGTTAGTGTGAGCTAGCTCACAGTTTTTTAGCCTCCGGCTCACACAACTTTGTCTTAGGCATGACTAGACAAAGCAAACTGGAAGCTGGCAACCCTATGTGGAGATTACTGGGAAGACAAGAGGGAATTTCAGACAGATGATATAATCCGGAAGAGGAACGGTTCCCAAACGGTTTCTGGTCTGGCATTTCAGACAGAACCGTTTTAGAACCGGTTCCCTACCAGAATATATTTGTAATTTCACACAGAATCGCTTCTGTCCCGTTCAGGAAACGGGGCTGAAGCGTTTTACCTGTCAACCACTTCCAAGTAGTCGTCAGTTTCTTCTCCCGGATCCGATATGCTTTTTTCCCGCCTTTTTCGCCTGCGCGGGCAATCTCCGGCTTTTTTTTTTTTGAACATTCGCTTTAGAGCGCTATAGCGCAATAGCATCATAGCAACCCCATTGGAATGCCTGCAGTGTTGTTTCATAGCCCTATAGCGCTATAGCGCTCTAAAGCGAACATTTTTTTAAAAAAAGTGCGGCGGGAACGGCGGGAAAACAAAGCGGTGCAGTCTGAATTGCCAAACCGCTTCTGATTCGGCTCTTTTCCAGTTAGGGAAAGCCATGTGTGAAATGGCAGCCCTGTACCGGTTTACTTCAAGACAAATCAGAAACGGCTTCAATCCAGCAGAATCTCAGTAATGTGAAATTCCCTAAGGTCTACCCTGCGGAAGGGGGGGTATGCCCTCAGGGAGAGACGGGGGGGGTCAGTTATAAAACGACTGGTTCCCCACACATTTCGGCCTGCTGCCAGGGAGAATGAAGTACCGCAGGATGAAAGGGTCACTTCAGGATAGTTTGGTCATCCTTATAGACTGCCTATAAAAAGCAACTGGCACAGAGAACAAGTTTAAGATTAGGGCAACACTTTATTTTCACCCGCACGAGGGCCCTGCCCGCGGAGATCCTCTTTCACAGTCATCTCCCCCCGCCTTCAGATTCTGTTCTCAAGGAGAGCCTTTCCCATTTTCATTTGCACGAGATGCTGTCTGCTCCAAGGCCTTCTACCAAAGGCTTGGGACAACTGAGGTGGTAAAAAAGGTAAAGGTAAAGGTTCCCTTGCTCGAAAGCCAGTCAGATCCGACTCTAGGGTTGCGGTGCTCATCTCCGTTTCAAAGCCGAAGAGCCAGCTCTGTCCGAAGACGTCTCCGTGGTCATGTGGCTGGCATGACTAAACACCGAGGTGCACGGAACGCTGTTACCTTCCCACCAAAGCGGTACCTATTTATCTACTTGCAATTTCTTGCTTTCGAACTGCTAGGTTGGCAGGAGCTGGAACCAGAGACGGGAGCTCACTCCGTCATGCGGCACTCTCGGGTCTTGAACTGCTGAACTACTGACCTTCTGCAGCCTGCAGTTCAGCGTCTTAACCACTTGAGCCACTGCAGCAGGTGGTAAAGACAGCTGTAAATCTTTAAAACGGGAGATAAGGTGACTACCGCTACGGCCTGCCACCTCAGGTCACCACTACACCTTAGAAAATTCCTGGAGATTCGGGGGATGGCGTTTGGAGGAAGGTTAAGGAGCGCGGGGAACTCAACAGGGATGTGCGACCACTCAGGAATGTCTGATTCTCCTCATCTCTATGGTATACCACAAAGTCTGCCCTTCAAAGTTGCCTTTTCCTCCGGGGAACTGATCTCTGTAGACTGGAGATCAGTTGCAATTCTGGGGGATCTCCAGGCACAAACTGGAGGTTGGTAAGCTTACTGCCACCACAGGGACTGCCCACCAATTCCCAGGCACTTAAGGAGACACTTCAATCTTGGCTCAATATTAGTTGTTATAGATTTTCCAGGCTCTATGGTTGTGGTCTTGGCATTGTAGGACCTGACGTTTTGCCAGCAGCTGTGACTGGCATCCTCAGAGGTATAACTCAGAAAGATGGGAGAACTTTCTGTGTCAATGTTACTCCATTTTTCTGTGTTATACCTCTGAGGATGCCAGTCACAGCTGCTGGTGAAATGTCAGGTGCTACAGTGCCAAGACCTCAGATATACAGTCCAGAAAATCTACAACAACTAATGAACTCCGGCCGTGAAAGCCTTCGACAACATATTGGCCAGTTTGGCGTAGTGGTAAGTGCGCGGACTCTAATCTGGGAGAACGGTTTGATTCCCATCTCCACTTGCACCTGCTGATGTGGCCTTGGTCAGTCACAAGCTCTGGCACAGCTGTCCTTGACAAAGAGCAGTTTCTGTCAGAGCCTCTCAGCCCCACCTACCTCACAGGGTGTCTGTTGTGGGAGGGGAAGGGAGTTTGTAAGCGCCTGAGACGCCTTGGGCAGTGAAGGGCGGATATCCAATTCTTCTTCTTCTTCTATATGTTAGGAGGAGATGCTGAAAAGGAATGTCCTGGGGCCCCCAACCTCCTGCCGATTGCCAGCGATGGGCTGGTAGCCCTGATACAAGTGATGTACAAGTGGCTAAATTTAAAATTTTGATTTTGGCAGGAAGAAGTAACCTCACAGGAAGGAGGAGGAGTTGCAGGAGCTGACCTTTGACCTAGGCATGACATCAAATCCCCACCGAGCTTTCTCTCTTCCCCCTACTCCACCCTCCTCGGGTGCTACCTTCACACCTCCAAGAATTTCCCAAGCCAGAAATGGCATCCTTACTTACACCTATAATCAATGCTCCCTCTAAGCTGTGGAGTCGTGTGAGCAAAAATTCTACTTTGCGAGCTACTGGCATTAAAGTTGTGAGCAGATGATTTGGCAACTGCATAAATTAGTCTGCTCTGGAGCCATTCTTCCTGAGCTAAGGCAAAATGTGTGAGCCGGAGGCTAAAACCTGTGAGCTAGCTCACACTAATTCAGCTTAGAGGGAACCCTGATCTAGAGCCATCCTTCCTGAGCTAAGACAAAATGTGTCAGCCAGAGGCTAAAAACTGTGAGCTCGCTCACTCTAACTCAGCTTAGAGGGAACACTGCCTGTGAGGTAGGTGGGGCTGAGAGAGCTCTTTGAGGACTGCCCTTTTCCACTCTGGGCTCATACTGGATGTGGGAGAAAAATTATTTAAAACTTCTGTAGCATTGCATGCAGCATTACTTCACTTCCAGTAAAAATCCAGAGGTGACATAGGGTAGCTCTACACTAAAAAAAAACCTCTATGGTAAAACCATAGAGTTTTCAGCAATTCCTTGAGCTATCTATATTGCTTCCATTTTTACTGGAAGTGACATGGTACTGCAGCTGGTGATATATGCTCCATACCCCGCCCATAGACCTCCAGGAATTTGCTACTGCATCAATTAGTTTGCTCTGGAGCCATCCTTCCTGAGCTAAGACAAAAAGGTGTGAGCCAGAGGCTAAAAAACTGTGAGCTAGCTCACACTAACTCAGCTTAGAGGGAACACTGCCTGTAATGTTTAGGGATTCCCCAGGTTTTGCTTAGATAGTTATGTGAGTAAAGAAATCCCAAATCCTGGCTCAGTCCTAAGGGAGAAATACAATCAAGCTTCCAAACGAATTCTAAGGAAGCATTTTAATGTCCCTATAAGTGTTCCCTCTAAGCGGAGTTAGCGTGAGCTAGCTCACAGTTTTTTAGTCTCCGGTTCACAGATTTTTGTCTTAGCTCAGGAAGAGATGGCTCCAGAGCAAACTAATTGATGCAGGAGCCAAATCGCTCACTCACAACTTTAATGCCAGTAGCTCAGAAAGTAGAATTTTTGCCCACAAGACTCCACAGCTTAGAGGGGGCCCTGCCCCCAGGTACAGCTGATGTTATCATGTCCTCCAACAGTAATCCATTCTCACCGTAATATTAACGGCTCAATACGGAAACACAGGAGCATTATTTTAAAAGTGATTTTTTTGAATTGCATAAGGGGAGGGGCACATAATAAGAGGGGAAGAAAAGGTCGAAGAGTATTCCTGGCGCTTATGAAAAGCTGCACTGTTTGTAGCTCCTGAATTTTTATTTTTTTAATTTATATTAAAAAAGGTCAAGAAAAGAAATGCTGTTCTGCCCCAGTTTCCTGAATGTAACTGAATCGCCAACCGGGGCTCTTTGTTCAATCTCCAAGAGCTGCGAGTCGGTCACTCAAAGGCCGTCGGTAGCAAAATGCCTCCATTTAAGCAGTAGAGAAAAACACCTGACACCTCTTTGTATGGAATGTGTCCTTCGGCGAATAAGGAAGTGGCAACCCCACATTCCGAAGGCATTTTCCTCCATCGTCTCCCTTTGGGTTTTCGAAAAGGGTGGCCAGGAAGATCGTTATCTTTTCCTGTGATAAGCGAACTCTGCCAATAAGGTTCATTATTTTTTGCAAGTGGGCAGATCAGACCGTTTTCTTTCGTCATTGAAAAGCAATTCAGTGAGACAGCAACAAGCAATGCAGTAGAACCAGGAGTAGAATGAAAATGAAAATCTAAGGAAACAAAAACTGTCTAAGGCATAAAGAAAGGAGGCTACAAAAACAGGGGACACTGCAGCATAAAAGGACAGTGATACATACAATAAACATTGCAATAGACTATTGTGTGAAGAGATGGATTTTTTTTTCCTTTGGAGAGTTGAAAAGAGCAAAACCTTCACTCTGCGTTTTAAACCCCACCCTGGGCAGAAAGCAGGCAGGAAGGAAAAGGTCAGTTCAATTGCCTTCCAGATCTACCTCAGTCCACCTTCATACAAATGTCAATAGATCTAGCAGGAGAAATAATGGGTGGGTCAAGCTCTCCCCTTCCCCAAGCAGGGAACAGAGATTTGGAAGTGTTAAATACTAAAGAGACTTCAGGAAGGAAATTTCTGGAAACTTCAGGAAAAACTTCTCTGACCCAGCTTGACCTGGTCAGGAGATGGGGAAAAGAGAGGTGATAAAACTCAGGGGAGCAAGAAGGTAAGTCTCTTTGGTGCTGAGTCCATCAGAGCAGATCTGGAGGAAGCAGACATTAGCCAGGTGTTGGCTTGAAGAGCTGAAGGAAGCTTCAAGGCAATGTGAACTCTGTAGAGATCTGTAACTTCCTAAAGCTAAGGAGCCTGTCCTGTATTTTAACATCTGATAGGGCATGTATAGAGAGTGGGACAGAAGAATTGTGTTTTACCTGTTTCTTTTGAATCCTTTGCTCAGTCTGGTGCTGTGCTAAAAGTATGCTTGTGAACATTTTCTTTTTAATAAATACTTTATAATTTTTGATGCTGGTAGGGGTTCTCTGTACCACACAGACCTCCACCGTCTCAAACACACTATTTTAAAAGGACTGCCAGGGGAAAGCAGGAAGTTGGCAAGTGCCTATTCCTTCAGGGGCGCACAAGGCAGTCAACAGTCCCTGTGGTGACCAGCTGCTGGGCAGTAGGAGACACAGAGGCAAGGCCTCAGTTCTCAGAAGGGAAGCTAGGAGTCCTGATCCTCCCAGCAGGCAATTCCTGACAAAGGTGAGGTAGTGGTGGCAGGTTACCCAAGAGAGAAAGAAAAGCCTCTCCAGGTGTTGGGAAAACCTTGGACAGCAGTGTGGAAAAAGGCCTGCAGGGCAGAGTAGGCCCATTCCACCACAATTAAGGGCTACAGAAAACGTGAACAATCCGTAATCCACTGGCCACTTTGCCACACGTTGAATGGAGTCAAATGCCCAGCGTGTATATATGAGCACCAGAAGAGCCTGTTTCAGTCCTACCTAAACAGCCTTGAGTAGCGGGAGCTGCTGAGCACGCTTTGATTTGGGTCATCAAGGAATGAGAGAAGCCAACACAGGACACCTAATCTCTGAAGCACCCCAACACGTTTTTGCCTAATTATGTACCCAGAAGTCACTGAGCCATGAGATTCTATATTGAGTTATTTTATTGATTTATTAAATTAGACTTACTAGGCCGCCCTTCCCTGGGATGGGCTCAGGGCGGCTTACAACAAAATAACATACAATCGCAATTTAAGACTAAATTAAAATAATAAAATAAAAACACAGTGTATAAGGCAGCAGAAAAAGGAATCCCCCTCCCCTCGCCTGCCTGGGGGGAGGGTTTCGAGGGATGGCAAAATTATATAAAGGTGCCAAAGAAGCCCTATCGCTGTCCTCAACTGAAGCCTGGCGGAACATCTCTGCCTTGCATGCCCTGTGGAAAGGTAGCAGCTCCTGCAGGGCATGGGTGTCTTTCAGCAGAGCGTTCTACCAGGCAGGGGGCAGGACTGCAAAAGCCCTGGCCCTGGTCAAGGACAGCCAGGCTTCCTCGGGCCGGGGACCACCAGGAAGTTTTTATTTCCTGAGCATAGTGCTCTTCCAGGGGCATACTGGGAGAGGCGGTCCAGAAGATATGTAGGTCCCTGACTGCTAATGGTCTTAAAGGTCAAAAACAGAACCTTGAACCTGATCTGGTGCTCCCCAACTCTTTTGAGCTTCCAGGCACCTTTGGTATTCTGAGAGGAGGTGGTGAGCAGCATTCCCAAAATGGCTGACACAGGAGCCCGAGTTAAACCCAAAATGGCTGCCACTGGAGGCAGAGCCAAATGTGATACCTCCCCTCCTTGCACGAGCCATGCACTAGGTGCCATTTGTCAGTCATAAGAACATAAGAGAAGCCAATATTGGATCAGGCCAATGGCCCATCCAGTCCAACACTCTGTCATACAGTGGCCAAAAATACCAGGTGCCATCAGGAGGTCCAGCAGTGGGGCCAGGACACCAGAAGCCCTCCCACTGTTGCCCCCCACAGCACCAAGAAGACAGAGCATCACTTGCCCCAGCCTGAGAGTCCCTATCTATACCTTGTGGCTAATAGCCACTGATGGACATAAGAACATAAGAGAAGCCAATGTTGGATCAGGCCAATGGCCCATCCAGTCCAACACTCTGTCACACAGTGGCCAAAAATACCAGGTGCCACCAGGAGGTCCAGCAGTGGGGCCAAGACACTAGAAGGACACTCTGTCATGCTGGAGCGTGAGAAAGAGACAGAACTCAAGAAGCAGCCTCTCTCTGTTTCTCTCTCTCTCTCCTTGGCACTCCAAGATGGTGAGCGTGATGACGGTTTCACCACAGCAGCCACCATCACAGCTAGGATCTTGTGCAGTTCTTGTGCAGTTCCGCAGGGCCTGTAAGACGGAGCTCCTCCACCAGGCCTTTCACTATGAGCCGCCCACCACTACCATCAACGGCCACGAGAAATACCGGTGGCGCAGGCCGGCCATAGCTGAGACCGAGCCACACTACCTTGAAGAACTGGAGACCGCTGAGTAGAGTGCTTGAGCCCTACATTTTAAAGCACGCCATCTTGTTTTAATAACTACTGCTGCACTTTCTTTGCAATCTGTTGATTGTTAAATGGTTTAAAATGTTTTAATTGTTATATGACTCTTGGCACGTTGGGGCCAAGTAACATGAGCGGCCCTGAGCCCTGAGGGAGGGCTATAAATGCAATAAATAAATAAACTCAGCTTTTGAGTTTCATTTTCATCACGCGATCCTTGCTGATCCTCTGCACTGGAGGCGAAGCCGAGTGCCAAAACGGAAAGGAAGCAGCGGGTGAGAACCAAGCCAATGAATCACGCTGCACGAGTGAAATAATTTCCTTCTGGTGGAGCGCTGAGCGGTCCCAACCCACAAAAACAATCGGCCTGGCAGACATAATGGGCCGCAAATAGGGAGTGCTGATTAATTTATGGGACGCTCACTGCAGTACATACGCAACGTCTGGCTAGCGCTGCAGCATAACTGAACCCTCAAGAGTTTTCCTGACTCTTACACGGGACGAGACACCCAATTCCATGAAGCTGCCTTATACTATCTAACCATTGGTCTATAAAGCTCAATGTGGTCGACTCTGACTCGCAGAAGCTCTCCGGGAAATCAGATAGAAAAGGGTCTGTGTGGATCACTCAGCCACAGACCTGGGGATGCTGAAGTCAGCCTGTGGCGGCAGGACTCTTCTACCGATTGCTGCCATTGCCCGCTATCTCTTTGCGTGGCAGCAAGAGGAAAAACTGCAACCAGGCTCTGTGCTGGTACCTCACTTCTGGGCAAAGCCCACATGTGCAATGGGTAGCTCTAGGAATCGGTGGAAACTCTATGATAAAACCACAGAGTTTCTGCTGACTCCTAGAGCTACCCATTGTCATTTTGGGGTTGTACACAGAAGTGACACAGTGATATCAGTGATGTTACATGCCCCCCATGTCCCCATTCCCCAACCCCATCCCCCAACACTATCCAGGGGCCATATCACAGAAAGGGCCTAAGCAGGGCCAGCCCCAGGTGTCTGGGTGCCCTAGGCAGGACAGCCTGGGGCGCCCACCCCACCGGGGATGCCAACCACTCAGTGGGGCCTGGAGATGGCCCAGCGCCTGGGAGAACCGAGGAAGGGGTGGGCTTAGAAGCCCCCCCTTCCCTCCCAGCGGTGGCACGGCTCTCCCGGGTGTCTCGCAGCCGCGAGGCACCCGGGAGAGCCGGGGAAGGGGCAGGCTTAGAACGCCCCCTCCTCCCAGGGTGGCGCGCTCTCCAGGAAAGCTGGGGCTGCCGGCATTGGGCAGCCCGGGGGGCTTTTTACAGGGGGGGGGGCATTTTGGCACCTCTGCAGGGCCGGCGCCCTAGGTGAGCACCTAGCTCGCCTAGTGGGCGAGCCGGCCCTGGGCCTAAGTAACGTGTTAAACGCCAGTTAAAGTGCAGGATGGAACAGGCCACAAAGAAGCAGTTTGGGAGCAGCAATCATGCTATAGACATTTGTACACTATGCCTTGCAACTTCTGAAGGGAGGGTTTATGATGGTCTTCCCTCTCCCCTCCCCAAACGCACAGGATGACAACTTGTACTTTTCCATAACAACTTCTCCAGGTTCATCGGAGGCAACACAGAACCAGATGGGCAGGTTTCAAATAGAAGCACAAAAAATGCACCCCAAAGTGAAAAGACACACCAAGACCTTTGCTCAGAGTTGGCAGCGGCAGCGGGGAGTAAGCGGGAACAGCTCCCGACTCAGCAAAGCATCACAGCATGTTTTAAAAATGTCTGCACGAGCAGAAACAGCTGGCATAATGCAGAAGGGCTCCAAACACGAGCCAGGAAGACCTCCATTCAAATCCTATCTAAGTCACCGCCTCTCTAGGTACCCTTAAGACAGAAGAAAACCAGATCTCCTTCTGCAGCATGACCGTGAAATTGTAAAGTTCATGAGTTACGCAGTGTTTTGAACATGGAAAATGTGCCGTGTGTGGTCAAGATGCATTATTATTGTTATTGCTAAACTCTGTCCATATAAGGACTAAGGATCTGTTTCATGCCCTGGCTAAAATGAGAAAGATTCCAGGAATTAAACAGAAAACACTGCATTTTGGATGCACCAGTGTCTCTCTGGAGTCAAGCAAATGTAGAATCAGAGAATCGTGGGGTTGAAAGGGGCCATAGAGGCCATCTAGTCCAACCCCTGCTCAATGCCAGATCAGCCTAGAGCATCCCTGACGATTTGTCCTGATACTGCCTGAAGACTGCCAGTCTAGCTGCTCAAGGTTTCTTGTGGAGGTGGAGCCTGAGGAGGATTTTGAGGAGGGGCTTTGATGGGGTACAATGCCATAGAGTCCACCTTCCAAAGCAGCCAGCTGATGGTATCATGTGACCAGAGCACTTGTCAGCAGATGCCAAAGGGAAACACAAGATTAACTCTGAGTAGGAGGCTTAGAGCATCACCTCCGCGTAAAAAAAAGTGACCTGACGAAGCATTGGGGGAAACGGAATAGGCACCTAGGAAATCTGTTGTCGCACGGCAATTGTCTGGAAGCAGCAGCAGCACTGCATGACGCAAAATAAAGGGACAAAAGAAGAAGCAAGTCTGTGGACAGTAATTGGAACAGAATCAATTTTTTCACAGTGAACATTGGTGGGGTGTAACCTTCAGATAGTCACTGTGGGCCATTTGTGGCTTGAACCACCTGCACACTGGCAACCCTCGGTGGGCCACTATTCATCTTGCCAAGCTTCATGGCGTTGGCTTGCTCTCCCATAGGAACCTATGAACCTACCTGCCAGTTAAGATAACCTTCAGAGGGCCGAAGCTTTAGATACTACTTCCTTTGAGGGTGAAGTGGATATCTCTTATTGACAGGGCCTTTCCTGTTATGGCCCCCTGTATATAGAATCATAGAATCACAGAGTTGGAAGGGACCTCCAGGGTCATTTAGTCCAGCCCCCTGCACAAGGCAGGAAATTCACAAATAGCTCCCCACACACACACACACACACACACACACAGTGACCGCTATTCCATGCCGAGAAGAATGCCCTCCCTATAGATGTAACATCTTTAAGACTTCAGATTAAAACTATCTTTTTTCACCTCAACTTTTGGAGAAATTACCATTTTCGCTGGTTTTGTCATTTATGTTAACCTGCCACTGCTTCGGTTTTAATGCTTTCAGTGTGAGTTTAAAATCTGGAAGCCACTTCGGACATTCTCCCTTTAAAAAAAAAACATACCGAAGGACTATAAAATCTTTAAAATAAGCAAAAATAACAGCCTGGTAAATACTGCATCATTCATATTCATGCTAGATGCCTCGACAGACCAACCAGCCCTCTGACGCTTAATGTGGAAAGACGAACCACAAGGTCAAGACGACCAAAGGCAATTAGTAGCACCACTTCCCAGTAACATCTTGGAACGGATGTTCCAAATTCCCACATCAGTCCTTTAAGGATGACATGTTGTTGGATCACAGTCAATGCACATGGGACTTACTTTTATCAAAGAGGAGGAGAAGTTGATTCAGCCTTCAGCAGTTAACCCACAGCAATCTGGTACAACCCTGGAGACGTACTTAGGCCACAAAGGCCTGTGGTAGACGTAATGCTCAACTATGGTTGTCTTCCCCTTGATTAAGCTCCAGAACATACAAAGTACCTCACATTTAACTTGGGGTAGGGTTGCCAACCTCCAGGTGAGGCCAGGAGATCTGGAATTACAACTGATCTCCAGACAACAGAGATCAGTTCCCCTGGAGAAAATGGCTGCTTTGAAGGGTGGACTCCGTGGCATTATATTCCACCGAGGTCCTTCCCCTCCCCCCAAACCCTCCCCTACACAAGCTCCACCCTCAAAATCTCCAGGTATTTCCATGTCAGTGCTAGCAACCCTATTAGGGATCTAAGCATATACAGACACCACCAAGACCCATTTTCTACTTAGCATGCCAAGAAAACTGAAAATTTAGGGACATAACTATAACAGTGGTTTGTTCAATGCAGTGGATCATTTAGTCATACTCAAACTCGGGTTGCCAACCTCCAAATGGGGCATGGAGCACTCCCGGAATGAGAACTGATCTTCAGTCAACAGGTTGGGATGGGCACAAACTGGCTCACGAACTAACGTTTGCGATGAATGCTGGCCGGTTCGTGGTTCGCCAAGTGGAGTTCATGGCAGATCAACGAGCACGAACTTTTCCACGAACATTCAAGTTGTTTGTGGCGGTTCATGCCTGGTGGTGAATGGATACTTTTCCAGACAGATAGTCTCCACTTAATTTAAATGTTTACCAAATTTCAAAGTAACAGGGGGTCAGGACTTGGAGGGTATGTAGTGGAACATCGAAGAAAGTTCCCTTCCAACTTTGATATCTCTAGCTTGCACAGGATCCATTCTATACACTCCTGAATCTGTGCCAGTCATTTCCCCAGAACACACTTTCCTGGGGTTCACCTTCATGGGGGGGACATAACTCGGACCCCATATATCCAATCCTCACCAGACTTGGAGGGCAGGTAAAGGAGAGTCAGCCAGAGATCCCTTGTGAGTTTGGTGTCTCTTGCATGCTGGGGGGGAGGTGTTCTACCATGTCACAAACCTCACAAACCAAACCAGTTTGTTTGGTGGCTAAAAGTTTGTGACAGTTCATGGCTCATGAACAAAGCATGCCATGAACTGTGAACCAATTGCATTTTCCCAGTTCATACTCATCCCTATCCAGAGAGATCCCTTCCCCTGGAGGAAATGGCAGCTTTAGAGGATGCACTACAGAATCTAAGGGAAATGAAAAACCTAGAGCACATCCCTGACGAGCTCCCCTCCCCAAACTCTGTCCTTCCCAGACATTGTCTTTAAATCTCTTTAAACTATGGCTTGCCCAAGGTCTTCCAGCAGCTGCAGATAAAGGAGTGGGGAATCAAACCCAGTTCTCCCAGACTAGAGTCCGTGCACTTAACCACTACATCAAACCAGGGCCAGCTCGCCCACTAGGCGAGCTAGGCGCTCGCCTAGGACACCGGCCCTGCAGGGGCGCCAAAATGCCCCCCACCCACCCCCGTAAAAAGCCCCCCAGGCTGCCCAATGCTGGCAGCCCCAGCTTTCCTGGGTGCCTCGTGGCTGCGAGACACCCGGGAGAGCCGCGCGCGCCGCCCCTGGGAGGGAAGGGCGGGGCTTCTAAGCCCCCCTCCTTCCCCGGCTGTCCCGGTTGCCTCGTGGCTGCGCCGCCCCTGGGAGGGAAGGGGGGGCTTCTAAGCCCAGCCCGCCCCTGGGAGGGAAGGGGGGGCTTCTAAGCCCAGCCCTTCCCTGGCTGTCCCGGTTGCCTCGCGGCTGTGAGACACCCGGGAGAGCCGCGCATGCCGCCCCTGGGAGGGAAGGGGGACTTCTAAGCCCCCCCCTTCCCCGGCTGTCCCGGGTGCCTTGTGGCTGCAAGACACCCGGGAGAGCCGCGCGCGCCGCCCTGGGAGGGAAGGGGGGCTTCTAAGCCCGCCCCTTCCTCGGCTCTCCCAGGTGCTGGGCCATCTCCAGGCCCCACCGGGAGGTTGGCATCCCCGGTGGGGTGGGCGCCCCAGGCTGTCCTGCCTAGGGCGCCCAGACACCTGGGGCCAGCCCTGCATCAAACATAGTAACCATACAGGCTCTATTAGATAGGAACTCTCAGTCTGGGGCAAGTGATGCTCCATATTCTTGGTGTTTGGGGGGGGGCAACAGTAGGAGGGCTTCTAGTGATGGACCTCCTGATGGCACCTGGTATTTTTGGCCACTATACGACAGAGTGTTGTACTGGATGGGCCACTGGCCTGATCCAACATTGGCTTATTTTATGTTCTTACGTTTTTATTACGCTATTAAGGCGGCATCTAAACAATAAATGAAAATTCTGATCTAAATCAATGATTTAAATCAGTCTCCTCTTCTCTTGGCAATTTCATTCGCTTTCACTTCAAACCCATCCATTACGCCTACATCTGGCTCTACGGCTCTGCCCCCTTTTTTAGACCTGATAATGGACGGCCTTGGCATCTCCCTCCCAGAACAGTGCTTAAATCATTCCTTATCTTCCACGCCTCGTTTTATTGCCCGTTCCCTACAGGCAGGTACTATCCTCCGCCCTGAGAGCAGGAGTATGAGCCATCCTAGCTCTCTGCCTAATCAGATTATACAGAATTTACTTTTCAGGGAAAGCTGCGTTTTGAGTCAGAAACGTTAAAAGCCACACATTAACCTAAAGCCAAGGGCAACACCGCAACCACTGAGACAGCAGCTAAGGTCAGGTTACATAGCGGAGGGAGAGCAACTATACACCCTGCTAAGATTTACAGAGAGCAAGAGAGGACAGTAAACCATAGATTTGAGGACAGAAGCTAAAACAGGTCCACGATAACTCTTGGTGAGGTTTGGGTTTTTTTTAATGAAACCAAAGACAGACAAAGGGTGTTTTGGTTCAAACACTCAATGAGCCACACCCAAGGGTGCTGGCCCTCCAGTGGGGCATCCCCCAACCATTGTTCCCTCTCAGCTGTGGGGTCTTGTGAACAAGCATTTTACTTTGTGAGCTACTGGCATTAAAGTTGTGAGCGAGCAGTTCGGCTACTGCGTAAATTAGTTTGTTCGGGAGCCATGTTTCCTGAGCTGAGACAAAAATGTGTGAGCTGGAGGCTAAAAAAAACTGTGAGCTAGCTCACAGTAACTCAGCTTAGAGGGAACATAGCCCCCTACTTCAACTAGTTCTGAAGTGGCGGGAAAACAATAAAAAATGGCCATCAGGCAATGGTGTGATGCCAAGGAAAACTTGGAAGTGATGCTATTCCTCTGAAGAAGGAGGAGGAGGAGGAGGAGTAGATTGGATTTATACCCTGCCCTTCATTCGGAGTCTTAGAGCGTCTTACAAACTCCTTTCCCTTCCCCTCCCCACAACAGACACCCTGGGAGGTAGGTGGGGCTGAGGGAGCTCTGACAGAAACAGCTCTTTTTCAAGAACAGCTCTGACAGGACTATGGCTTGCCCAAGGTCATCCAGCAGGTGCGAGTGGAGGAGTGGGGAATCAAACCCGGTTCTCCCAGATTAGAGTCCGCACACTTAACCACCACACCACTGACGAATCACTGAGACTTGCTGGTTTTATCACAAGAGTTTGGCCAATTCCTAGGTTTTTCTGGATGTGAAGTCACGATGGCAGCCAACAGCCACTCCCTCGTGTCCTCGCTGGTTGCTAGGCCACGCCTCGGCCAGGCAACCCTAAGCCACACAAACAAGACCAGATATCCTTAGAATCCTCCTTTAGAGGCACCGTGGACACAGGCCCGTAGCCAGGATTTTTAAATTCGGGGAGCCTTTAAATAAGTCAGGGGGCACCACACACACACTACAAGGAAGAGCCACAAATAAAATAAAAAAATTGGAAGTTGGGGGGCCTGGGCTGGATGGGAAGTCAGGGGGCCTTGGCAGTAAGTCAGGGGCCAGGCCCCAGGATGCCCACTGTAGCTACAGGCCTGCGTGGACTTGACGGGAAACTGGACATGACGGGAAACAAGGCCCCTTAAAGTTTCTAACAGTGATGGAAGAGGGAACATGAGCCAGTCCTTTTTAAAAAAATCTCTGCCGTGACGTGTAAAGTGGGAGGGAGTTGCACATTTGCCTTACGGCGGGATATTTGAGCCGGTCTCGGAGAAGCACACGGATCTCATTCATGCCCTACGTGAGACTTTGCTTGAAGCTGCATCTAGTAAAAATTCCAGCCATCCTCTTGCTGACAGGAGCTGGGCAGCGAGCCCCCACAGGAAACCTACTCAGGTTGATCTGCGCGGGCAGCCAGCTTGCTTCTCAATTCGGTACGAGGCGCTCTAGAGCCCTGCATGATCTGGGCCTTGCATTCTTTAGGAACTGCTCCCGGGAGGCTCCCGGGGGCTTGAGGTCATGACAGGAGGCTACAGTGAGACCCCCTGGCCTGCAGGCTTCTGTAGATAGCATTACAAAACGAGAGTTCTCAGTAAAAGGGAGGTATTTCCCCTCCCTCTTCATAAAATAAAACAGGAAGAAGAGGAGGAGATAGGATTTATGCCCTGCCCTTCACTACCCAAAGGAGTCTCAGAGCGGCTTACAAACTCCTTTCCCTTCCCCTCCCCACAACAGACACCCTGGGAGGTAGGTGGGGCTGAGAGAGCTCTGACAGAAACGGCTCTTTTTCAAGAACAGCTCTGAGAGAACTATGGCTCGCCCAAGGTCATCCAGCAGGTGCAAGTGAAGGAGTGGGGAATCAAACTCAGTTCTCCCAGATTAGAGTCTGCACACTTAACCACTACAACAAACTGGCTCTTCTGGGACCTTAAAGACTTATTCCAAGATAAAACTAGGGTTACCAGATGTTTTCTCCTTAGAGGACATCTGCTCTTTGTCTGTCTTCTTTTGGGCTCTTTTTATAACACTGATGAAAATGTCCTCCTTTTGGCTTGGAAGGTTAGGGAAATGCCTAGTTAGCAGCAATTATCGCAGTTCAAACAGGAGAGGTATGAGATTTGTCATAGTGATCACTTGTTCAGAACAGTCAGTTGGGAAACATGTCCTCTCTTCTGCTTTTCAAAATGTGGTAGCCCTAATTAAACTATAATAAAATATTTATTTAGAACATTGAAATGCTGGTTTTCTCCTGGACCACAGGACTTGCAAAGTCTACACTCACTAGATAACCACAGCATAACCACCCTAGATCTAAATACACCAACTGGAGTGTACTTCTTCAGATGCATGAAGTGTGTCCTCATTAGGTAGGTATTTGCATATGAGGTTAACAGGGTCAAGGCGGGTTGCACAGGGTAAAATGTAATTATGTAAAATCCAGATCTAATCAGACCATTCGCAAGTGAACACCTGGACAGGTTCCCATGTTTTGCTAAGGGAAGGTGAGACAGAAAGCCCGAGGCGTAGTCCAAAGAGGAGGGAGGGATGGCGTAAAACGTCAAATCCAATTCAGCTGGAGTCTCCCTTTGAAGTTCTTTCGGTGAAGAACAGTGACTTTCGGGTCGGTATCAACAGTTTCCCAGGAGCCTCCCACTGGTGGGTTTTGCCAGCCCTGGGTTCGGAAACACCTGGAGATTTGAGGGTGGAGCCCAGGACCGTAGCTACAGTGGGGCCGCCCGGGGCCTGGCCCCCTGACTTCCTCCCAGGGCCCCACAAATAGGAGGAGGGAGGCCACACGCATGCCTGCACTGCAAGCAGCAAACTCACAGCTTGGAGTGCAAGTTCATGGCCCCTGCCTCTCCCCCAAAGCATTTAAAGCTTAAATGCTGGGGGGAGGTGTAGAGGGGAGGCTGCAAGTGCTTGGGGTGCAAGTTCATGGCCCTGCCTCTCCCCAAATCATTTAAAGCTGCAGGTGCGCATGCGGCCTCTCCCTGCTTCTCCCTCAAAGCATTTAAAGGGACCCTCTAAATCCTTTGGGGGAGAAGCAGGAGCCATGTGGGGGGACATGAATTTCAGTGCCCCCTGACTTTTTAAATGGCCCCCAAAAATTTTTTTAAAAAAATCCTGACTACAGGCCTGGTGAAGCCTGGGAGAGAGGGTTTTAGGGAGAAGAGGGACCTCTCAAGTATTTGAAGGGCTGTCATGTAGAAGATGGAGCAGATCTATTCTCTCTTGCTCCGGACTGCAAGACTAGATCTAATGGGTGGAAATTACAAGGGAGTCGTTACCAGCTAGACATCAGGAGAAACTTCCTAACTGTAAGAGTGGTTGAGCAGTGGAACGGTCTGCCTCGGGAGGTGGTGGATGCTCCTTCACTGGATGTTTTCAAGCGGAGACTGGACAACCATCTTTCGGGTATGTTGTAGGTATGTAGGGCTATCTTTCGGCTGCCCTCCTGCAGAGTGCAGGAGGTTGGACTAGATGACCTGCAAGGTCCCTTCCAACTCTAACATTCTATGATTTTATGACCTCAGTAGGGGATAATGCCAAGCAGTCCACCTTCCAAAGCCGCCATTTCCAGAAGTGGAATAAAAGTTTTAAATAAATTGATAATAATAAATAAGTGATTTGTTTAGTCTGGAGAGCAGTTGTCATTCCAGGAGGTCTCCAGCCCTCACCTGGAAGTTGGCAACCCTACCTACTGGGGACTCAGAAGCCATTTCACCGCGTTCTTTTAGCTGGCTTCTTCAGACACTCTTATTCCTGTGGACTTTTGGTATACAGTTTCCGAAATAAAGCATCTGTGTCCAAGCTATTTTTTTTTCTTTGCAAATCAGTGGCTATTGTAGAGGAGTGGCTCAAGTAGATAAGACACTGTACTGCAGGCTGTGGAAGGTCAGTAGTTCAGCAGTTCGAGACCCGAGAGTGCCGCATGGTGGAGTGAGCTCCCATCTCTGGCCCCAGCTCCTGCCAACCTAGCAGTTCGAAAGCAAGAAATTGCAAGTAGATAAATAGGTACCGCTTTGGTGGGAAGGTAACAGCATTCCGTGTACCTTGGTGTTTAGTCATGCCGGCCACATGACCACGGAAATGTCTTCGGACAGCGCTGGCTCTTCAGCTTTGAAACGGAGATGAGCACTGCAACCCTAGAGTCCGATTTGACTGGCTTTTGAGCAAGGGAACCTTTACCTTTACTTTAGATAAATATATTTTAATAAAAAAAAATTCTGCTCTGCAATTTGCATACATTTTTACTGTGCCCTGTTTTGCATATCTTTGCACCAGCGTTCCCTCTAAGCTGAGTTAGTGTGAGCTAGCTCACAGTTTTTTAGCCTCCAGCTCACACATTTTTGTCTTAGCTCAGGAAGGATGGCTTCGGAGCAAACTAATTTCTGCAGTAGCCAAATCGCTCGCTCACCACTTTAATGCCAGGAGCTCACAAAGTAGAATTTCTGCTCACAAGACCCCACAGCTTAGAGGGAGCATTGCTTTGCACAGAGAAGGACAAATAAATAAATAAATAATTTCCTATAGAGAGATTGTCACTGAATTCAGCCATCCTCCTTCTAGGTAAAGCACGCTAACCCTTGATCTGGCTGGCCCAGACTAACCCGACCTCATCAAATCTCGGAAGCTAAGCAGGGTCGGTTAGTGTTTGGATGGGAGACCACCAAGGCAGGCAATGGCAAACCACCGCCTCTTGCCTTGAGAACCATATGGATCCCTGACCTGGATAGCCCAGGCAAGACAGATCTCTTTTTTTTTTTTTGAAATAACTCTCCTAAAAAGGAGAGAATTTTATTTTTTATAAGAAAAGGGTAAGGTAGACAGATGGGAAGAGAGAAAAGAGCGGAGTGAGTTTTTTTCTGTTAGTAAAGGTTAGTTTTATTTCTTCCAGTTGTCGGCATCCATCACGGTTGAAAGATCTTCTTTTC
Source organism: Gekko gecko (assembly GCA_029375565.1). NCBI lineage: Eukaryota > Metazoa > Chordata > Lepidosauria > Squamata > Gekkonidae > Gekko > Gekko gecko. The sequence continues at coordinate 396,701 of JAPDNY010000024.1, read as the reverse complement.
AGCTTTACAAAGTCCAAATCAATTCTGTTAGTAAAGTTAGTAAAGTCCACTGGGGTTAAATCAAATCTTTTCAGATGTTACACGAACAAGTTCTTTTTTAAGTCTCTCCAATTATCGTTAAATCCTTTGAACTTTAATGCCTCCCGTTCCGTCACTTCCTTCCCCCGGGCCGCCGTCTTCTTCAAAAATCCAAATTTTGAGTACTGCTTCCTCCTCTGTGCTGGCATGTCTCTTCAGAAATTTTTTAATCCATCTTCTTTCGCTTCTTTTTTCTTGTTGTTTCTGGCAGTCATTTCTCGTTGGCTCCATTAACACTCGAGTTGAAATTAGATCTCCATTACTTGCTAAGCTCAACACCCCTTTCTACTGGCAGAGTATATCCTTTTTTTTAAAGGCGGAGTAGGCTTTGGGAGCCTTGTCCGCCTCTTCTTTTTATTTATTCGCTCCACTGCCAGATAGAGGTGTCAAGACTTTCGTCAAAATAAATCTGAGATCTTCCTTCCCTTCTTCATCCATAGCTTGGAACTTTAACATCAAATTAATTTTCTATACATTTTCTGCCATCAACCTTGTTAATTCCAAATATTTGTTTTTGTAGTCTGATGAGAACAATTTCCATTTTAAAAGCGTTTCATTGATATTTTAGATTTACTCCAGCAGGTGGCGCAGTATCTCAGTCTCTTGTTGATTGACAGCTAGTTCTGGGGGGGTTGACTGGAGCGGAAGTCCCTCCTCTCTTCTCTTCCGTTCTAAGCAGGATTTTCCCCAGCATCGACATTTTGTTTTTTATTTACTTTTTCAAAGTTCGTGCCACATCCCCAGAAAGCAACTAAAGCCGCAATCTTCTGTAAAACCCCAACGGTACTTTCACCAACATTTTTTCTTGTTACCCCCCCTTCGCGTTTCCTTTAAAAATTCGCTTCTTCGAAGAGGGTGGAAGCTCCTCCCTCCTCCCATACGCTTATCCGCTTGCGGGGGTTTTAATTTTCGCTTCAAAATAGATCTTCAACTCACGATTAGATGCCATATCTTCTTTTCATGGTAATTCATCCGCTTTTCCTCACTCCTGGAAGTCGGCAGGGCTGCTAAGTCCCATTCGGGACGCACTACGCGGCGGGGCCGATTGGGGCGGGGAGAAAGCCTCAATTTCCCGGCAGTTTGCCGGCAAAGAGGCTACTCCCCTATGCGCCCCCGGTTCGGAGCCTTTGACTAAGGCTCACTAGGGTCTTTCGCAAACGCGAAGACCCCCCATTCCGCGTGCGGCCGCCATTCGCAGCACCGAAACCGAAAGCCCCCCAGGCAAGACAGATCTCATCAGATCTCAGAAGCTAAGCCAGGCTGATCCTGGCAAGTCCTTGGATGGGAGACCTCCAAGGAATACCAGGGCTGGGACACAGAGGCAGGCAATAGCAAGCCAGCTCTCTGAAAATGTCCAAGCCCCACTAGGAGTCACCAGAAATCACCATGACTTCCGGGCACATGCACACACACACACAAAATACTCACCCCCCAAAAAAGAAAGAAAAAGTTGACTACAATTTGACAGTAACCCCGCCCCAAACTGGAGCTAAGAACTGAACTTGCAAGTACCATCCCAGAGAGCCAACTTGTGCATTCCAGAGAAGTAGCCTAAAGATAAGGCTGGAGGAGACACCGATGTATGTCACCCTCTGTTCCTGGGCATGACAAAAATGTGATTAATGGACAGATAACTTCTCCACCAGTACATCTTGGCAAAGCAGAGAAGAGGCAATTTCTCTTCCATCTCTTGAGCAGGCTGGGCTTCTACTCCACAACGGCCATAGCCCGACGTGACCCAAATAGAGACGCTCTGAACTAGCGTTTCTATGTGCAGCATTTCAATCATCTGGATTTCATATTCTTAGTCCTACTGCATTGCTCACTGGATGTGTTATGCTATGCAATCACCTCTTTGGAATCCACCTTGAGAACTCAGTACGGTGGGCTATAAATACGCTAAAAAAATTAAAATACATTTTGTCAGTTCAACCTACTTTTTACATGGATTATATTTTTATCCTGGCCTTTCTCCAAAGAGGGGAGGGAGAGGGGACCTCAAGGTTTCAAGAGGGAATTAGGTGCAGAGGTCCATCATTAGCAAAGGTCCATCAGTGGCTATGAACCACAAGGTATAGATAGGAACTCTCAGTCTGTGGCAAGTGATGCTCTGTCTTCTTGGTGCTTGGGGGGGGTCAACAGTGGGAGGGCTTCTAGTGTCCTGTCCCCGCTGGTGGACCTCCTGATGGCACCTGGTATTTTTGGCGACTGTGTGACAGAGTGTTGGACTGGATGGTCCATTAGTCTGATCCAACATTGGCTTCTCTTATGTTCTTAGGAACTCTCGGTCTGGGGCAAGTGATGCTCTGTATTCTTGGTGCTTGGGAGGAGGGGGGTCAACAGTGGGAGGGCTTCTAGTGTCCTGGCCCCACTGATGGATCTCCTCATGGCCCCTGGTATTTTTGGCCACTGTGTGACAGAGTGTTGGACTGGATGGGCCATTGGCCTGATCCAACACTGGCTTCTCTTATGTTCTTATGTTACATGAGACAGAAGGGGTCTGAAAGTGGATCTCCCCATTCCTCATTCTGTCTAACCACACTACCACAGTCTACCCACACTTCCCCATTCCTCGTTCTACTCTTACCACGCTACCGCACTGGCACTCCTTAGTACTAATTAACTGCCATCAAGTTGCAACCAATTTATGGTGACCCCTTATGCTTGCCTCCACGCAGCAGCCCTGGTCTTCCTAGGTGGTCTCCCATCCAAGTACTAGCCAGGGCCGACCCTGCTTAGAGAGTACTCCATCTTTCTGTGTTATACCTCTCTGTGTCAAGGTAACATTGTTTGACAACCTTTTCTTTAAACAGTTTTCTCAACAGAACCACAACAGAAAAGCTGATTCATGCCATCAGTTTAAAAAAAAAAATTTAATGTGCCAAAGCAGGGGTCACTACATCGTGATCGACAAACCACTAAAGCCTTTGGAAATCTGGGCAAGGAGCCCAGTAGCATCAGAACCTGAACTCAACAGTCTTTTTTAGCCCTTGTTAAATCGGCACTGGCTGCAGCCGGCCTTGCAGCAAATCGGTCTTATGCAAGTCCCGCATGCGCCGACTCCCCGCCCCTTAATCTTGTGAACTGCAACAGCCCCTGCCGGTCTATTCCTAGACCTCTTAAGAAATAAGGCAGTTGTGCTTAAAAAAAAATTCTGCAGACTGTGAGGAGAGATTGGAGGCAAGGAAACGCTCTCAGTTAAGAGTCTCCTTAATTCTCTGATGTAGGGATGGCAGCTTCCAGGTGGGACCTGGGGATCCCCCAGAATTACAGCTTCTCTCCAGGTGACAGAGATCAGTTCCCTTGGAGAGAATGGATGCTTTGGAGGGTGGACTCCATGGCACTGTACCCCACTGAGGTCCCTGTCCTCCCCAGGCTTCACCCCCACATCTCCAGGAGTTCCACACCCTGGAGCTGGCAACCCTAACCACCAAACACTGGCCGCCAGGGAGACCTGACGGCCCTCATCTGATGCATGCTTGCTCAGAGATACAAAATATTGGCCTCCAGGCTGACAAAGAGAACTAGACAACCAAGCAGTCAGGTTCCTGAAATCTGGATTTTAAGCGTTTATTCTGTTTCAAACATCAGCCAACCAGACGCTTCTGAGGAGATCACAAGACAGCCAGTCCAACCAATGGCATGCTCCTGTAGTTTATTCCCTGCATTTGATACACAGAGGTCCACTGCCTCTACCCAAAGAAGTTCCACCGAGTTCCGTTCTTCTAATATGAAACTGGTTTCTGGGGACTTTTTAAAATTATTTGTGATGGAAAGTGCTATCAAGTTGCAGTCAACATAAGGGGATCTCATAGGGTTTTCAGTTTGGAGTAGTGGTTAACTGGAGCCAGTTTGGTGTAGTGGTTAAGTACACGGACTCTAATCTGGGAGAACCGGGTTTGATTCCCCACTCCTCCATGTGCAGCTGCTGGATGACCTTGGGCAAGCCGTAGTTCTGATAAGAGCTGTTCTTGAAAAAGAGCAGTTTCTGTCAGAGCTCTCTCAGACCCACCGACCTCACAGGGTGTCTGTTGTGGGGAGGGGAGGAGAAAGGAGTTTGTAAGCTCTGAGACTCCCTTGGGTGGGGTATAAATCCAATCTCTTCTTCTTCTTCAAGTCAAGAGACCACAGAGGTGGTTTGCCATTGCCTGCCTCTGCATAACAATTCTGGAGTTCCTCGGTAGTCTCCCAACCAAGTACTAACCAGGGCCAACCCTGCTTAGCTTCTGAGATCGATCTGGCCAGTCTGGCCATCCAGGTCAGAGCCATCTACTTCATTTATACCCAGTCTTTCTCCCCAAACGCAGTTTATGTCATCCTCTCCTCCCATTTTATCCTCTCAACCACCCTGTGTGGTAGGGTTAGGCTAAGAGTGTGTGACTGGCCCAAGCTTCCATGGCAGGGATTTGAATCTGGGTCACTCAGGCCCTAGTCAGACACACTAACCGCTACATCACGCTGACTTCAAGTTTGCTTTCCCATTGCAGCTACAATGACTACCTATATCTGGAAAGTAAGGCCTGGAAAAATCCTGAGATTTTTTTCCCACAAGAAAGCCCTACACCAGGACTGGAAAGGAAGGCCTAACCCTGAGGAGAAAAGAGAAAAAAAAAATTGCCAAGAAAGCCCTACTTCAGGACTGGAAAGGAAGGCCTATCCCTGAGGAGAAAAGAGAAAGAATTTTTTTGCCAAGAAAGCCCTACTCCGGGACTGGAAAGGAAGGCCAGTCCTGAGGAGAAAGGATTTTTCTTTTTGCTAAGAAAGCCCTACGCTAAGACTGGAAAGGAAGGCCACCCCTGAGGAGAAAAGAAAAAGAAAAAATTTTGCCAAGAAAGCCCTACTTCCAGGACTGGAAAGGAAGGCCTAACCCTGAGGAGAAAAGAGAAAAAAAAATTTTGCCAAGAAAGCCCTACTCCAGGACTGGAAAGGAAGGCCGATCCCGAGGAGAAAGGATTTTTCTTTTTATTTATTTATTTTTCACATTTATATCCCGCCCTCCCTGTAGGCTCAGGGCGGCTAACAAGAGGCATATGCCAAACAAACAGTTTTTTGCTAAGAAAGCCCTATTCCAGGACCTTATTGCCCACTGCTGGAAGTTCTAACTGGCCTGAAAGATGTACAGGATGTCCCCCACATGAACTGCCTTATACTGAATCAGACCCCTGGTCCAGCAGGGTCAGCACTGTCTACTCAGACTGGCAGCAGCTCTCCAGTGTCTCAGGTTGAGGTCTTTTATATCACCTACTATCTGATCCTTTTAATCGGGGATGCCGGGGATTGAACCTGGGACCTTCTGCATGCCAAGCAGGTGCTCTGCCACTGAGCCACAGTCCCTCTTGAGGCAAAAGGTCCCAACGGAACCCAATTCACCCCCCTCTCCTTGTGCTGCTACACTGCAAAGAGGAAGGCCACTGCTGTAGCCACAGAGTGTCAGCAGGTTCGCATTTTGTACACTGACTGCAGGATCGAGGGGTGAACTGCACGTGTGAACAGATCAGCCACCATAGAACAGAATTTTTCAGGTAACCCAGAGTCAAAGAGAGCACAGTGCTGGAACCAGGACACACGTCCAGCTGTAAGTCAGTCATGGAGGAACTGAAGGCCATCCCTGCTCAAACCATGACTTCTACTGCACTGGCAAGGAGGCCAAGTTCTAAGTCCTACTACTACATGCCGCCAGTTGCACAGAGCAAATTCAAAACAGGTAGACAGTCACTAAACAATTTGTTTTTTAAAGCACTCTTTATATGCACAGGTTATCTCTTTGATGAATTCCTATTGTGACTGATTTCCATCATAGAGAGGTTATTGGTCGATAACATTTTGTTGGCACCCTCCTGTGTTACTGGAGAAGATAATGCTTTGTTTGCACCACAATAATCAGAAAGCATAGCTAAGCAAGGACATTATCCCAGGTTGACTAATTCCATGGGGAACAGTGTCATGCTCGAGATAGAAAACAACCACATTAGCTCTCTCTACAACCAGAACATTTCTCTGAAAGATGGCTAAACACATCACTACAGCTACAAGACCTGAGTGCATAAAACCACACCAAAGCACAAACCAATAAAGTGAAGAGACTCCGCCATCCCAATTTCAGCACCGTTAATTTATCCTTGATTGACATTTCAGGAGAAAGAGCCCTCTGGCTCACAGATAAGCCACTCCAGTCATTACCAAAATGTTTCAAAGTTCATGCGAACCCAAAACATCAGCATTTCCAACCATTCTGAAAATAAAAGTGACTTCTGCACCTCTTTGCACACATTTATTTTACGATTCGGTTCAGACATCAAGCAAAACCGCAGTTTAATTACACTAACTATGGTTACGGTGATTGATTTCAATGTGGGTTATGCAGGTTTTTCCAAACCAGTAACCAAAATTGGGTTGGTTTATTAAACACTGTCTTACCTATGAATGCAGACATCCTGGTTTAATCGTGACTTGTTCCCTTGTGTTACCCTCCTAGGCTACAGAGAGAAGGTCATTCCATCAGCATTTGTCAAGGCAAACCGGGATTTGTGAGATTGTGTCTTGTGAGCCGAACCATAGTTTTCATGCGATGTCTGAACCGAGTCAAAGAATCAGCTCCGAGCTTTGAAATTTGAGCGTTTTAGGTCACACAACAGGACCAGTAGAAAATTCTTTAATTCTTTTATTCTTCTAGACTAGGGATAGACAATGATTTCCCACCTCCAAGTCCCATTCCCTGATTATTATTTTTTTAAAGAATGCATTCTCGTGTACTTACTGGAGCTTTTATTGGACATGACAATGAGTAGCTCTAGGAATTGCCGGAAACCACAGAATTACCGTCGATTCCTAGAGCTACCCTTTGTCATTTCCGGTAAGAACTTCCAGTAAATACATAAGGCTACATTTTTTAAAAAAAATTCTCCCATGACAGTGCCCCCACAATCCTCCCACTGGTAGCTAGCAACCCAACTCCAGACTACTCCCTCATTAAGACGGCAGCTGACAGAGAGAGAGCACGCGCAAGAGAGAAGATGCATTCATTACTCACTGAGTGGCTTGAGGATGCTACTGCTCGTTTCGTCTGCATTTTCCACATCTGATTTATCCGAGTAGTATTCAGTAATTTTCTCCTTTTCTTTCTTGGGCCGTCTTCTGTGGCGTCTCCGCCTCCTATAACTCTTAGGCACGTGAACCCCGATGTAGACTGTATGATGACCTGGAGAACATAAACGTAAGGCCGGCTTTGTAAGAACCAAGTGACATTTGCACAGATGGATCAATTCATTAACACAAAGTTCTTTTTTTATATATAAAGAATTTTATTAGTTTATACACAGAAAGAGGGAAAGGAGAAAGACGGGAAAGGAAAAGATACAGAAATCTGTTAAAAAAGTCTACTTTTCTCATAAAATCTGTAAATTAAGTCTAATCTTCTCATAAAAGCTTGTAACCATCTTATTGTTCTTCGTTGAATCTCAGTACTGGGGTCTTAACCAGTCATAAAAGGCCCTCCATGGTCCCATAAATTCTTCTTCCATTTCTCTTTTTAATATATTTGTCAATTTGTCCATTTCGGCACAATCCATAATCTTCATTATTAACTCATAAAGCATTGGGATTGTCAATGTCCCATTAACACAACGTTCTAACGCAGTATATGCCAGAGTGCCAGCAACACAGGCTGAACAAAGAGCCAAAGCAGATATGCAGATTTTTTTTAAAAAAAGAGTTAGGTCTGGGTTCAGGTTCCCTGTAGCCACACAGCAGCTGTGGGGAATGGGTGCTGAAAAATCTTAATTTAATTTTAATTTTTCAAACAGGTTCCAACCGCTACCACTGGGGGGAGGAATAGTTCCCGCCTTCCCCTCCACGCCATTTTCCCATGTGGAAGCAGTGCTGAGGAAAAGTTATTTCCAGCGCTGAGGAGAAGTTGTTTCCATTTTTGCTGCCCCACCTTCACAGAGTACTCCCCACGAAGCAGCAAAAATGAAGAAGTAGTTCCCCCCAGTGCTATTTCAGCAAGAGAAAGCTCTGCCAGTGAGCCACACCCTCTCCCATGATGCTTTGCTTCAGCTTGATTTCAGCTCCACGTTCAGATTCCTGCAATCCAAACCCTGGCGGCCGTGGTAAGTGCCGTCAAGTTGCAACCAACTTACAGTGACCGAGTCAGGGTAGCCAAAAGCCTACTCGCACTGTTTATTGGATGTCCCATCCTACTGATTATTTTCACTGGAAAAGCCAATAATGCTGGGGAAAGTGGAAGGCCACAGGAAAAGACAACGAGCCAAGATGAGATGGATTGACTCAATCAAGGAAGCCACAGACCTCAGATTGGAAGACCTGAGCGAGGTTGTGAACGACAGGACGTTTCGGAGGACATAGATTCCTAGGGTCACTGTAAGTCGGAAGCAACTGGGCAGCACTTAACACACACACACAATCTGCCTCGCGTCTCGGTGAGAAAGTGGACTACAAATAACGTCGACAAATAAAGAAACAAACATGAATGGCCATACTACACTGGATCTTAGCCAAAAGGCCGAGAACCTGCCCTTGCAGCAGCGTTGCCGTCCCTGTACAAATAAGGTGGTTGAATCTATCACACATATACTTTTGCACTGTGAATTCTATCAAGAAAAAAAACCTACAATTAATTATTCCATTACCCCGCAGATTTAAACCATTACAGTATTATATAGATTTTAGTCCTGAAACACTTCGGGGATATCTATTAGGTTATAGTCAGAGAACTATATCATATGCAGGAGCAGAATTCTGTGTGATAGCACTTAAAAAGCGGTATCACTTGACGAAGGACATGTCAAGTTACTGGGAAATAATATAATAAGTGTGTTTTTTACATATACATGAGTGTGCCTTTTACACGTATAACCCCATATCTTTTATGTATTTATTTTAAATTGTCCTTTGTGTCTGTATTTATTGCGACTGGTCTTATGACTGTAATAAACTTTTGAACTTTGTTTGTTTGAAAGGCCATATGCATGGGTCAGGGATCTTTCAGCAATTCCCCATATTGCAGCCTTCTCTCTAAAATAATGAAGACTAAGGGGAAAAAAATAAAACTATTGTTGAGAATCCAATAGAACTTACCAAGACAATTGACCAAACTATAAGGCTGCCAGCTCTGGGCTGGGAAATACCTGGAGAGTTGTGGGTGAAGCCCAGGAAGGGACCTCCGTGGGGCAAAATCCCACAGAGTCCACCCTCCAAAGAAGCCATTTTCTCCGGGGGAACTGATCTTGACCACCTGGAGATCAGGCTAGAGTCAGCAGACCCTCCGGTGGGGTGCACAAACCCCCAGCATGCCATTCTCCTGCCTGCTCACTCGTAAGCACTTTGCTACCCATGTGCCCAGCTGCATACACAGCCCAGTGCCATCGGGGAAAGGGCTGCGGGCAGCAGGAGGGCTTGCAATTGATGCAAGGGGAGGGTACACAGGCAGGAAGGCCCCTGGGGACTCACTGCCCAGGGCCGCCAAAGGTGTGGAACCAGCCCTGCCTGGAGATCAAGAAGAAGAAGAAGAGATTGGATTTATACCCTGACCTTCACTACCCAAGGGTGTCTCAGAGCAGCTTACAAACTCCTTCCCTTTCCCCTCCCCACAACAGACACCCTGTGAGGCAGGTGGGGCTGAGAGAGCTCTTGAAAGAAACGGCTCTTTTTCAAGAACAGCTCTGACAGAACTATGGCTTGCCCAAGGTCATCCAGCCAGGTGCAAGTGGAGGAGTGGGGAATCAAACCCGGTTCTCCCAGATTAGAGTCCATGCACTTAACCACCACACCAAACTGGATTAACTAAAATAAGCAGGTGATCTCCAGGGGCCACCTGGAGGTTGGCAATTAGGGTCGCCAGGTCTTACCTGCTTCCCAGCGGGGGCTCAAGCCTGGCTCCTGGGGTCTTCTGGTGCGTGCACCACGATGACATCACCCGGAAGTGACATCATCACTCCAAGCATGTCATTTAGGGGACACTCTAGCATTTGGGTTATAAACTCTATGGACACTATGGAGTTTTTACCCAAATGCTAGAGCATCCCCTGCACAACGTGCCCGGCGCGATGATGTCAGCTCCAGGTGATGTCATCATGCCAGGCACAACGGGGCTCTTTGCGGGCAGGGCTCCCCCCATTGGCCAACTGGCCGGTAGTGCATTAGGGGGCCCGGAAGCAGGGGAAAACCCACCCCCATTGGGGGGATGGCGACAATACTGGCAGTCCTAATGACACATGAGTTTCGTTAATGCCAAATAGATGTGGGAAGAGTGCAGTTTCCTAAACTGTGGGGACGTCCATGCCGGCAGATGACAGTTTCACAGACGAGGGAAATGCAAAAAAGCACAGGACACCTGAAGGAATGAGTCAGATGTTTACTTCACAATCTGATAACCCATCGTGCTGTTGGTTTGGGGTTTGTTTTTTTTAAAGCGCACCGACTCGCCTGACTTTCCCACAAACTAGCGCCTTTGATGTGGTCAAATCAATGCGGTTTTACCCACTCGTTTCTCAAAGCGGTAGGGTGGAGAGAGCCGCAGCTGAACACACATCACTCCACCACAGAGAGAAGTGCACTGATTCGAAAGGTGCGCTTCCCATAAACCGGAGAGCACATGCATTATCTCTCTGTGTGGTCAGCAGCTTTCTGTCAAACTAAACCAAACTTCTGCACGTTGGGTACCCACCCACAGACAGCATCGTATTGCAAATAATCTGGCAGATTAGAGCAACAGGAACAGAGCCATTGCATGCACCATGTGCATGCTACAGATTTGTAGGAAGACTGTGAGAGGGAGGACAGGGAGGGACGAGCCACTGCTCGGTTCTTGTAGCCCTTTCTTACGTGCCCAAGGTAACACTGGCTGCCTCTTAGGGGTCAGGAAGGAATTCTTCTCCAGGCCAGATTGGCCCAGGGATCTGGGAGGATTTGTCTTCCTCCAGGCAAAGAGAAGGGGTCACTGGGGGAATGGGGGAGGGAGAGAAAGCTGTGAATTCCCTAGATCAGAAATGTCAAATGCATTTGTTACGAGGGCCAGATCTGACATAAATGTCTCTTTGCCGAGCTGGGCCGTGTGTGCCATAAAACGTAATGTCAGGTCCCGGAGATAGAGAGTGTATGAAGGACCAGCAGCTGGTAAGCTCTGAGTTGGTGTATTCACACTGCAAGGTCCCCTGGGGTGGGAGGAGGGGTGCAGAGGAAAACCCACAGAGGCAGACTGGAGAGGCCGCAGTGCAGGGCTGGGCAGATGCTTCCATGGTGCTTGACTGCTACAGATGAGGTTGTTCCGCTGTCCTGAAGCCACAATGGAGTGGCTCCCCAGTTCCCCCAAGCACCCCCTCCCTTGCCTCAGTTGCTCCCGGGCTGCATTAGAGCTCTGGTCAGGCCGGATCTGGCCCCCAGGCCTTATGTTTGACACCACTGCCCTAGATGGCCCTTGGGTTCCCTTCCAGCTCTATGTTTCTATTCAGGAGCAGAGAGGTATCATAGGTATCTGAAAGACCGTCTTCTCCCATATGTTCCTGCCCAGGGAATTAAGATCACAGGGAAAGACCCTCCTGACTGGCCCATCAAAGAAGCTCATTTGGTGGCTATACAAGACGGGGCCTTCTCAGTGGCAGCCCCACAATTATGGAACCAACCTCTCCAGGGAGGTGTGTCTGCCCCACACACCCTTTCAGTCTTTTAGGAGGCAGCCAAAGATGGTTTTATTTAGAACTGCATTTAGTTAATGCAGTCCTAAATAGCAGTTTTAAAGTCTGGGTTCATGTGTTGTTGTTTTAATGTAGTCTGTTCTATGTACTTTACAGAACCACCTGGAGCTCCATAAGGAAGGAAAGATGCAACTAAATATTTTAAAATAAAAATAAATAGAATGTCATTGCACTGCAGCACACTGTCTGAGCCCTGATCTTATTTATTTATTATTCCAATTTATACCCCGCCCTCCCCACAAGCAGACTCAGGGTGGCTTACACTAATTGGTACCCTGTACCATAAAAACCATGTACAAAATTTAAAACAACTTACATACATTAACATTAAGCATTAAAAACAATCCAACAGTTAACAATTAAAGAGCCAGTGATGGTAATCTCTGATGGTAATCTTTGATGGTAATCTTTGAATGATTCAGATGGCGTACTAACAGTTTTCACCGGCTTGGTGATCTTCAGCTTGGGGCGGTAGTATAACGTAATCCCACCTACCCCCCGACCAGAGCCAACCCAAAACCACAGATGGTGGTGGTGTGGCAGCTCCTAATTAAAAGCCTGGCGGAAGAGCTCCGTCTTACAGGCCCTGCGGAACTGGAAAAGGTCCCGCAGGGCCCTGATCTCTTCCGGGAACTCATTCCACCAGTATGGAGCCGCCACTGAAAAGGCCCTGGTGGCCGCGAGCCTGGCGTCCTTAGGGCCAGGAACGGTCAGTCGATGTTGTGTTCCTGACCGTAGTGCTCTCTGGGGTACATGTGGCAGAATGAGGCGGTAGAGTGCAGAGGTTGTAGACTGGATTTTACCCTTTATAAGCACATGAGAGTGGAGTGTCACTTTTTAAAAATACTCCTAAGGGGCTAATTACAGGGCTGCCAAACTCCAGGTGGGGCCTGGTGACCTCCCAGTATTGCAGTTGATCTCCAGACGACAGAGATCAGTTCCGCAGGAAACGGCTGCTTTGGTGGGTGGGTTCTATGGTATTAGACCCTGCTGAGATCCTCAAATCCCACCCTCCCAGGCTCCATTGCCAAAATATCCAGGCGATTCCTCACCCAAAAGTGGCATCCCTACCTAATTAACATGGCATATAGTCCTTGGGCTAGACCTGCCATCAGGACTGTCTGTCGGACACGGGGTTGCCAGTTCCACCCTGTGGGTTGCCTGCTCCAGGTTGGGGAACTCCCGGAAATTTGGGGATGGAGCCTGGAGAGGACAGAGACTTTAGTGAAGTATAATGCCATAGGGCAGGGGTGTCAAACATGCGGGGTCTGGGGGCCGGATCAGGCCCCCGGAGGGCTTCTATCAAGCTCACAAGGGACTGGCTGCCTCCTGCTTCTTCCTCCAGTTCTGCTGCTGCTGCTGCTGTATCATAGCTTGCTTTCCCAGACTCTCTCAATCGCTCAGGAGAGATAGATAGGCGATCTTCTGCTCCCTGCACTGGGCTGAGGCTCCTCCCCCTCCCCGATGGCTACAGCACAGACATTTTGATGCAGTAATTCAGAGCAGGAAGTGTCAGCTCCCAGAGACTGTTAAATAAACAAAATATTGCAAGAATGCTAATGTTTCCGGCATGTTTTTATTTTAAGTAAAGAAAACCCCAACCCTTTGTGTTTGTGTCCTTTATCAAATTTATATCTCCACTCCCTTATGACACACATGGCCCGCCCCGACAAAGTCCAATTTATGTCAATTCCAGCCCTCTATAACAAATGAGTTCGACACCCCTGCCATAGAGTCCATCCTCCAAAGCATCAGTTTTCTCCAGCCCGGAGAGGAGCTGTGATTCCAGGTGGATCCCCAGGTCCCATCTGGAGCCTGGCATCCCTCGTCGGACATGTGCTTGTGGGCTCCCCACCAATGTTCCCTCTAAGCTGTGGAGTCCTGTGAGCAAAAATTCCACTCTGTGAGCTACTGGCATTAAAGTTGTGAGCAGGTGATTCGGCTACTGCATCGATTAGTTTGCTCTGGAGCCCTCCTTCCTGAGCTAAGACAAAAATGTGTGAGCCAGAAGTTAAACAACTGTGAGCTGGCTCACACTAACTCAGCTTAGAGGGAACACTGCTCCCCACTTAATTCCCAGGTGTGCAAAGGCCAATTCAGAGTGAGACACAGGGAAAAGGAGCATTAAATCTCCCCAGCCCGTGCCATTTTCCCGAGCTGAAATGGCCCCGGGGAGTGTAATTTGCCCCACTGGGGTAAACGCTGTGTAGTCCATCGGTGCACACGAAGCCCTCCATTGGGACAAACAGTGGTCTCCTGGAACCATTTCAGGTTGGGCAAATGACACAGGCTGAGGAGACTTAAGCTCTTTCCCCGTGTGCTGTGGGCTACAGTTGCCAACCTCCAGGTGAACCTACAGATCTCCCAGAGTTACAACTGCTCTCCAGAGTTCAGGAACCCATTCCCTGAGACAAGATGGCTGCTTTGGAGGGTGGATTGGATTACTAAAATAATGCACTCAAAGTGGCTATTTTAAGATTCAGAAAGCACTGTATAAAACCTCTGCTTTTGTTTAGAAGCCTATGCTTTCAGAAATCTAAACCTGAAGAATTTGTTTCCTGGAATGCATCTTTTGTGTGTTGAGAAAAATTTGCCAGTATTTTAAAGCTGATCCTTGTCCTGCAGTGTAGAACCTAACTAGTGTTCATATCTTGACACTGCATCATTGATGAAGTTAAAACCTGCAGGCTAAAAACGATCTGGCTACTGCATAAATTAGTGTGCTCTGGAGCCCTCCTTCCTGAGCTAAGACAAAAATGTGTGAGCCAGAGGCTAAGAAACTGTGAGCTAGCTCACACTAACTCAGCTTAGAGGGAACACTGGTCACCAGTACTATGATAGCAGCCCCCAGGAGATGGGAGGGCAGGACAGGGCTGACTTATCGAGAAGGAGAGTTGCAGTATCGCTCTAGGAATTTCTCAGCATTCTAGGGTACAGACCATAGAGATCTGAGAAATTCCTAGAGCATCACCATAATGTCATGACAATTCCTGTTTTTTGAGGATTACGAAACTCCGGGGAAAATCGGGCGAAGCCGCGGGTCAAAATGCAGCCCCGCGGCTTCGAGTGTGAAATTGACTAAAAATCTCCGGGCAAACGGCAGCACGACCGCGCGGCAAGCTTTAGTGGGAAATCACCCTGGGTGTGTAACTTGAAGTGACGTCATGGCATTGCAACTTTTCTTTATTTTTGCTCCTGGTACTCCACGGAAGTATAGCAGGAGACCTGACAACCCTATCTGGAGAGCAAAAACAGGTCAACTGTGAAAAGCAGGTAGTGTGTTTGTTGAGGCTTATGATTCTACCTAACACACACAGGGCCAGAGAGAGAGGAAGGGTGTGATTCCTGCGTATCATGATACTAATCGGGCTCACCTACAAGGTCACAAGGAAGTGAAATCCCCTAAGTACTTTTCCTTTTGTGTTGCACAAGAATAATTTCTCCATAACCCTAGAGGACAACTTGAGAAAGAGATTTGTGATTTCCTGCTTGCAGAACACATGTCCTGCTTCCGAGTCATGGCCCACCCAGGGGCATTTATTAAACATACACAATATGTGGTTCTAGGGGTAAATCTGTAGTTCCATAAGAACATTTGAGCTGTTCAAAAATGCAGATCTCCTGCATTAGTTAAATGCACATTTCTGAGGTTTTTTTCCCCAATGCTGCGTGTGAAGTCAATGGACTCGCAAGGGTGTGATTGTGGCTTAGGATTGCACGGCACATGCCACGGAATGTGATTTTAAGCAACAAAGCATGTGCACGTGCAGAAGGAAAATGCACAGATGTGCTGGAGCAGCATACTATGAGTGAATTTTTCCTGGGTCCACCTCAGCCCAGCCTGCCAACCAGCAGGGCAAAGTCATGGGAAGCAGCTGTCAGCAACAGTGTGGCACCAGTCCTTTCTAGGAATCACAGGAAGATCTATGGTTTTACCACAGAGATTCTTGTGATTCCTAGAGAGGCATGGTGTCCCTTTTGGATTTTTCCCAGACTGCCACAGATGGTAGTTTGAGTTTTTTCCCGTCTTTTTTGCCAGTGCTCAGAGTGGCAGTGGAGGGAAAAAAATTAAAAATCACCAGTGTCATGCCTGGTGTCATTTCTCCCATTAGTGATATCACAGGGCTCTTGGAATTGCCAGAAAGTATATGGTAAAATGATAGAGTTTCTGGTGATTCCTAGAGCAACAGGAAGTCACTTCTAACTTTCCCCAGAAGTGATGCAATGCCACCCGGAACATTGGTATAGCACCTACTCACACCCAACTCACACTGGTTGCCAGCCATTATCTGCCAACACTATCACTCCCTACCTTGACTAGGGCTGCCAGCTCCAGGTGGAGAAATTCCTGGAGATTTGGGGGGTGGAGGCTGGGGAGGGCAAAGTTTGAGGAGAGATGGGATTTCAGTGGGGGATAATGCCAGAGATTCTACCCTGCAAAACAGACATTCTCTCCAGGGGGACTGCTCTCTGTCAGTTGGAGATCAAGTATAACCCGGGAGATCTCCAGGCCTTGGAGAGACCTTGGTCCTTTGGCCTGTGGAGCTGAAGCTGATTAAAGATTTCTAGGCCCACACTTTCAACTGGAGCAGGAAAGGTACAAGAAAGACAGGTTTAAGACCCTGGACAAGCTACTGTCCCCCCCTGAACCGCACCAGAGTGGAGGGGCCATGGCTCAGTGGTAGAGCATCTGCTTGGCATGCAGAAGGACCCAGGTTCAATCCCCGGCATCTCCAGTTGAAAGGACCATGCAGTAGGTAATCTGAAAGACCTCTGATGGAGACCATTGAGAGCCACTGCCAGTCTGAGTAGACAACACGATGGACCAAGGGTCTGATTCGATTTAAGGCAGCTTCAGGTATTCAGAGAGCACACAATCACGCCCAGCACCCTCTGCAGCATTTGTAACAGACACGCACTGTGGACCCGATCCGTATAGCCCTGTAAAGCCTGAACACAGCAAATGCCACACACATAAACTAAGCAGGATAAGTCGAAGAACTACTTAAGGCCCAGGTAGCATGCCTTATATAAGACAGAATCCTAATTCACAGCTACAGAAGACTCAGTTCGGGGTAGTGGTTAGGAGCGCAGACTCTAATCTGGGAGAACCAGGTTTGATTCTCTGCTCCTCCACATGCAGCTGCTGGTGTGACCTTGGGTCAGTCACAAGTTCTCAAAAGAGCTCTCTCTCGGCCCCACCTACCTCCCAGGGTGTCCGATATGGGGAAGGGAAAGGAGATTGTAAGCTGCTCTGAGACTCCTTTGGGTAGTGAAGGGCGGGGCATAAATCCAACCTCCTCTTCTTCTCAGTCAGGCTTTAGTAATATGTTTGGGGCCTGACGGAAAAGCCCTCGGCTCTTTAACACAGTTCTGCTGAGGGAGAATAACTGGAACTGCCGCACAGCACGGTAGGCAACTGGCTCATTGCTCTCCTTCCCCTTCCTCTCAGCCTCCAAGGCTTCTGCCCCGTTTTTCCCCCTGTGTTGGGGTTGAAGACCGCTAGCCAGTACACAGCATATTCAAGAGCTACTGCTTTAATCGCACCTTTTCGGGACCTCTTCTCACCTTGCCTACACCTCCAATACGGCTCCGTTTCCCCCCTTTCATTCCAGACACAACTCCAGTGTAGATAAAATGTAGACCATAAGGGTTGCCAGCCTCCAGGTGGGGCCTGGAGAGCTCCCAGAATTACAACAATCTCCAAACTGGCAGCGATGGAAGGTGAGCTCTATGGAATCGTATCCCTGCTGAGTATTACTCCTGTCTCCAAATTTCACCATCCTCGGGGTCCATCGCCCCCTCCTCTCAATCTATTTTTTTTAATTTCAAAAGACATAAACAATAAAACTTGAGACAGTCATACAAATCACTACGGTCAAGTAAAGAATGAAATTAGTATAACTTGGGGACATAGAAAGACACCCTCCCGTGACCCACTTAAACAACTCCCCTTGTTCCACCTTTTCCAAAAATAAGGGCCATTTATCTAAGGAACTATACAATTCGTCTTCACTCCGAGAAGCGTCGAAATAAACAGTACATTTTTTCCAACATGAAACAGTCCCAGACAACGGAGAGCCAGGAGGCAGCCGTGGGCGGGTTAGTGCTCTTCCAAAATCGGGCTATAGATGATTTGGCAGCTGTGAGCAGAAGGTTAATTAACTCTCTTTTCATTACAGGAGGTTCATTTGACGACCAGTGGCCAAGACGGAGCAACGCCGGGATCCAAAGGTAAGTCCACTCCTGTTACCGTATAAATGAGGCGTATGATTGACGACCAGAATTGCTGTATGTGATGGCATTCCCACCAATTATGGAAGAAAGTGGCTTTATTGCCACAGTTCTTCCAACAAAAAGGTGAGGCACGGGCTGGAATATAAGAGAGAACCTTCTGAGCCGCTGCACAAACCGTCAGTGATCTGGAAACTTTGGCATGCATTTTCCAGACGTAGACCCACTGATCCCCAGTAAAAGATCGATTTAAGTCCTTTATGCCACGCCGTTTGATAAGTGTGAAGTGTGTCTGAGTCCAAGGTAACTAAGTTGGAGTACACATGGGCAATGCAT
This sequence comes from Gekko gecko, assembly GCA_029375565.1. Classification (NCBI taxonomy): domain Eukaryota; kingdom Metazoa; phylum Chordata; class Lepidosauria; order Squamata; family Gekkonidae; genus Gekko; species Gekko gecko. Next base: position 378,342 of record JAPDNY010000024.1, on the reverse strand, counting down.
CCTTTCAGCGGCCTCTGTTTCGAAAGAAGCTTCTCGAAATCAGATAGAGGCCTTTTAAAGTAAGAAATTCCATCCAAGGGGCCAAGCATATGCTGCAGTTGGATCTCCAGCATTCGAGTATCTCCTCCCAATCTACACGAATTTCCCAACCCAGAGTTGGCAGATCTTGTCCCTCTACATTCCTCTATAACGTGGGATTAAACTGACCTCCAAGTGTGAAAATAAAACACTGCTCCAAATCTTCTGCAATTCCATTCTCAACCTTACGGAGGTCAACATCCCTGTGGCATTTCCCTTGTACCTGTTTGTCTACTCTGAGAGTGTCGGGATCATTTCGACCCCGACTGCACACACAGGGTAAAAATGAATAAAATGCTACGTGACTTCCATATTCTTATTTCCCCAGACTATTTATCGCCGCTGCACCCATCTACTGCCAAACAGAAATATTTAATTAAAAGCTGGAGACTCCTATTTGTGGCATGCTCAACACAACCCCCGCCCCGAGATATTTTTTTAATGACTCGCTTTAGGGGTCTGTTCAGTCCCCCCACAATGTGAGCGTGGTGGGTGTTTTTTAAGCAAAGTGCAATTTTTGTTCAGACAAGGGATGGGATTGGGTAGGAATACAACCATTTCTTTCTTCGGCCAACGACCAGTACAAGTCAAAAATAAAAGCTTTACAGTAAAGTCAATAGAAAGCAAAACTGGTCTGATCTACTGGCATCAATTAATTGAAATCCGTACATAAAATTTCTCTACGAATTCTACAGGCTACTGAAAAGAATTTGGCACAGCTAACAGTAACCTGTTGATTAGCACCCATTTCTTTAAAATATAAACATTGGAATATGGAATTGGGTATGTAGAAAGCCTTCTGTGGGGCAGAGGAGGCCTTCTGTGGGGCAGAGAAAGCCTTCTGTGGGGCAGACCTCAGAATTCTGCAAGCTGGGAGAGCAAATTCCCCCTTGCGGCTTAAAGGAAATGAAACTGGAGGCCGACCTCAGGTTAGAGTGGCCAACCCTGCCCCCCCCCCATGGGGGCTGAAGATCTCCTGGAGTTACAACTCATCTCCACACCACCAAGATCAGCTCCCCTACAGAAAACAGCTGATTGGGAGGGGGGCTAGAGTTGCCACCTCTGGGTGGGGAAATACCTGGAGATTTTGGGGGCGGAGCCTGGTGAGGGCAGGGTTGGGAAGGGGAGAGGCCTTAGCAGGCACAACCCCATAGAGTCCACCCTTCAAGACAGCCATTTTTTCTGGGAGAACTGATCTCTGTTGTCTGGAGACCGATTGTAATAGTGGGAGATTTGCAGGTCCTCCCAGAAGGTTGGCAACTCTGAGGACTCTATGGCATTATGGACTGCAGTGGTCCTTCCCCAGGATCTACCTTCAGATCTCCAGGAATGAAATATTGTTGTTATTGTTGTTGTTGTTATTATTATTATTATTATTATTATTATTATTAAGATTTCTGGATCACCCCCATCCCTGAGTACACAGGGATCTGGGTGATTTAGCTAAAGGTAAAGGTTTCCCTTGCTCGAAAGCCAGTAAAATCCGACTCTAGGGTTGCGGCACTCATCTCCGTTTCCAAGCCGAAGAGCCAGCACTGTCTGAAGACGTTTCTGTGGTCATGTGGCCGGCATGACTCAATGCGCCAAGGCACATGGAACGCTGTTACCTTCCCACCAAAGCAGTACCTCTTTATCTACTTGCACTTTCTTGCTTTCGAACTGCTAGGTTGGCAGGAGCTGGGGCCAGAGACGGGAGCTCACTCTGTGACACGGCACTCGGGTCTCGAATTGCCAAGCTACCGACCTTCCAGTCTGTAGCTCAGCATCTTAACCTCTGAGCCACTGCGGCCCCTCTGGGTGATTTACAATAGGTTAAAAACATACAGATTAAAATCGGCAATCAGTTTGTCTCAATTATTACTCAATCTCCAGGTGGTGTTTGTAATTTAACCTGAGAACCTTCCCCTGAGTTGTTCTTCTGTCTTACTGGGCAGGTTGAGGGAGAGGCCAAAGCGGGCAAGGTAGGAGGAAAGAGGAGGGTGCCAGCTATGATGGAAACCGTTGCTGTCGTCCACCGAGAGCCTGGCGGAACATCTCTGCCTTACAGGCAGTGTTCCCTCTAAGCTGAGTTAGGGTGAGTTAGCTCACAGTTTTTTAGCCTCCGGCTCACACATTTTTGTCTTAGCTCAGGAAGGGATGGCTCCAGAGCAAACTGATTCATGCAGCAGCCAAATCGCTCGCTCACAACTTTAATGCCAGGAACTCACAAAGTAGGATTTTTTGCTCACAAGACTCCACGGCTTAGAGGGAGCATTGCTCACAGGCCCTGCAGAAATGCATTAAATCCCACAGGGCCCTGATGGAATTTGGCAGAGAGTTCCACCAGGCGGGAGCCAGGGCCGAAAAAGCCCTGGTTCTAGTTGAGGACAGCCGGATATCTTTGGACAGCCGGAATCTCCCAACCCTGGAGTTGGCAACCCTAGAAGACACACCTCTTCCCATCTCCTCCTTAATCCATAAAGTTTGCACAGAGCACTGCTTGCATTGTTTAGTAGGGAACTCCAGCACAGAAAGGAGAAAAGGTTGGCACACAGTAAGAGGCCCCGACCAACCACAGTTGTTTCCAAATCGATATCTAGGAACCCTGGGCCTCTTCAGAACTTCAATAAGGGTAACAGACCTAGCAGACTAACGCATCCAGCGTTACTGTTCGCCTCCTGCATGGCAAGTTTTCATGGGTTACAGCCTAAAGTGTATGCTAAGCTCCTTCAAGACAACAGGTAGGTCCAAACCACCTGGCTGGTGCCCCAGGTAAACTAACCTGGCACTCTATGATATGCCCAGGAATATTCTACAACATAGAAGAGGCTGGAGCTGATGTAGTGGTTTGGTGTAGCGATTAAGTGCGCGGACTCTAATCTGGGAGAACCGGGTTTGATTCCCCACCTCCTCCACTTGCAGCTGCGGGATGACCTTGGGCAAGCCATAGTTCTGGCACAGCTGTTCTTGAAAAAGAGCCAGTTTCTGTCAGAGCTCTCTCAGCTCCATCTACCTCACAGTGTGTCTGTTTGTGGGGAGAGGAAGGGAAGGGAGTTCGTAAGCCTCTCTGAGATCTTTTCCGCACTTGGGTCTCATCCCTGGTTTTATCATAGTTCAACTCGGGACACAATACCTTGCATTTATCCCTGGTTATAACAGCGTCCATTTATCCTGGGACAAGAGTGGGGCGAAACTGGGGTGACCTTAATGTAATGTGGAAACAAAGAATACCCCGAGATAATTACAGGGGGAAAGTCAAGTGTAGTATAGAATGTAAAAATACCCCAAGATAATTATAGGGGTGAAATCACATTTAGCATAGAATGTAAGTTCAGGGACAGGGTTGAACTGAGATTTAAGGCCTAGTGCGGAAAGGACCTGAGACTCTGAGTGAAGGGCGGGGTATAAATCCAATCTCTTCTTCTTATTTTTTTACACGCCCAGGGAAATGCTGATCGTCACTTTGGGCTCAGGAAGCCATTTTTCTCCAGGCCAGTTTGGCCGGGGATCCTGGAGGTTTTTTGTCATCTTCTGGGCATGGAGCAACGGTCGCTTGGGGCGGGGGGAAGTAGTTGTGAATTTCCTGCATTGCAAAGGGGTTGGGACTAGATGACCCTGGAGGTCCCTTCCAACTCTATGATTCTAAGTACTGACCAGGGTCGACCCTGCTTAGCTTCCAAGATCTGATGAGATCAGACTAGCCTGGCCCATCCAGATCACGGCAGAGACATTCTGCCATTGCCTGACTCTGCACAGCATCCCTGGACCTCCTCGGCGGTCTCCCATCCAAGTACTCACCAGGGCCGACCCTGCTTAGCTTCTGGCATCTGATGAGATGAGGCTAGCCTGGGCCACCCAGGTCAGGGCAACTTACACAGGCTGTGCATTAAGTTTCAGCGTCATAAAAGTCCTGCTAAATTTAAATGTGCTGTGATATGCATGAAGCCTGTCACCACTTGGGCCTCACTCTCTCTCATTCCCCATCGGCACGGAGGGGTGGGAACTACGTGGAGGGAGAGGGGCTGTGGCTCAGTGGAAGAGCCTCTGTTTGGCATGCAGAGGTTCAATCCCTGGCATCTCCGGTTAAAAAGATCATAGAATCACGGAATCATAGAATGTTAGAGTTGGAAGGGACCTTGAAGGTCATCTAGTCCAACCCCCTGCACTCTGCAGGAGCATAGCCGAAAGATAGCCCTACATACCTACAACATACCCAAAAGATGTTCCTCCAGCCTCCGCTTGAAAACTTCCAGGAAAGGAGCATCCACCACCTCCCGAGACAGACTGTTCCACTCCTCAACCACTCTTAAAGTTAGGAAGTTTCTCAGATAGCAGGTGATGTGAAAGACCTCAGCCTGAGACCCTGGAGAGCCACTGCCAGTCTGAGCAGACAATCCCGACCTTGATGGACTAAAAGGTCTGATTCAGTATAAGGCAGCTTCTTGTGAGGGGCCGTGGCTCAGTGGAAGAGCCTCTGCTTGGCATGCAGAAGATCCCGGGTTCGATCCCCCCAGCATCTCCATTTAAAAAGACCAGGCAGTGAAAGACCTCTGCCTGAGACCCTGGAGAGCCGCTGCCAGTCTGAGTAGACAATACTGACCGTGATGCATGGATGGTCTGACTCAGTATAAGGCAGCTTCATGTGGAACTCCATAAAGGCAGGATTGAGAAGTATCAAGAATGAGAACCAGAAGAACATCAGTGCTGAAAATCTAGATTCAAGAGAGGAGGAGGAGGAGATTGGATTTACACCCTGCCCTTCACTCGGAGTCTCAGAGCAGCTTACAATCTCCTTTCCCTTCCTCTCCCCACAACAGATATCCTGCGAGTTAGGTGGGGCTGAGAGAGCTCTTTCGAGGACTGCTCTTGAGAGAACAGCTCCGAGAGAACTTATGACTGACCCAAGGTCACCCAGCAGCTGCATGTGGAGTGGTGGGGAATCAAACCCGGTTCTCCCAGATTAGAGCCCACGCTCCTAACCACTACACCGAACTGGCTCTCAAGTAGCACCATAGACACCAAACAACCTGAGGGACTGTCTTCCCCCACGTTCCCCAGAGAGCACTACAGTCAGGGTCTCAAAATCACTTGGCCCTCTCTGGCCCTCAGGACACCAGGCTGGCATTGACTAAGGCCAGGGCTTTCTCTGTGGCAGCTCCAACTTGGTGGAATGGGCTTCCGGAAGAGATCAGGGCCCTGCGGGACCTTTCACAGTTCCGCAGGGCCACGAAGGCGGAGCTCTTCCGCCAGGCGTTTAGGTAATGAGCTGCTTTTTTGCCATCTCCGCCCTGTGCCAATATTATTCCCAGCCTGAGCCCGCCGATGGTGGAATTTATCGCCGACTGTACGTTCAATCACGCACTTTACCATTACTGTACCGCCATCGTCATGTAGTTTGTTTTTAATAACTCTGTTGCGTGTTTTATATTGATAGTTATATTATTGTTTTATTGACTGTTTTATATTAGCCGCCCTGAGCCTCGGCGGGGAGGGCGGGGTACAAGTCAAATGAATGAATAAATAAATCAGAACTTTGAAGCTTTCGAGAGTCAAAGCCGGGTTTGATTCCCCACTCCTCCACTTGCACCTGCTGGTGTGACCTTGGGTCAGTCACAAGCGGTGGCACAGCTGTTCCTGAAAGAGCCGTTTGTATTAGAGCTCTCTCAGCCCCGCCTACCTCACATGGTGTCTGTTGTGGGGAGGGGAAGGGAAAGGAGTTTGTAAGCTGCTCTGAGACGCCTTGGCAGTGAAGGCAGGGTATAACCAATCTCTTCTCTGCTTCTACCTCACAGGGTGTCTGTGGTGGGGAGGGGAAGGGAAAGGAGTTTGTAAGCTCTGAGACGCCTTTGGGCAGTGAAGGGCAGGGTATAAATCCAATCTCTTCTCTTCTTCACATGGTGTCTGTTGTGGGAGGGAAGGGAAAGGAGTTGCAAGCCGCTCTGAGATGCCTTTGGGCAGTGAAGGGCGGTATAATCAATCTCTTATTATTATTCTTCTCTTCTTCATCGGTGCTCAAAATGTGAACTCCTGAGTGGAGTTCTGCCGCACTCCCGGGTTCCTGAGGGGAGGGATTTTCACAGTCCGTGACAGGGGAACTTGTTGGTGTCTACTTCCTGCCTTGGGGGAAAAGCAACGCTTCTGGGGAAACTGATCCACGGGCCCAGTCAGCAGCGATACCTGCCAGAGGCGGCTGTGCCCTGACCGGTCCGCCGTGGGAGGACGATCGCCGTTTACGGCATTGTTCTCATGGGAAAACTCGGCTGCGCTTGTAAGTGGGGGAAGGCTGCAAACACAGAGTCGCATTGAGAAACTGTGTCAAGTGTTTCCTGCTCGGGCACTCCTGGGAGGAAAGTCCAGAAGTTTATCTTGACTTTATAAACAAAGGCCAGCCAAGTGCCGACCGTTTCCTCCAAGCAAATCTCAGGAGGCGGCAAGGGGAGGGGGAGAACGGGGGCGGGGAGCCCGACTCTCTTGCTCTGGCTTGAAGCAAATCTTCTCTCTTCTGAAGAACAGTGGCACAACAGGGTTGCCAACTCCAGGTCAAGAAATTCCTGGAGATTTGGGGAGTGGACTCCGGGGAAGGAAAGGACTTCCCCAGGATATAAGGCCATATGGCCCACCCTTCAAAGCAGCCATTTTAGAATCATAGAATCACAGGGTTGGAAGGGGTCCTACAGGCCATCTAGACCAACCTGCTGCTCAATGCGGGATCAGCCTGCAGCATCCCTGACGAGTGTTTGTCCAGCCGCTGCTTAAAGACTGCCAGGGAGGGGGAGCTAGGCCGCTGATTCTCCAGGGGAGTTGATCTCTGTAGACCGGAGGTCAGTTGTGTTTCCAGGCAATCTCCAGGCCACACCAGGAGGTTGGCAACTCTGTGGAACTAGCAGGAAAGTAATGGTTTCTGTGGTGCACACTCTCTCATGGACACACACACAGAGAACTTTCATCTTTCTAAAAGCTGCATGGTGTGCATGCAACAAAAAGATTAAAGGGGCTGCGAGTTCCATTGCCAGCATATTAAAGTACGAGGCTTACACTCTGATGTGTTTTTATTCAGCAGACAACCACAGAATTAAGGCGAGAGGCGGAGGCTGGCAGCTGCAGCCCAAGGACACCCCCGTTTCCATTGAACGGTCCCCAACAATGTGAGCCGGGCAAACCCTTCTGCCCTCAGCAGGCTTCACAGCTACCCTGAGAACTACCTTGGCCTCAACCCTTCCCTTGCTGTCGTGGTGAGCCCCTGCCTCAAAATATGCCACATTGTTTACTTGTAGAGATCGATCAGTGTATACGTGATCCTCTCTTGAGTAACATGAGAGAGAGCACACAGACGAATGCCAATTAGTGGAACAGACAAATAAATGGAAAAAGAAGAGGAGAAGAGATTGGATTTATACCCCGTCCATCGCTACCCGAAGGAGTCTCAGAGCGGCTTACGAATTCCTTTCCCTTCCCCTCCTCACAACAGACACCCTGTGGGGTAGGTGGGACCGAGAGAGCTCTCTCGAGAACTGCCCTTGAGAGAACAGCTCTGAAAGAACTCATGACTGACCCAGGGTCACACCAGCAGCTGCATGTGGAGGAACGAGGAATCAAACCTGATTCTCCCAGATCAGAGTCTGCACTCCTAACCACTGCACCAACCTGGAAGAGAAGGATGGCTCTATGCAACTGCAATGACATATGGAGGTTTGATTTTAGTGAAAGCGAGGGGATGGCCTTCGGGTTGCCCGGCCAGAGAGCACAACCTCCAAGAGCAATTGGGGGAGGGGCCTGGTGCATCAGCATCCGGAGGAGATCAGGGCCCTGTGGGACCGGGTACCGTTCCGCTGGGCCTGCAAGACGGAGCTCTTTCATCAGGCTTTCAATTAGGAGCCGCCCACCACTACCACCAACTACTGCTATCACCAACATCGTGGTAATAGGTTGGCCCTTCATGAGATCAAGCCACAGCGTCGTGGGAGGCCGAAGTACCGCTGAATTGGTACCCTAGTACCACATCTTATTGCACGCCACCTTAAATTGACTGAAGAACAGCCATCACTGCATGCACTTAATTGTATCTAATTGTCTTTATTGTATTTAAGGTATGACTGTTTTATGATGGTTTTTTTTAAGGTTTTTATTGAAAAAAACATGATTTTGAACAATATCAATATACAACAATCTGCAAACAAGGATTTACATGTTAGATAAAGAGCAGAGACATAACGGAACGTAAAGAGAGCATGCACTTTGTGGATAAACATAGTCTGACGCTTAGTAAACATTCATATTAAACAGAAAGACAACTCAATTCAATTTTATCATCTATCGAAGTTCTTCCTTTCGCTGCTCAGTGGTGCATGGGTGCTGAACCTAAACTACATCTTTGTAGGGTTTTGATGCTCAAAGTAAAACTGATTATAGAAGTATAAAAATAATTAGAAATAATAAAGATGATAATATTAATAATTCTGATAATAATGATAATATCAGTGGCAGTAAGATGTTTTTAATTGTTTTGTACTACTTTGGCACATGGTGCCGTTAACTGTGAGTCGCCCTGAGCCCGTCTGCGGGGAGGGTGGGATATAAATTCAATAAATAATAATCATCATCATGGCGGCATGCCTAATGTGCCAGGATCACGCTGGCGTGCTATAGTAAAACATAACAACATAAGAACATAAGAGAAGCCAATGTTGAATCAGGCCAATGGCCCATCCAGTCCAACACTCTGTCACACAGTGGCCAAAAATACCAGGGGCCATCAGGAGGTCCAGCAGTGGGGACAGGACACCAGAAGCCCTCCCACTGCTGCCCCCCCCCCAGCACCAAGAATAGAGTGCATCACCTGCCCCAGACTGAGAGTTCCCATCTATACCCTGTGGCTAATAGCCAATGATGGACCTCTGCTCCATATGTTTATCTAATTCCCTCTTGAAACTGTCCATGCTTGTAGCTGCCACCACCTCCTGTGGCAGTGAGTTTGAAACAAGGAGACACTCTAGCATTTTTGCAAAAGCTCTATGGTTTTACTATAGCGTGCCAGTGTGACACTGGCACATTAGGCCTTACTTTACCGCCCCCGCAAGGGAATTGCTATAGCATCCCTAGATGAAACTAACTACCTTTCTGAAGATGACAGGCACAAGGACTATATCGCCATCCACTATGGCCTTTTCAAGACAGTTTTCCTTGCCCGTTCTAAAAGCCAGTTCCTGCCACTCTGACCACCAGCGAAAGGCACCATCATCCTTGCTAAAAAGCCGGAAATTGGGGGGGGGAGGCTACATTTAGAGGAAGGTTCTCTTTTGAACAGACTCTGTCCGGCGATCCAAGAGTGAGAGGCAGTTACCCAAGAATTGGGGCCAAGAGAATGGCTGGCAGCGAAGCTTGGAACCAAGTCATGCCGCCCATGGTAAGTAGCCAAAAAACAGAAGCGGACAAACTGCCGGTTGCCAAGGTGGGACCACAGAGCCCTCTAGCTTAAGAGACGAACAGAGAGAGCAGCCCAAAAGGAATCCAGAATGTCAGGCACAGCAGGGAAAGAAGCAAGTTAAAAGCCGTTTTTCTTTTGTTTGATAGACCCAGGTGGGCAGAAGAACAAATTTTGAGCCCAGTGGCACCTTGAAGACCAGCAAAGGTTTGTTTAAAGTATGAGCTCATACTTTGAATAAACCTTCTTTCGCCTGATGTTCTGGAAAGGGACCGTTAACAGGGGAAGACGTCAGCTATTAGATTGTGAGTAAGGAAGAACCTGTTATCTGATCGTGGTCTTTCTTCCTGTCAGACCGGTTACAACTGGAGGCATTCAACGCAGCAGTTATCGGGATGGTGGAAGGACTCCCCCCAAATCTAACACAGCTAAATGTGAGGTTGCTTTATATTGAATCAGACCCTTGGTCAGTATTGTCTACTCAGAGACTTGCAGCAGCTCTCCAGGGTCTCAGGCAGAGGTCTTCCAGGTCACCTACTAGCTGGTTCTTTTAACTACCTACAGGACCGCCTTTCCCTGAACATACCCCAGAGAGCACTACGGTCTGGGTCTCAAAATCGGTTGACCTTCCCTGGCCCGAGGGAGGCCAGGCTAGCTACTACCAGGGCCGGGGTCTTTTCAGTAGCGGCCCCTACCTGGTAGAACGAGCTCCCGGAGGAGATCAGGGCCCTGTGGGACCTCTCACAGTTCCGCAGGGCGTGCAAGATGAAGCTCTTCCACCAGGCATTCAATTAGGGGCCGCCGCTGCCGTAGAGCCCTGGCCCGTGGGTTTTTTAACATCGAGTTGATGCCACACGAAATTATGAGCAGAAGAACGTCTGAGAACATCTAGGAGGCGGAAATACATTTTGAAAATGTGCCATCTAAGTTAATTTTTTAACTGCCGCCAGCGCTTTGTGTTTGTATCTGTTTCATCTGTTGTGTTCTAAATGTTTGTATGACTTTAACTGTATTTATGCTTGTAGGGAAGCCGCCCTGCTGGTCTCTGTGCCCCAAACACATGAATCTGCCTTATACTGAATCAGAACTTTTGGTCCATCACGATCAGTATTGTGTACTCCGACTCGCAGCAGCTCCCTAGGGTCTTGGGCAGGGGTCTTTCACATCACCTACTACCTGGTCCTTTTAACTGGAGGTGCTGGGGTTTGAACTTGGGACCTTCTGCAAGCAAAGCAGAGGCCCCTCCACTGAGCCACAGCCCCTCAGCTGAAAGAGCACAGAATCCCACACTCAGGCACTAAAAGCCAGGTCACACAGAGAGATACCCAAAGTAGGGTTGGCAGGTCCCTCCGGGCAGCCGGTGGGGGATAGGGGGTGGGCTTACCGGGAGCAGGGAGTTTCATCCTACGTTCAATCAACACACCCATGTGACTTCCAACATGACCCGGCAGTAACATAGGCACATCAGGGATGTTGAGGTGGCACTCTGGTTTTTGGGCAAAAACTCTATGGTAGAAGCTAATCGTGTTGCTATTATCTAGCAGATGACCACAGAATTAAAGCGAGAGGCGGAGGTTGGCAGCTGCAGCCCAGGGAAGCCCTCATTTCCGTTGAAAGGGCCTCGACATCGTGAGCCGGGCAAACTCTTCTGCTCTTAGCAGGCATCACAGCTACCCTGAGATCCATCTTGGCCTCAGCTCTTCTCTTGCTGTCGTGGTGAGCCCCTGCCTCAAAATGCACCACACTGTTTATTTGAAGAAGTCGATCAGTGTATACGTGATCCTCTCTTGAGGAACATGAGAGAGAGACAGAGAGAGACAGAGAGAGCGCACACATAAATGAATACCTATTAGTGGAACAAACAAATAAATGGAAGAAGAAAAAGAGAAAAGATTGGCTTTATACCCCGCCCATCAGTACCCGAAGGAGTCTCAGAGCAGCTTACAGACTCCTTTCCCTTCCCCTCCCCACAACAGACACCCTGGGAGATAGGTGGGGCTGAGAGAGCTCTCTCAAGAACTGTCCTTGAGAGAATAGCTCTGAAAGAAGAAGAGGAGGAGGAGGAAGAAGAGGAGGAGGAGGAAGAAGAAGAAGAAGAAGAGGAGGAGGAGGAAGAAGAAGAGGAGGAGGAGGAGGAGATTGGATTAATACTCCGCCCTTCACTACCCAAAGGTGTCTCAGAGCGGCTTACAAACTCCTTTCCCTTCCCCGCCCCACAATTCCCCTCCAGCCAGGTGCAAGAAAGGACTTATGACTGACACAAGTTCACAACCAGCAGCTTCATGTGGAGGAGTGAAGAATCAAACTTGGTTCTCCCAGATTAGAGTCTGCACTCCTAACCGCTATACCAACCTGGAAGAGAAAGAGGGCTCTATGCAACTGCAATGACACATGGGGGTTTGATTTTAGTGAAAACTAGGGGATGGATCTCAGGTTGCTTCTACCATAGAATTTTTGTCCAAAAACCAGAGTGTCGCCCAACGTCCTTACATCCAGGGTTGGCTCGCTCACTAGGCAAACTAGGCATTCGCCTAGAGTGCACCGGCCCTTAGGGGCCCCAAAAGCCCCCCACCAAAAAAACCCCGCCCCTTCCCTGGCTTGCCGGCGCTCAGCGGAAGAGACGGGGGTTTATCCCCTGCCCCTTCCCTGGCTTGCCGGCGCACCCCACAGCTGCGGAGCATACAGGCAAGCCGGTGCTCAGCGGAAGAGACCACCTTGTGGCACCCTCCCCCCGTTTCCAGGCCCCACCGGGAGGTTGGCATCGCCTGGGAGGGCGCCACAAGCTGGCCTCGCCTAGGGTGCCCAGACACCTTGGGCCGGCCCTGCTTACATCACATCTGAGTCACGGAACATCACTGAAATATCGGGTGTTCCTCCCATTTGGGGGATAAGCCCCCCACCACCACCCAGCTAATCAGCAGCAGAGAAGTGGGGTCTGGCAACAGGGAACCCCCAACCGGGGGGTTCTGACATCCCTAACCCAGAGACACTGACTTGTTGATTCCTGCATTACACTGATCTCCAAAGCCACAAAGATAGAAGGGAGCCAGGCCGAATCCCGAGTCACAGCCAGAAGGATTTGTAGATTAAATCGAGCATCTCTAAATGCACCTGGAGGCTCTCGGGAAGCTCTCCCAACCACTGAGAAGAAGGAGCGACTCTCTGAAAGGCTCCAAAACAACTCAGCCTCGTCGAACAAGCCACGTCAATTATTACAAACAATTTGTGGTTCGCTCCCATCTCGAGATAGCCACATTAATCTACCGCTTATTCTGGGGACGGCTCTAATTAGCCCTTCACACCACAGTCTCAGCAGCTGCTGATTTGCCATCGGTCTGTAGCGGGAACCGAAAAAACAGGCCGAGTCTCCCCCCCGCCACCCACCACCCCTATGAAACCATCCAGCTTCCTTTAACGTTTCCAGTAACTGAGACAACAAACCGAGAAACCTGCTGTCCTCCACTTCCCGATGAGGTCATAGGGGCCGCTACGAGTTTCTCAGGAATTCATATTCGCAGAGCCAAAACCTTATCTCTGGAGGATAAAGGTGGAGTTCTAACTGTTCCTTTTTTTTTTTTCCTTCTTGCAAAACTGGGTTCTCTTGTAGCACACAAGTGGGTAGGCATTTTACCAACCAGGACAGGAATGTACCTGGCACCCTCGGTGGAAGATCATTGCATTCCCTACCGAGAACAACTTGGGGGCAGGTAGAAAGACGCCAGGAGCGTCTCTGGAAGTCTTATTCCAGAACAGTAGGACCTTGCCAAGTTTATGGTAGGATCACTGTTAGGGGGGTCAGGACTCCCATCGATGGTCTCTACTGCCCCTCAGACCAGCAGTGTGGGGGGGAGAAGAAGAAGGAGGAGGAGAAGGAGGAGGAGATTGGATTTATACCCCGCCCTTCACTACCCAAAGGAGTCTCAGAGCGGCTTACAAACTCCTTTCCCTTCCCCTCCCCACAACAGACACCCGGTGAGGCGGGTGGGGCTGAGAGAGCTCTGACAGAAACTGCTCTTTTTCAAGAACAGCTGTGCCAGAACTACGGCTTGCCCAAGGTCATCCAGCAGGTGCAAGTGGAGGAGGGGACTCAAAACCGGTTCTCCCAGATGAGAGTCCGCACACTTAACCACTACATCAAACTGGCTCTCCACCAACCTCTGTTTTGCCACATAACTTCTGTGCGCAATCTGGAAGTGACAGTCGGTAGCTGTAGGACTCGCCAGAAACTCCATGGTTTTACCATTTGAGTTTCCAGAGATTCCTAGAGCTACCCTTTGTCACTTCCTGGTTGTACCTGGAAGTGACATAGTGGCAGTAGGTATGTCACATGCTGTGCAGGTTAACCCTTTTACTGGTTGCCAGGCAGAGCCTGGCAGCCCAAATCATAGGCCAGCAGGAAACAACAAAGCAAAGACCCTAGGCAATCCCCTTGACACCACCCTTGAGCATCAGAAGAGGATGCAGTTTAAATCTTTTAATCAACCCTGACTGGTCCCTGGAAGGCCAGATACTGAAGCTGAAGCTCAAATACTTGCCCACCAGGGCTCTTTTTGTAGCAGGAACTCCTTTGCATATTAGGTGACACACCCCTAATGTAGCCAATCCTCCAGGAGCTTACAGAGCAATTCTTACAGGGGCTACTGCAGGCTCTTGGAGGATTGGCTACATTAGGGGTGTGTCACCTAATATGCAAAGGAGTTCCTGCTACAAAAAGGGCTCTGGTGGCCACCAAATGAGAAGGGTTAGAAGACCCTGATGCTGGGAAAGACTGAAGGTCAAAGAAGAAGGGGACGGCAAAGGATGAGATGGTTAGACAGTGTCATCGATGCAACCAACACGAAATTAAGCAGACTCCGGAGCAGGACAGAAGACAGGAGGGCCTGGCGTGATGTGGTCCATGGGGTCGCAAAGAGTCGGACTCGACTGTGCGACTGAACAGCAGCAACAAAAACCAATGGGAATTGGTGGCAGCTGGCAAGGAATACGTTAGCAAGGTGCGGGTGAAGAGTGACAATTCCTTTGTTAAAGGGGCACATGGCGGGGGGGGACATTCATATCCTTGGAAGAGCAGCGAGATCCCAGTGGGAGGGCACAACAGCAGGAGAAATAGGGAAAGATCAAGCATTTCTTTGGCCGTTGCCCAACCATAATAATCGTTTTTTAATAGTACATCATTAGTGTGAGTGCTCCAGGAAGCACAAGGTGTGGGCACCTAATAACCACCGTAATTTACAGCAGTCTTGAAATCGTACCAGGAAATCCACCAAGGAAAGGAGGAGGCTGCTAGTGTAGTTAAGGCTGTATGGGATTCCTCTTGAGCCCATTCACTTCAGTGTCTTCCCGTAGAGCAGACAAGCCATACAGGTTGTGTTTCTTGCACTAACACCACCAGAAACTGCTGAGGTTAAGCATCCTTAGCAATAACAGGATAAGGAACCATCCCACCCTACCATCTGGCACAGAGGAAACAAGCCATCTATTTTATTTATTCATTAAATTTATACCCCGCCCTCTCCGCCAAGGCAGGCGCAGTAGGGGACCACAGATAACTACCATGATTTTGAGATAACAAAAATATTAAGTTTCCAAAGCAGCTACTACAGCAAGGACAGGTGGAGATAGCAGTGCCAACCAGGTGACCTCCCCTTCCTGAGTTTTCACCCTGCCCTCACTTCACCCAGTGGTGGGAGCAAAAACAGGGGGGATAGTATCACATGACATCACTTCCTGATGAAACCCAGAAGTAACATCACCACCTTGTGCAATGGTCTAGGAATTTTACCGTAGAGACTGGGGAGAATCCTAGATCATCAAGCAACGTGATGGTGCCACATCCTAGTTCCCAGATCACATGACATCACTTCCTGCTGGAACCCAGAAGTAACATCACCACCTTATGCAATGGTCTAGGAACTTTACCATAGAGACTGGGGAGAATCCCAGAGCATCAAGCAACGTGATGGTGCCACCTCCTAGTTCCCAGATCACATGACATCACTTCCTGCTGGAACCCAGAAGTAACGTCACCACCTTGTGCAATGGTCTAGGAATTTTACCATAGAGACTGGGAGGAATCCTAGAGCATCAAGCAAACGTGATAGTGCCACCTCCTAGTTCCCAGACAAAAGTGTCGTCACGGCATCGTGCAATGCCATTTTGCCAGTCCTCACCCTCCAAATGCTCCCGCCGATGTATGAAACCGGGCTAGAAATCCTACATGCAAAGAAATGCTCAAGCAGGCAGGGTCTTCTCATTACACAACAAGCTGTTAAAGAGCCAGCCCAAAGCTTTATAGTACATTTTTTTAATTTTATTTTTTACAATAAAATTTTTATTGCGTTTTTCCATAACAAAGACAAGTATTACATAACACAGAACCGTTAACCGGTTAGAAATATGCAAAGTCAAGAAAAGACATTTGGCGATAGTACATTTTGCATTCAAACAACTTAGACAACACTAAAAGTAGATGAAGATTAAACAGTTAAAACGTATACTGTTGGTGTAGTGGTTAAGTGTGCAGACTCTGATCTGGGAGAACCGGGTTTGATTCCCCACTCCTCCACTTGCACCTGCTGATGTGACCTTGGGTCAGTCACAAGCTCTGGCACAGCTGTCCTTGAAAAAAGAGCAGTTTCTGTCAAGAGTTCTCTCAGCCCCACCTCCCTCACAGGGTGTCTGTTGTGGGGAGGGGAAGGGAAAGGAGTTTGTAAGTCGCTCTGAGACTCCAAGTGAAGGGCGGGGTATAAATCCAATCTCCTCCTCTTCTTCTTCTTATGCACTTTTTAGAGTAATCATGTATACAGAGAACATCTTTGGTTGGCAAGAGTTAGCCAATCGATTTTACCATAACCATAACTCATCAATCACTTGTCCAGAGAGATATTCTAAAACGGGAAACCATTTTTTAACCCACGGAGTCCAGGGCAGTTTACATCACAGGACCGTGTAGTGATTAGGAATGCTGATCTGGAAGGCCCAGATCTGAACCCCCGATCTCCCAGGGAAGTTTGCTGGGTGACCCCGGTCCAGTGACAAGCACACTCTGTCTAACATATCCCCCCTCCTCCACTGGAGATAGATCAAGACAGGTAGCCGTGTTAGTCTGTCAGTAGCAGCGGAAAAGAGCCAGAGCCCATTTGCACCTTAAATACTAACCAAATTTGTGGCAGCGGAGGAGCTTCTGTGAAGCACTGCTCCCTTCTTCATTTAGATCAAGATGGGCAGGCATGTTAGTCCGTCTGCAGCAGCAGAAAAGGGCAAGAGTCCCAGTAGCACCTTAAAAAACTAACAGAATTTGTGGTAGGGCAGGAGCTTTCTGAAGAAGTGTGCGGTGAATCCCAGAAGCTCGTACTCTGCCCACAAAGGTGCCACTGGAATCAAACTTTGTTCCGCTACTTCAGACCAACACGACTACCCCACCTGAACTTGCCACAAATTTTGTTAGTCTTTAAGGTGCAACTGGACTCTTGCTCTTTTCTGCTACCTCACACGGTTGTCGTCAGGATAAAACAGAGGAGCAGGGCAACGTAAGCCACTTTGGACACCCACTGGGGAGAAAGGTGGGGTATAAATCAAGTAAGTAAATAAACAAAATGCGTAGTTTTCCCTTCCATACTTTGTCCTCACAACAACCCTGTGAGGAGGGCAAGGCTAGAGAGAGAGAGAGAGAGAGAGAGTAGGGTTGCCAAATCCCCCAGTTTGGCAGGGGTTCCCAGCTTTTGGGGGGCTTCTACCCACCGCCAGCCACCTGGCCGCCAGGGGAAGCCCCGCCCCCAAGCCACAACACCCACAGGTGGCTGCGGGCCACGCGGCCAATTTCCACGGAGATCGGGCGTGTGAGAAACGTCCGCTCCCTGCACTTAAAGAGGCCTCTTTAATGCAAGGAGCCAGCGTTTCCCGCATGCCCGATCTCCGCGAAGAACGGGCACGCGGGGGGGGGGGAATGCCAGCTCTCTGCACTTAAAGAGGCCCCTTTAAGTACAGGGAGCTGGCACCGCTAGAAGATTGGGTGGGCAGGAGGGATGTCCCCAACGTGATGTCATCACGTAAGGGATGCCCTGCCCCCTCCAGGAACGCCCCCCCCAAAAGTCCCTCACTGGGAGTGAAGATGGGACTTGGCAACCCTAAGAGAAAGAGAAAGAGACTGGTTCCAAATCACACAGTGAGTGGAGACTGAAACCCTGAACTCTTCCAGTTCATAATCTAACACTCTAATTGCTACACCACTCTGGCTGAAGATTTATGAAGCCAGGCAGGGTAGTGCTGGTACCCTGGGTTGCATCCTCACCTGGTGGAGCCTGTATTTCTGGGGGAAAGTGTTCATCCCACAATTCCTTAGACAGACAGGATGCCTCACTAGCACAGGGGCACAGCTGCTGGAAGTTCTGGTACAAGAACCACCTCACAAATAATCACATAAAGATTGTCCTCAGTAAACTCAGATCATGAAGATGTTAGAAAAAAGATGGAATGATTCATAGGGAGCCGATTCGGGTTGGGTAGCCATATTGGTCTGAAGCCATAGAACAGTCTGAGTCCAGTGGCCCCTTTAAGACCAGCAAAATTTAATTCTGAATATCAGCTTCTGCGTGCATGCAACCTTCTCCGCGAATTCTGCATATCAGCTTTCGTGTGCATGTGCACTTCTTCGCAAATTCTGGATAGCAGCTTTTGCGTGCATGCACGCTTCTTCGCGAATCCTGGATAGCAGCTTTCGCGTGCATGCGCACTTCTTCGCAAATTCTGGATAGCAGCTTTTGTGTGCATGCGCGCTTCTTCGCGAATTCTGGATAGCAGCTTTTGTGTGCATGCACGCTTCTTCATCAATTCTGGATATCAGCTTTTGTGTGCATGCGTGCTTCTTCGCGAATTCTGGATATCAGCTTTGGTGTGCATGCATGCTTCTTCACAAATTCTGGATATCAGCTTTGGTGTGCATGCACACCAAAGCTGATACCCAGAATTAAACTTTGTTGCTCTTAAAGGGGCCACCGGACTCAGAATTTGTTCCATAAAGAGCAGGCAAGTGATGTCACATGATCACACCTGAAGTTGCCATATAATGAATCAGACCCTTGATCCATCAAGTTCAGTATTGCCTGCTCAGACTGGCAGGGGCTCTCCAGGGTCTCCGGCAGAGGTCTTTCACACCACCTCCTACCTGATCCTTTCAATTGGAGATGCAGGGGACTGAACCTGGGACCTTCTCCATGCTGAGCAGATGTTCTACCACTGAGCTATGTCTTTCCTTTTAGCTGCCAGATATCTAGAGGCCAATGCACAAGGCTTCCATTAGCCCCTCCACCCCTTTCCAATGCTTCTCCACTACTATTCAATGTCAAGTTAGCATTAAGCAAGCATGACACCATTTAGAACTAATTCATAATGCGGTCACTGGACTTGACTATATCAACAAGACCTCGATGAACAAAACACACAAGACTCGCTAGGGCTGGTTCAAGACAAACACCCTGCTCAGCATGCGGGCACAAAGAGAGGGGGGCGCTTAATGACCTACGTTTCCGTCAAGTTGAAGCCAACCTACGTTTCCATCAAGTTGAGGTGGTTTGCCACTGCCTCCCTCTGCATGACAACACTGCACTGCCTTGGTGGTCTCCCAATCCATGTACTCACCAGAGCTGGCCCATGCTTAGCATTGAGATCTGATGGGATCAGGCTGGCCTGGGCCATGAAAGTACAGTTCAACATGCAAAGTGTGGTCAAGTCAGCCAACATGTATGGGGTCCCTGTAGGGTTGTCCAGAGAAGAGAGGAAGAGAGGCAGTTCACCATTCCCTGCCTCTGTGTAGGGACCCTGGATTTCCTTGGTGGTCTCCCACCTAAGTACTAACCATCCTAACCAGAGTAGACCCTGCTTAGCTTTGAAGTCAGATAAGATCAAGCTGGCCTGGGCCACCCAGGTCAAACCATATTAGGTACTGGGCAAATCCAGTGCAGAATGGCTTTCCCGGCAATGCACCAGACAGTGGACTGGCAATGCACTGGGTTGAAAATAGAGTATGCTGAGGAAAGGGGTAAGTTGGACAATAGAACTTCCTTAAAAATTAAGAACTACACGCATTACTCTTCC
This sequence comes from Gekko gecko, assembly GCA_029375565.1. Lineage (NCBI taxonomy): Eukaryota > Metazoa > Chordata > Lepidosauria > Squamata > Gekkonidae > Gekko > Gekko gecko. Next base: position 358,772 of record JAPDNY010000024.1, on the reverse strand, counting down.
CAGGATGTCCACTTGGGTGGCCAGTTTCCCACCGTGGCACCACCACCACCACCACCCGCTGGGAGAAAAAAGCTATGGGAGAAGAGTGTCGTGCAGTGCTGAACTGCAATTGATAATGACGCTCCAGACAATGCACCCACCTGGACTGAATAGAGACCTAGGTTTCTTGTCTCACTGCCAATGCTGATTTCTCCACGCCCAGCACCCCTCTGCATATCTCACCTAAATCTAATCATGCCTGTTAATGCTCCAGAACTCTCCTCATCCATTTCTGCTTTTTGTAGACCCAGAAATTTTAATACTAGTCCACCAGATGAGGCTGGTGGGACCAATTAGCTTGGTGGGCCACAAAGTTACACAGGCTTGGAATAAAAAGGGTAGCCCACAAGCCTGGGGAAAAGAAGTCCAGTCCCTTTCAATCTTTTCATGGCACGGACGTCACCTGGTAAACAACATCCCCTTAAGCCTCTATTAAAGGGACAGGACATTTTTTTCCCTCCAGGCTATTGGTAGCCCTAGGGATGAAGTGTTAGCCTTGAGCAAATTCATCTGGATGCAAAACTCCGACAAGAAGCCTCATTCTGCCCAGCAACAGATTACATGGTAAACTTACATCTGAACTGCAAATGGCTACAGGCAAGGTTGAAATTACTGAATGATCCGCCAAGAACTTGATAACTGGAGAAAAGTGCTGGAGTATCCACATTTCTAACCTGTTGGTATTTCTTACTCAGAGGGATTATTTTTTCCCCTGCATGGAGTCTTCTGAACACTCACCTGCAATCAGACAGAGTCCGCCGAGGGCTGCCATCTAAGATCCCCTTACTAGAGGGTTAATAGGAGGATATTGATTTCCCTCCATGCCATGAAAAGCATCACCTGCCCATTTCCACAACTCTGTTAAAGGGGTGGGACATTTTCTCACCACAGGTTGCTGGCAGCCCTAGCGACGGCCGAAACTGCCCACCTGCTGGATCTCATAACTCAGCTGGTGGGCCCCGATTGCTCACTCCTAGGCCGAACCCACTCGAACAGTGACCACAAAACGGGATGAAAGCCGGCCAGACAGAGCTCCAAAGATACAAATGAGTGTTGTTGTGGTACTACCAATTCTCTTGTTAAGAAGAAGAAGATGATAAGAGATTGGATTTATACCCCACCCTTCACTACCCAAAGGAGTCTCGGAGCGGCTTACAAACTCCTTCCCATTCCTCTCCCCACAACAGACACCCTGTGAGGTAGACGGGGCTGAGAGTGCTCTGACAGAAACTGCTCCTTTTCCGAGAAGAGCTGTGCCAGAACTATGGCTTGCCCAAGGTCACCCAGCAGCTGCAAGTGGCGGAGTGGGGAATCAAACCCGGTTCTCCCAGATTAGAGTCCGCGCGCCTAACCACGACACCAAACTGGCTCTCAGTTGTTACTGATTCCATACGGAGGGTAGCTGTGTTGGTCTCCAGAGCAATGGCTGGAGTCCAGTCCAGTCCAGTGGCACCTTAGAGACCAAGAAGGGTTTGAGGCGACGAGCTTCCGAGAGTCAACATTTCGTTCATCGGATACCTCCAAAATCCCATTGGTCTCTAGGGCGCTACTGGACTTGAACCTAAGCCGCTGTTGTTGTTCTCTGATTCAAATCTAGCTTTTTCTTGTTACCGTTGACACGTCTGGAATACACACAAAAAACCCTCGCTGGCGGAATGTCACACGAACACACACACACGAAACAGCCATAAAATGAATCAGAGCCTCAGCCTATCAAGGTCAGGATTGTCTGCTCAGACTGGCAGTGTCTCTCCAGGGTCTCAGACAGGGTCTTTCCCATCACCAGCTATCAGATCCTTTAACTAGAGATGCCAGGAATTGAACCTGGGACCGCCTGCACGCCAAGCACATGCTCTGCCACTGAGTCACGGCCCCTTCCGTGTCCTGTTGGCCTGATGTATAAAACAAATGTCAGTTGGTGTCTGCGCCGGAAGGGATTGGAACAAGCCTGGGAATGGGGCAGTCTACCGGGTAACAAAGAAGCTGTGCTCTCCCCCCCTCCGAAAAAATAGAGATATCACAGCCACCTACAGCACTGTATCTTTTCTACAATGGTAAGCTTTTGAAACCACTGGAAACATACCAAAAAAACAACAAATAAAAGTTCCTTTCTTTAAGCAAACACACATGACTGTTATTTTCAGCAGAATACTAATTTTCTTCTGGGGTTACCCCGGCAAGAACTTCCAGGGTGAGTCAGGCCTCTGTAAGCTCTGCGGGCTAACTTTCGCCCGTGTAAACCCGCAGCTCTAGGGTGATCCGCCAAAACCTGAACCTGCTATGTAAGAATCTGAAACACAGTTTACTGCTCTTTGGAGAGACGCATCCTCCATTCTGTGTGGAAAGAAGAAATCTACCCGTACACAGCACAAAACTGCTCTTTCGTGGTGTTTGCAGAAAGGAAGGAAAAAGGAAACGCCTCCTTTGGTGTGTTCGCGGGGGAGGGAAGAGAGAAAAAGGTTCTCTCGTCATAGAAAGTCGTGACCTGCTCACGAAAGGAATCCCACAGAAAAAAAGAGATCCTCTTAGAGGGTAGGCCCCGCCCCGACACCAGGCAGCCCTCTCTCAAAGCCACCTCTGTCAGCCTCGTTTAGTGTCAGGTTCTCCATATGGGTTGCCGGCTGCTTTATCCTTGCCCAGCTGCCGTTTGGCGCTGAGTATTGTGTATACCCAAAAGCTGTCTCAAAACTGAACTAGAGGAGAGAAGGTATATTATTTCGAAAACACAAAGACGCTGTGGCATCCAAAGTGTATACAAATGTCCTGCGGGCACAGAACAGCGTAGGCGCTTTCTTTAAAGACGCCTTCCCAACTCATTCCTACTGCTGATTCAGTACATCATTTGGGCCACATGAAAACTGCGAGCGAAAAGAGGTTTTCGTGTCTCCTGCTGCTGATTCAGCACATCATCTGGGCCACACGAAAATTCAGAGCGAAAAGAGGTTCCGCGCCTTTCAAAAGAAACCGAACCCAACACGCCTCGGCCCCCAGAACGAAGCGGGAGGTTTCTTACCTTCCACCTCCTCATCGTCGCACACATGTTTCAGGAATGATGCTCCCCGGTCCAACACCGCCTCATCTTCCATCCTGTAGTAGTAGAAAAGAAAGAAAGAGTGTTCAGACTTCTCCTGGAGGGAGCTGCTCGAACTTGCCCAGCTCCTGGGGAGGTTCACTTGCAGGCTATTGTTCATGATACGAAAGAGTCGAGAGTTGCCTTTCACACCGGGATAACCACTCTGTCGTGCGCTCTGCCACGGCGCTCGGTTCCTAGCCTCAGGAGGGCATCGCAGTAGAGGCCTCCGGGGAGGGAAAGAGAATGACAACTAGCTGTCTCGTTCTTTTCCCAGAGAGTGGCCTCAGAGGGAGAAGCGGGCCAGCGCACGAGGGGTCTTGGAATCGAGGTTGGGCAGTTTGCTCTTCAGAGGTCTCCTAACGAGGGAGCCGCCCACAGACAGAGTGGAGACGTGCATCCCGTACACGGCGGCCGACATGGGCAAGCATCCTGACCACAGAGATGGAGCCGAGGCTTCGGACGGCCCCCTTAATACCGGCGGGGCACACTTCTTCGCTGCGAGGCAAAGCGGCGGCGTCACATGTTGGCCTTACGGAAATCTGACATCGGGGGATTATCCGGAGACCGAGCTCTGGCAAGTCAGGCCATCGGAGCCTCATTTGCATAAGTGTCATATGGTCCCTGGTGTACCGTTCTCTTCCTCTCGCTGGCTCCCTCCCACACACACGCAGGGGGCCCCCCTATGGCTTCCCTACAAGTCCCTCACCTAACACTACCCATAGCAGATTTTAAAAGTTCCTGGATTTTGCAACAACTAGAATTCTTGTGCATTAATAACATATCAGGAGTCAGTTTGGTGTAGTGGTTAAGTGTGCGGACTCTAATCTGGGAGAACCGGGTTTGATTCCCCACTCCTCCACTTGCAGCTGCTGATGTGACCTTGGGTCAGTCACAAGCTCTGGCACAGCTGTTCTTGAAAAAGAGCAGTTTCTGTCAGAGCTCTCTCAGCCCCACCTACCTCACAGGGTGTCTGTTGTGGGGAGGGGAAGGGAAAGGAGTTTGTAAGCTGCTCTGAGACTCGAAGTGAAGGGCGGGGTATAAACCCAATCTCTTCCTCTTCTTCTTCTTCTTCTTCTTCCTCATAAAGTTAGCATATATATAGAAGAGAAGAAGAGATTGGATTTATACCCTACCCTTCACTCGGACTCACGGAGCAGCTTACAAATCCCTTCCCCTCCTCACAACAGACACCCTGTGAGGGAGGCGGGGCTGAGAGAGCTCTTTCGAGAACTGCCCTTTCAAGGACAGCTCTGACAGAACTATGGCTTGCCCAAGGTCATCCAGCAGTTGCACGTTCTCCCAGATTAGAGTCCACACACTTTATTTATTTATTTATTTATTTTATTTTGGGATTTATACCCCGCCCTATCCGGTAGCTCAAACTGGCAGTGCTCACAAACTTTTTCTTTCTCCATTATGTCAAGTCACAGCTGATTTATGCAGATCCCATAAGCTTTTCAAAGCAAGGGACATTCAGAGGTGGTTGGCCATTACTCACATCTGCGTGGTGGCCCCAGACTTCCTGGATGGGCTCCCATCCAAGTACGAACCACCAGGGCTGACCCTGCTTAACTCTCAAGATCTGCCGGGATCAGACTAGCCAGATGATCCAACCGGGTCGGGGCAATCTGTAACTGGCACCCCTATTAGATCGGGGGAAACTCCCACAAAAGTGAACAATGCTGTAAAACACCCTTGGTCAGGTGCCTCCTCCCTGGCTGTACTACTAGTATCCACTGATTGAGGAAACAGTGGTGGAAAGTGCCACCAAGTTGCAGGCAATTTATGGGAGTCCCATAGGGGTTTCGAGGCGAGAGACAAATAGAGGTGGTTTGCCATTGCCTGCCTCTGCATAGCAACCCTGGACTTCCTTAGTCCACCCAAGTACTAACCAAGTCTACCGTTGCCTCACTTCTGAGATCTGATGAGATCGGGCTAGCCTGGGCCATCTGGGTCCAAGCAAAAACATCATTTTTCTGTAGCTCTGACAACAGCCCAGTAAGGTGGGCTCTCCTCCTTTGGAGGTTTTCAAATGGATGGCTGGAGGGCAGGAAGGGTTGCATCAGTGCTTAGTTCTCACGGCCCTTTCTTACACAACCAGGGAAATGCTGATCGCCACTCTGGGGTCAGGAAGCCATTGTTCTCCAGGCCAGTTTGGCCAGGGATCCTGGAGGAGTGGTTTGGTTGGGGGAGGGGGTTTCTGCCCTCTTCTGGGCATAGAGCAGAGGTCACCGGGGGTGTGGAGGGAGGTAGTTGTGAATTTCCTGCATTGTGCAGGGGGTTGGACTAGATGACCCTGGAGGTCCCTTCCAACTCCATGATTCTATGGCTGACCAGTATTATTATCCCCTCATTGCAGAGGCTGAGAGCAACTTGCCCAAGGCTATCTAGTGAGTTTGTGGCAGAGGTAACATTGGAACTGGGAACCTTCCAAGCCAGACTCCATTCACTCAGCTACTTCGAGACCCTAGCTACATTGGCAGGAGAAGGGGGACTTTGTACGCGGTTCCTGGTATTAACTATGGGAAGTGGATTTGCTGAAACGCCGGCTCTGCGTTCAGAAGGCTCTTTTTTCTTCTCCTATTTGCTTATTTGTGGTTTTGCACTGTGAGCTACTTTGGGTCTCCACTGGGGAGAAAAGGGGTGTGTAAATATTGACATTAATAATACCACTTACACACGTTCGATTCAGTTTGGGACTATTTTCCATGCCTGAAGAGAAGACTGCCGGTGAGGGGGAGCTCACCACCTCCCTAGGCAACCGATTCCACTGCTGTTTTGGATCCCCACTGGGGAAAAGGGTGGGACATAAAGTAAATAAATAAATGGTACAACTGGATAAGACCAGCACTGCCAACTGCACAATACTGCCCCCACACGCACAGGGGTCCTTCCCTCACTAAACCTTAAATCCTGGTTCAGTCCTGGCCCCGAACTTACATTCAACACTACACTTGAGTTCACCCCTGTAATTATCTCAGGGAATTTTTACACCCTACACTACACTTGAGTTCACCCTTGTAAATATCTCAGGGTATTTTTACATTCTACACTACACTCGAGTTTGCCTCTGTAATTATCTCTGGATATTTTAACATTCTACGCTACACTCAAGTTCGCCCTTGTAAATATCTCGGGGTATTTTTACATTCTACGCTACACTCGAGTTCGCTCTTGTAAATATCTCGGGGTATTTTTACATTCTACACTACACTTGAGTTCGCCCCTGTAATTACCTCAGGGTATTTTTACATCCTACACTACACTCGAGTTCACCCCTGTAATTATCTCAGGGTATTTTTACATCCTACACTACACTTGAGTTCACCCCTGTAAATATCTCGGGGTATTTTTACATTCTACACTACACTCGAGTTCACCCTTGTAAATATCTCGGGGTATTTTTACATTCTACGCTACACTCGAGTTCACCCCTGTAAATATCTCGGGGTATTTTTACATTCTACACTACACTCGAGTTCACCCTTGTAATTATCTCGGGGTATTTTTACATTCTACGCTACACTCGAGTTCACCCCTGTAATTATCTCGGGGTATTTTTACATTCTACACTACACTCGAGTTCACCCCTGTAAATATCTCGGGGTATTTTTACATTCTACGCTACACTCGAGTTCACCCCTGTAATTATCTCGGGGTATTTTTACATTCTACGCTACACTCGAGTTCACCCCTGTAAATATCTCGGGGTATTTTTACATTCTACACTACACTCGAGTTCACCCCTGTAAATATCTCGGGGTATTTTTACATTCTACACTACACTCGAGTTCACCCCTGTAATTATCTCGGGGTATTTTTACATTCTACACTACACTCAAGTTCACCCCTGTAAATATCTCAGGGTATTTTTACATTCTACACTACATGTGAATTCACCCCTGTAATTATCTCAGGGTATTTTTACATTCTACACTACACGCAAGTTCACCCCTGTAAATATCTTGGGGTATTTTTACATTCTACACTACACGCAAGTTCACTCCTGTAATTACCTCAGGGTATTTTTTTGTTTCCACATTACACCCAGTTTTGCCCCACAGTTGTCGCGGGATAAATGGATGCTGTTATAACCAGGGATAAATGCAAGGTATTGTGTCGTGAGCTGAACGCTGATAAAATTAGGGATGAGATTCAAGTGCGGTAAGGACCATGTACAAACACTTCCTTTACATTAAAATATTTTATACCTTTTCGGGTGACTTCTGTTATGCCCACCAAATAATGGGCTGTGTGATAGTTCTTGCCTGTCTGCAGTCACGGTGTCAGAATATACATGTAATTTTTTTCCTAAGCAGCAAAGTGGTTCCTTGCTATTAATGCAGCTGAACGACAGCTGGAACAGATGGTACGGAATTTCGAGTCAGTGCAGAAAGCCCAGGCACAGGCATTAGTTTCCCCTTTGATTACCGCAAAAAGTCTGTCGGGATACTCAATTTGTCTGCTTCTCTTGTTTAAAACCATCAAGTATTTCAAAGCCACCCATTCTAGAGAAAACGGGCAGGGAGAGGAAGAACGGAGACGATTTTACTAAAGATCTTCTTTTAAAAAATCTTTTTAACAAAGATCTCTGATGATAAATAGTTCAAATGAATAAATATTATGCTTTATTTGTTTTAAGAAGAAGGAGAGGAGGGGGGGAGAAGATTGGACTCACGCGGAGTCTCAGTGCAGTTTACAAACTCCTTTCCCTTCCCCTCCCCACAACAGACACCCTGTGAGGCAGGTGGGGCTGAGAGAGCCCTTTTGAGAACTGCTTGTGAGGGGACAGCTCTGAAAGATCTTGTGACTGACCTACGGTCACACCAGCAGCTGCACGTGGAGGAGTAGGGAATCAAACCCGGTTCTTCCAGCTTAGAGTCCGCACTCTTAACCAAACTGTGTTAAGTGAGTTTTTTAAAAAAATTGAAATGCTTCATTAATGTCTGAAATATTATAAGGTTTGCCACCTGGGGGACCCTGAGTTCGGTGGAAAGCCTGCATAGGAATGGGGTGTGGGTGTGTAGTGCGGTCAAGCGACTGCTGATTTATGGCAACCTCTCATGAGGTTTGCCAGGCAAGGGTTCAGAGGTGGTCTTTGCCACTACCTGGCTCTGTGGACTGCCTTGGTGGTCTCCCATCCAAGTACCAACCACAGCCAACCCTACTTAGCTTCCCAGATCTGATGAGATCAGGTTAGCCGCCAAAAAATGGAAGCTGCTTTCAGCTATGAGGGTTACTAGCGATTGATATGCCTACCCGCCTTGAAGATCGATCCAGGCGGTCTGAAGCAGTAAAACAAATCTGAATCTAGTGCAGTGTTCCCTCTAAGTTGAGTTAGTGTGAGCTAGCTCACAGCTTTTCAGCCTCCGGCTCACCCATTTTTATCTCCGCTCAGGAAGGGAGGGCTCCAGAGCAACCTACTTTATGCAGCGGCCAAATCGCTCGCTCGCAGTTTTAATGCCAGTAGCTCACAAAGGAGAATGTTTGCTCACAAGACTCCACCGCTCAGAGGGAGCATTGGTCTAGCGGCACCATTAAGACCTCGGCCGTTTCCCTTTCCATTCTATTCCTGAGGTTCCTTTGTAGTAAAACAGCTACTCCGAGGTCTTAAAGGTGCCACTGGACTCAAAATTCGTTCTGTATTCCTTGAGGTTTTCAGTGTTGTTTTTTTTTAAGGATGTCTAACTCAGTGGCCGTCACCACGCCACGTGGCAATCAATTCCATACATCAGATTACGTGCACTTTGAAGAAGTATTTTCTTGGGACTCTCTTGGAACAACGGCCAAATCAATTTCATTCGGTGATTCAGAGGTCACTTTCAAATTGAAATACTTCTTTCTTTTTTTCCCGCCGTGCCACGGAAAACATTCCTCAGAAACCGGGAAGTCTGCAGACGGTACAACAGCCATGTTTACTTAACAAATCATGTGGGTGCCCTGCTCTTCTTCCGAATGGCACAGGGCAGTGTTGATGATCTTCTCTTCCTCCATGGCCCGATCAGCATCTAGCATTTGCTCCGCCGTCTTACCAAACCCACACTGGAACAGAAATCCCCGTCTACATTGCATGCCACTTTCACTTTGATTGAGCGTTGTATTTTATGGCAGTGTCCAGGCTCCATGCTGCTTTCACTTCGTTTGATCTCTGGTTTTATGGTGGCTGTCTGCATAGATCTATGGCCGTTTTACGGCCATTCGGGGGTGACTCTGCAGTCAGTACGGTGTTGGCCTGGGGTCGTTGAATGGGGTTTTGAACGGCATCTTTTTCTGTTCAGGTGTGGGTTTGGTAAAACAACGGAGCAAATGCTAAATGCAGATTGGCCCTACGAGTCTGCAGTCTCATGTGTATGTGAAATCTCTGTAAAGGCACCTCTCGATAGTGTTCTGAGGCGACAGGTGTTACGGGGACTTCCCGCCTCCCTTATTTTTGCTGCCACCAAAGGTTCTCGCCTCAGAAGTCATTGGTTGGGCCTAAGGAACAGGGTGGCTTAGTCTTATATGGTAGGCTGACAGAACAGTCAGCACATGGGGGCCACTCTGAGGTAAAATAAGATCCTTTACTCTAAAATAAACATGGATTCAGGCAGGCAGCCATGTTGGTCTGAAGCAACAGAAGAAAGTTTGAGTCCGGAGGCACCTTTAAGACCAACGAAGTTTAATTCTGGATATAAGCTTTTGTGTACATGCAGACTTCCAGGGCTTTTTTTGTAGAAAAAGCCCAGCAGGAACTCATTCGCATAATAGGCCACACCCCTGACAGCACAGCTCATTAGCATATTAGGCCACACCCCTGGCAGCACAGCTCATTGGCATATTAGGCCACACCCCTGGCAGCACAGCTCATTGGCATATTAGGCCACACCCGCATGTTACCAGAAGTGTGGTCATCCAGCCACACCCACCTTTTGCTTCTTATTCTGTTTACCTTGTTTGTTGTCAAATATTAAGAATGAATTGAATATATGAGAACATTGATTGAAATGTTAATGGGGGTGGAGTATCATTGGAAGCCAGGGGAGGGGGGGAATAAATTTTGTAGAAAAGGATATGACAAGAATTGTAAGTCAAATGTGAAACATGTTAATATATCCAGTCAATAAACTTTCTTTAAAAAAAAACAAACCCAGGGCATTTTTTTGAAGCAGGAACTCCTTTGCATGTTAGGCCACACGCCCCTAAATGTAGCTAATCCTAATGAGTTTCTGTGGTTGGGTGTGGCCTATTATGCTAATGAGTTCCTGTTGGGTGTGGCCAACTCGGGAGCCAGCCGGAACTCCGTTCCTGTGCGTTCCTGCCCAAAAATAGCCCTGCAGACTTCTCCAGACACTTCTTCGGATATCTGAAGAAGTGGCATGCCCACGAAAGCTTACACTCAGATTTAAACTTTGTTGGTCTTAAAAGGTACCACTGGACCCAAACTTTGTTCTAAAATAAATAGTGTTTTTTCTTAAATGTTGTTTATTTGCCAGTTAAACAGCACAATGGTTTCCATACGGTTAATAAGCGTAATGGTTTCAGACAGATGCATAAGCAAAATGGTTCCTTAAATAGACCTCGCCACCCTGGCTTGTTTTCTCACTTGCCACTTAGGCCAAGAATTTCCACAATGTCTAACTTCCCAGCTTGCTGCTCAGGCAAATAACTTCCACACAGAACATGGATTTCTCCCACACTCTACACCCCTTCCTTTAAACACCTTCCTCAACCCACAGTCTGCTTAGCATCCCAACTCTCACACAAAGCCTGTCTCTGAACCAGCCCTCAGGTACAGTTCCCATGCCGTCATAGCACACTTCACTCAGCCATCCAGCCCCCCGCTTTCTTTCTCTACAGGCCTTACATTTTACAAGAAGGTAAGTAGAGAAGAGATTGGATTTATACCCTGCTCTTCACGACCCAAAGGAGGCTCAGAGCGGCTTACAATCTCCTTCCCTCCTCTTCCCACAACAGACACCCTGTGAGGTAGGTGGGGCTGAGAGAGCTCTCTTGAGAACTGCTCTTGAGAGGACAGCTCTGATAGAACTGTGACTGACCTAAGGTCACTCCAGCAGCTGCATGTGGAGGAGTGAGGCATCAAACCCAGTTATCCCAGATTAGAATCCGCGCTCCTAACCACTACAACCAAATCTGGCTCTCTCCACCAAACAAACAAAACCCCACATTAAAGCACAGAAATAAAACACACACACACAACATGGGGTGCTTTCACACATGCTAAATAATGCAGTGGCAGTCCATTTCAGCGTCCATTTGAAAGTGGATGTTGCCCTTTCACACAGTAAAATCTGGTTGCAAATGGCATTGAAAGTGTGTTATTTAGTGCATGTGAAAGTGCCATTAACATGGCAAAACACCACCAGCAGTGTGAGTGGGGTGAACACACAGAGCTGCCTCATACTCAATCGGACAATCCGCCCATCAAGATCAGTATTGCCTGCTCTGACTGGCAGCGGCTCTCTGTCAGTCATAAGAGGGTTGCAATTCCTGGACAGATTTTTCAAACTGGAGTTGAAGAGAAACCACGATATCGGTTCTCCTACAGCTGAGAATGTCTAAAAAGATGGGGGTGCCGCCACCTTTTGGCCATGTAGTTGCACTGCAGCCTTGGCAAGCCTCTCCATTGGAAAGTTTACTGTGAAAATGGCTCTTTGCCATGGCCGGGCATTCACTTGGCTCCCTGCTCCCCCAGCTGGTATATTGGGAAGGGGAAATAGCTTAAGGGGCGGGTGGGGGTGTGAAAATCAAATGTACAATGAAGCTAAAATTCCTTTCATAGCAAGTGCTGTACAGACAAAGAAGGCTTCTGGGTAAAATAGCCAGGCCCGTAGCCAGGATTTCTTAAATCGGGGGGGCCTTAAATAATTCGGGGGCACTGAAATTAAAAAAAAGGGTTCACATTAGGGCCTTCCAAAGAGTTGACTCCAGCCCCGACTGAGTCCTGGTGCACTGCAGGGGGGGCAGTTTTGAAGTTCCCTTGCGCCCAGATCCCCCCTTCCCTTGCCCCCGCTGCTCAACCCAGGCCTGAAGCATGAGTCATCGTCCTGGAGCCCCAGGATGAAGGAACACGCTTGTGCCCAGTCTATGCGCAGACATCCCCCCACCAGGGGCTCCACTCTGGAAATAGGGTCCGCAGCCCCCACCGCGCCCACTCACCAACCCATCCCAACCATCAGCACCTGGTGGGGCGGGCGGGCAGGGACGTTCACTCTGCCCGGCCTGGGAGGGACTGGCTGGGGGCGGAGACGGCAAGGCAGCTGCCGGGAGCAGCCCAGCCAGGAGCGGAGCGCCACGGGGTGAGGCGAGGCAAGGGAGAAGGGCTGCGCTGGGCTGCTGGGCACTCTGCCCACTGGCCGGTTGGTGAGCGCAACTCATCCAGGGCCCACCTAGTTGCCTCCCTGCCTGTCCAGGGTAGTAAGTCGGGAGGCCCTGATGGAAAGTCGGGGCCCTGGGCCCTGAAATGATCCAATGTAGCTACGGGCCTGAAAATAACTCTCACTCGGAGCTATCAACCTCCAGGCAGGGCCTGGAGTTCTCCCAGAACAACAAATGATCTCCTGGCTACAGCGATCCATTCCCCTGGAGGAAATGGCAGCTCTGGAGGGCGGACTCTGTGGTGTCGCATCCTTGCTGGGCTCCCTCCCCCACAAACTTGGCTTTCCCGGGCTCCGCCCCCAGATCTCCAAAAAAAATTCCAAGCAGGAGATGGAGATCTAGTGCTCAAGCCAAGGCCCAGATTGCTACATTTAAAATCCTAATTGGCCTGGGCCGCCTCAGGGTACCATTACCCAGAAGCCCTCTGGCCTGACCTTGCTTCTGCTGGGGCACCATTACCCAGAAGCCCCTCCGGCCTGCACCTTATATCGCTTGATTTTTCCACGTGCCAGTTGTTATACACTATATGTAACTTGAAGACTTCTTTGTCAAATCTATACTTCACAGGAGGTGGTGGCAGCTACAAGCATAGACACTTTCAAGAGGGAATTAGAGCTGCGGTGGCTCAAGTGGTTAAGACGCTGAACTGCAGGCTGTGGAAGGTCAGTAGTTCAGCAGTTCGAGACCCGAGAGTGCCGCATGACGGAGTGAGCTCCCGTCTCTAGTTCCAGCTCCTGCCAACCTAGCAGTTCGAAAGCAAGAATTTGCAAGTAGATAAATAGGTACCACTTCGGTGGGAAGGTAACAGCGTTCCGTGCGCCTTGGTGTTTAGTCATGCCGGCCACATGACCACGGAAACGTCTTCGGACAGCACTGGCTCTTCGGCTTTGAAACGGAGATGAGCACCGCAACCCTAGAGTCGGATTCGACTGGCTTTCGAGCAAGGGAACCTTTACCTTTTACAGATAGGAACTCTCGATCTGGGGCAGGTGATGAACTCTATTCTTGGTGGACCTCCTGAGGGCACCTGGTATTTTAGGCCACTGTGTGACAGAGCGATGGACTGGATGGGCCATTGGCCTGATTCAACATTGGCTTCTCTTATGTTCTTATGATTCTATTTACATGTATGGACTTTAATGTTTTGTTTATCATTTATATCTATATCTTTGTGGCATCATTTGGTACACAGCTGTGGCTGTCTACTTAGAAACAGCGGTGTGTGTGGGGGGGGGAAATTGAGTCCAGTGGCACCTTTACGACCAATAAAGTTTTATTTAAGGCATAAGCTTTCGTGTGCGTGCATGGAGACCCACCTGAATCTACTTTAGAAACCGGTCTGCACGGGACTAAGCTGCCATCCTATGACTGTTTATTCAGAAGCAAGAACCGGTGTGCGCAACATAGGAGCTGTGCTAATAAGCTTATTTATTCAATTCAAAATGTAATTTTGCTCTGACGTATGCTCAAAACATCCCGTTTCTTTTCTTCTACTTCATAAGGGCCCTGACCTGGACGCCCCAGGCTGGCCTGATTTCTTCAGACCTTGGAAACTAAGCAGGGTCAGCACTTGGGGGGTTAGAACTTGGGTGGAAGGCCACCGAGGAAAACCAGGGCTGCTATGCCAGGGCAGGCGACACCAAACTACCTCCCAATGTCCCCTGAACACCCTCCAAAGTCCCCGTAAACTGGCTGCGACTGAGGGAGCACATTTGGTTATGCTCCGTTCCTGGTTTCCTCATCAGCTACGGGTTTTTTTCCCCTCTCTCTGTTTCTTATCTCACACACTGGAGCTTACCACACGCCCCCTTGGAAAAGCTTTGCACGCGCAAGAAGTTTACAGGGTGTTTTGTTTTGTTTTTTCTGTGACAAAAGCCAAAGTTCAGACCTCTTGCCACAGTCCTAGAAATCTCTGGCCCGGAAAATCCAGCTCACTGAGAAAGTGGCAACTCCTCGATTCCTTTCGCTTCGAGGCTGGCTTTTCGAAACCCGCCGGAAGAACCTCGCGCTCCTTACGCCAAAGGCACGGACGGGGACGTCAGCCGGTCGAGGAACCTATATGGGTCGTGCAGGGCCCGTCCAATGGGAACGCGGGGCTGAAATAACACTCCCTTTGCAGCTGCCGATGTCAGAGCGGTCCAAGAGGGAGCAAAGAAGGGACGGGGAGGGAGAGAAGAAAGGGGAAGGGAGACGGTTGTGCAACAGAGAGACCCTGGAGCTTGTTGGTCAACAAGGGGAGGCAAAGTGTTACAATCCCACAGAAAAGGAAGTTCTGCTTTTCGACCCTCCCAGCGGTGAAATTGGATCTCCCGGCTACGCAAGCGAAGGCCACAGCTGCCGGAAAAGAAAGAGCTGGCTGCCAAGAGACGAGATTTTTACACGGGCGCTGGAATTTTATCGCCGGCACTTACAAGCACGCGGTTTACCTGGGCGAAGGGGGCCTCCGTTTTGCAACAGGAACAAGCCGAGGCTAGAGGTTCAAATTAAACGCTCCACCTTTGCTATCTGTTCCACTCCCTTTTCGTTTGACGCAGGCTTAGCTCCCGGGGCCACAGGTGCCGGAGCGTTGTAGGGATTTGTTTACATTCTTTAGAGCGCGTCCTTCTCACTGGGTCTCAAGGCAGATTGAGGGTTGCCAGCTTCCAGGTGGGGGCTGGAGATCTCCTGGAATTACTTACGCCACTTATGTATCTACTACTTACTTATTGAAAACGTTCATTCCACTTCTCCTGGAGAGAATCGGCTGCTTTGGAAGGTGGGCTGCGTGGCGTTATACACTACTGAGGACCCTCCCCTCCCGAAACCCCACCCTGAAATCTCCAGGTATTTCTGGAGCCAGAGTCGGAAACCAGATGACACATAGTGTGCCGATACAGTCGACAAAATGGGGCATGCAATAAACAACGAAATGGGATTTTGGTAGTAGAACCAACAAGAAACCTGAAAACACAGAACTGAAGAAGAACAGAACTGAAGCAAAGCATAACGAACAGATGCTACGATCGGCAAAAGACAGGGGAGACCCCCTCACTTCTGCAGGAGTATACCGCATACCATGCAGTTGTGGACAAGTTTACATCGGGACCACACAGCGTAGCATTCAGACAAGAATAGAAGAACATGAAAGACACGGCAGACTTGGACAACCTGAAAAAATCAGCAGTGAACGTAAGAACATAAGAGAAGCCAATGCTGAATCAGGCCAATGGCCCATCTAGTCCAGCACTCTGTCACACAGCGGCCAAAATAACCAGGTGCCATCAGGAGGTCCAGCAGTGGGGCCAGGACACTAGAAGCCCTCCCACTGTTGCCCCCCCAAGCACCAAGAATAGAGTGCATCACCTGCCCCAGATTGAGAGTTCCCATCTATACCCTGTGGCTAATAGCCACTGATGGACTTCTGCTCCATATGTTTATCTAATTCCCTCTTGAAACTGTCCATGCTTGTAGCTGCCACCACCTCCTGTGGCAGTGAATTCCATATGTTAATCATTCTTTGGGTGAAGAAGTATTTCCTTTTATCTGTGGCTGAACATAGCCTAACCCAAATAGGACACAGCAGACTGGACAACACTTCCAATTACCATGTCAGATTACACAGGGAAGCCATTGAAATTAATAAACATAAACACAATGTCAACAGGAAAGAAGAGAGTTTAAAAATAAACAGGGCATGGTTTCCGGTCCTGAAAAACACAAAATGCTCTACAGCCAACAACAGCACTACAGATAAGATTAGAGTTTCAATGGCCGTTCCACACACAAAAGAACCTCCACAGGAAACAGGAAACTTCCTCAGGAAACAATCCATAGACAAAAGAACCTCCTCAGGAAAGCTTCTCCATTAGCATGTTCATAGCCTGGAGAACTACTACAAGATGACTCAGCCCTACCCCACCTTCCAGGGTAGATATAAATTACCTGCCTACCATTTTTCTGCTCATCTTGACACAGAGAGTACTTCATCTTTCTGTGTTAAACCAGTCACAGCTCCTGGCGAAACGTCAGGTCCTACAATGCCAAGACCATGGCCACACAACCCGGAAAATCTACAGCAACTAACAAAGCATAACTGTTCACACGGGATGATAAATGACACAAAATTACATACCAGGAACCAGCTTACAGAAAACTATAAAAAGGAGGAGGAGATTGGATTTATACCCTGCCCTTCACTACCTGAAGGAGTCTCAGAGCGGCTTACAATCCCTTTCCCTTCACCTCCCCACAACAGACACCCTGTGGGGTAGGTGGGGCTGAGAGAGCTCTGAGAGAACTGCTCTTGAGAGAACATCTCTGAAAGAACTTGTGACTGGCCCAAGGCTTCCTGTGGAGGAGTGGGGAATCAAACCCGGTTCTCCCAGATCAGAGTCCGCACTCCTAACCACTACACCAAACTGGCTCTCCACAGTCCCTAATGATTTGTCCAAGTAATTTTGTGAATCGTTTTGTAACACCGCTACTCTATTGCCTGCGCAGAAATGCCCTCTCGTTCAGTCTTGCGGCGTGTGGAAAGCCGAGAGAGTGGGAGCCTTCCTGACTCCTTCGGGCAGACGATTCCACAAGGCGGGCGGGGGGGGGGGCAAAACAGAAAAGGCACAGTGTTGGGCAGTTGTTAATTTTGCCCATCCGCCAATTGGCACCTGCAGAAGACCCTGCACCGATGAGCAAAGATGTCGTGGCGGAGCACAGGGGGAGAGGCGGTCCCACAGATACGAGAATCCAATCGCCAGTTATTCCATTTGAGCTGGGTAAGAACCTGGAATGTAAGATCTATGAATCAAGGTAAGCTTGACGTGGTCAATGGTGCTGGAGAAGACGCTTGAGAGTCCCTTGGACTGCAAGGAGATCAAATCAGTCAATCCTAAAAGAAACCAACCCTGACTGTTCCCTGGAAGGCCAGAGACTGAAGCTGAAGCTCAAATACTTTGGCCACCAAATGAGAAGGGAGCACTCACTGGAGAAGACCCTGATGCTAGGAAAGATTGAAGGTCAAAGAAGAAGGGGACGGCAAAGGATGAGATGGTTAGACAGTGTCATCGATGCAACCAACATGAAATTGAGCAAACTTCAGCGGACAGCGGAAGACAGGAGGGCCTGGCGTAATCTGGTCCATGGGGTCGCGAAGAGTCGGACTCGACTGTGCGACTGAACAACAAAAATTGCGGGCAGCCAGTGGAGTGACTGCAGAATGGGAGTATCCGTTTCCCAAGCTCCCAATTTTATTTGGAAACTTCCACAATTCCTGGGTGCCTTTAAAGGGGGGTTAAGATCAATTCATGGAGGAAGGGGCCATGGTGACTGAAGGGAAACTCCACATTGAGAGGCAGCAAACCCATGAATACCTATGCTGGGAGACAACATCACGAGAAGGCCTCGGGCCAGTTTCTCACCAGTTGTTTTTTTTCTTTTCTTGCTGGGAAAGGAAGAAGGGCGAGATTACGGGTTTTGCAGGATATTGCAAAACGTTTAAACATTTCCTCCACCAAAAAAAGGGGGGGGGTATAACCCAGCGTTCAGTCCGTTCAAAATCCCTTCCTGTTTGCTTGGCGAAGCAGAACCACCACCCAGTCTAGGGTTTTTTTTTTTTATAATTTACTTCATTTATACCTCGCCTTTTCCTGCAAAGCACCTTACGTGGCTATTCCCCTCCTCCATTTTATCTTCACAACAACCCCATGAGGTAGGTTAGGCTAAGATTGGCTCACAACAACCCCATGGGGTAGATTAGGGCCGAGAACAGGTGGCTGGCTGGGTTGCCAGCCTCCAGGTGGGGCCTGGAGATCTCCCAGAATATTACAACAGATCTCCGGACTACAGGGAACCAATCCCCCTGGAGAAAATGGACGCTCCGGAGACTGGACCCTATGGCATTATACTCTGCTGAGGGCCCTGCCTTCCTCAGTTCCACCCCCAAGTCTCCAGGAACTTCCTAACCCAAAGTTGGCGACCCTTGAACTGGCCCCAGGTCCCTACCTTCCATGACAGTGTGAGGATTTGAACCTGGGTCTCTCCCAATACCTACCAGAGATGCCAGCAGTGTTCCCTCTAAGCTGAGTTAGTGTGAGCCAGCTCAACAGTTTTTTAGCCTCCAGCTCACACATTTTTGTCTTGGCTCAGGAAGGATGGCTCTCCAGAGCAAACTGATTTATGTGGTAGCCAAATCGCTCCCTCACAACTTTAATGCCAGTGGCTCACAAAGTGGAATTTTTGCTCCCAAGACTACGCAGCTTAGAGGGAGCACTGGGTTGCCAACTCTGGGTTTGGAAATACCAAGAGTTTTGAGGGTGGGGACCGGGAGAGAGGTGGGTTAAGGAAAGGAGGGTCCTTGGCAGAATATCATACCCCGCAGCCCACCTTCCAAAGCACCTACTTTACCCAGGATAAGTAGAGTAAATGTTTTAATAAATAATAAGCAATTTATGTTGTCTGGAGCTCAGTGTTAATACCAGGAGATCTCCAACCCCCCACCAGGAGGCTGAGGAAAACCAAAAACCACATCCATGACAAAAATAACAAAGAGTCAATGAGGATACGTTGCAAAATCATTTACTGTAGCAATTCTGTAGAAAATGCTCTTCTACTATCGCTCACACGGAATCACTGCAGTAAATGATTTTGCAACATATCTTCATTGACTCTTCGTTATTTTTGTCCCGGATGTGGTTTTTTGGATTTCCACTTCCTCCCGTGATCTCTCGTTTTCTGTTCCCGCCAGGAGGTTGGCAACCCCGTCTTTCCTAGCACTCTGACCACTACGCCACCACGCTTCTCATACCATACCGGCTCCAGGATCCTATGGAAAGACAAGACTTGAAATAACGAATAAACCAAAAGGCAATCTCCACACGCCCTATGGGAGGGAACTCACTATTGTTCTCAAATAATGGGGCCACAAGGATCAAGACAGGAGGCCGGCACAGTGAAAAGACCACTGTTGACAAGAGAACGGCTTCCCTTACAGACCACGGGGACAAAGCGCCTCTTTATTCCAGGTCATATGCCCACTCTCCTCCTGCTATGCTCTTTCAGACAACTTTAAAAAAAAAATTATAATGACTATTTTGAAGATCTTCCCTGCTTCCTTTTCACCGAAGTCACATTATTTGAGCCCACAAACTATGCCGCTGCACCGAAGAAAAGGATAAACATGTGGCTCTTACACGGCACGTAAGATAGCAAGACGGTGGCAAGACACGCTTGTATTTAAAGTTTTCTTTTTCAAGTGTGCCCTTGCAAATGCTCTGAATTGACAGCAGATGAAGAGATGCAGAGGCAATAACTGCTTTCCAAAGACACCTGCGCCTTATTCTTCCCTCTGCTAACTGCAACAAGATGCCTTACAGTAAAACATTAAGGCAAAAGCATCCCAAGCTAAGAAACATCTGGGTTTTTTTAATTCTTTGCACGCCTCCCACCTGAAAAACAACACAGCAATCCCCCCAAAACTTAACGTCAATCTTTTTAAACATTGGTTGGTTCATGTGCCTTTGCACATTTTTCCCTTGTGGGGATCAATTTCATGTAGCGCACATGGGCTGGGACCGTGACCAGTGTTCCCTCTGTGCTGAGTTAGTGTGAGCTAGCTCACCGTTTTTTTAGCCTCCAGCTCACACGTTTTTGTCTTCGCTCGGGAAGGGAGGGCTCCAGAGCAAACTAATTCATGCCGCAGCCAAATCGCTCGCTCACAACTTTAATGTCAGTGGCTCAAAAAGTAGAATTTTTGCTCACAAGACTCCACAAAATTCTACTTTTTGACCGTGACTCAGTGGTAGAGCCTCTGCTTGGAACGCAGGAGGATCCCGGCTCCAATCCCCGGCATCTCCAGTTAAAAGGATCAGGAAACAGGCGATGTGAAAGCCCTCTGCGTAAACCCAGAGAGCTGCTGCCAGTCTGAGCAAACAACACTGACCTTGACAGACGGGTGCTTTGACACAGAATAAGGCAGCTTCACATGTTCACGTGTATGAAGCTGCCTCGGACCGTAGATTCACCTAGCTCAGTGCTGCCTACTCTAACTGGGAACAGCTTTCCGAGGCAAGCCTTCTCTCTCTCTTTCCTTCCCCCTCCACCCCCCAGCCACAGGGAGGTTGGGGAAAGAAAGGCTTCTGGTCAGTTTCACTCCCCCAAGAATGTTAAACCTAACAGCTGATGGGAGGGGAGTTTGGTGTAGTGGTTAAGTGCGCGGACTCTAATCTGGAAGAACCGGGTTTGATTCCCCACTCCTCCACTCGCAGCTGCTGGATGACCTTGGACAAGCCGTAGATCTGTCAGAGGTGTTCTTGAAAAAGAGCGGTTTCTGCCAGAGCTCTCTCAGCCCCACCTACCTCACAGGGTGTCCGTTGTGGGGAGGGGACAGGAAAGGAGTTTGTAAGTGATGCTCTATATCGTTGGTGCTTGGGGGGGTCAACAGTGGGAGGGCTTCTAGTGTCCTGGCCCCACTGCTGGACCTCCTGATGGCACCTGGTGTTTTTGGCCACTGTGTGGCAGAGTGTTGGACTGGATGGGCCGTTGGCCTGATCCAACACTGGCTTATGTTCTTATGTTAGGCCGCTCTGAGACTCCCTTGGGTAGTGAAGGGTGGGGTATAAATCCAATCTCCTCCTCCTCCTCTCCTTCCCCAGCCTCCTCTCCCACTGTGGGGGGATCGCCCCTGCTCACCATGGCTACGGGCCTGGGAACTGACCTCTATTGTCTGGATCAGCTGTAATCCTAGGAGATCACCAGCACCCATCAGGAGGCTGGCCGTGTATACCTCCGTGATCTCCTCGCCGGAAAGGCGCAGTAAAAAAATGCACTGGATCGATAGGCTTATGGCTAAAAAACTGGGAGACCTCCAAATGAATATTGCACAGCCCTTGCTCATTTTTATACTTCTCTCTGGTTATGGAATGCAAGGCCTATTCCTATTCCTTCCCCAGACAGAAGCCTGGGTGCAAAGTATAGCTCGAACGAGAGAAGAGAAGAAGAGGAGATTGGATTTATGCCCTGCCCTTCACTCGGAGTCTCAGAGCGGCTTACAAACTCCTTTCCCTCCCCCTCCCCACAACAGACACCCTGTGAGGTAGGCGGGGCTGAGAGAGCTCTTTCCAGAACTGCTCTAGAGAGAACAGCTCTGATGGAACTATGGCTTGCCCAAAGTCATCCAGCAGCTGCAAGTGGAGGAGTGGGGAATCAAACCCTGTTCTCCCAGATCAGGGTCCGCACACTTAACCACTACACCAAACCGGCTCTGGTTATAGGAAGGTACCTGAAATACTGCACCGACTTGGCAGATGTCTCCACAGAATGTTGGGCTGCCAACCTCCAGATGGACCCTGGAGTTCTCCTGAAATTAAAACTGATCTGCAGACTACAGAGGTCAGTCCCCCTGAAGGAAAAGGCTGCTTTGGAGGTGGGACTCTGTGGCATCGTAACCCAATGAGGTCCTGCCCCTTCCCAAACTCTGCCCTTTCTATGCTTCGCCCACAAATCTCTGGCATTTCCCAATCTGGTGGTGGCAACCCTAGAAAGAGCCGCTTGTGCGGAAACCACTGCTAGATAAGCCCTGAGGTCTCCACACCCGCAGATGTTTGCCCCTGACCACAGGCCTCAAAGTCACGTCCATTAAGTCACATTTCCTCAGAAAATTGAAGAGGGCCCCTTCCCTCGGCAGTGCACCCAGCGGTCTGTTCTTCCCTACAGTTAAAAGGGGATTTTGGATGGTAAAGTAGGACAAAGGGCCTACAGACATAAAGTCTGTTTTAAGTCCCTGTTGATATGTGTGTTTATACATCTCTCAACAAAACAGACTCTGCAGAACCAGTACTTTGGCTTTAGAGCAGAGACGAGCTGGCGGATTAAAAAATGTTTTAAGAGCAACATCACGGCCAGTGGGAAGCAGCGACGGATGTTTACACCAGGGCAGAAACCTTTTCGCGCTTCGGTCTACTATCAGTCAGTTCTGGCGAAAGGGTCACGACGAGTAGGTTTACCAGATGCCCACGGATGGCAGGCAAACGCCCAGCAATGCTTTCCAATGCCCACCCAAACTCATCCGGTTGGGGGGGAAGAAGGCTGGCGGAATGGGAGGGGCGCCAATCGTCAGTGTGCAATGACTTCACTTCCGGTGTGACCCAGAAGCGCCAGTATCACACATGCTAGTTCTGGAGCATCATCCCAGTGTGGTGCTAGCAACTTCTGAGTCGCGCCAGAAGTGATGTCATCATACAGCGACAAAGATCCCCCCAATGGTAAGTGAGAGCCAGTTTGGTGTAGTGGTTAGGAACACGGACTCTAATCTGGGAGAACCGGGTTTGATTCCCCACTCCTCCACATGCAGCTGCTGGTGTGACCTTGGGTCAGTTGCAAGTTCTTTCAGAGCTGTTCTCTCAAGAGCAGTTTCTGTCAGAGCTCTCCCAGCCCCACGTGCCTCACAGGGCGTCTGTTGTGGGGAGGAGAAGGGAAAGGAGATTGTAAACTGCTCTGAGACTCCGAGTGAAAGGTGGGGTATAAATCCAATCTCTTCTTCTTCTCTCAGAGCTGTTCTCTCAAGAGCAGTTCCTGTCAGAGCTCTCTCAGCCCCACCTGCCTCACAGGGTGTCTGTTGTGGGGAGAGGAAGGGAAGGTGATTGTAAGCCACTCTGAGACTCTGAGTGAAGGGCAGGGTCTAAATTCAATCTCCTCGTCTTCTTCTTCTAAGTATCTCCCTCCCTTCCCCATCTCCCATTAGTCGCCAGGCCATGCCTGGAAACCCTAGTCACAAAGCCATCTTGTGCCAGCATCTGTTCACAGTGGTTTTTTTCCCCTATTGACTGGAGCAGTTCACCTCCTGAGCAGAATATAACTGCTGTAATCTTAAAACGAGCAACGCAAGACCCTGTGTGGCTCCAGACTGCTGCTGAGCAGCGTGTCCTGTGTTAATGAGCGGCTTGCTCATGTGCACAGCTTAGAGGGAACACTGGTTCACACCAACAGTCAGCGGGCTCAAGCACAGCGACACAGGAACAGAGAACTCTTGCATGAGGGCCTGGACTCTTCCCGCAACCTGGAGGAAAGTGTGTATGTTTTTTCTTACTGGAAAACCCAGAAATGACGTAGGGTAACTCTAGGAATCACCAGAAACTCTATGGTAAAACCCGGAAGTGACATAGCAGTGCACAAGATGCTAATGGGTTGGGCAGGGGTTCCTCCTACCACTGCAAGGATAGCTGAGAGTGGGAGATCTGGCAGCCCTCGGAGGGGGGGGGGGACACGATCATGAGAAAGTTCATGACTCCCACATTCCACAATTCATGTTGAATAAGCCTCTCGTCTCGAGGTTTTTTTGGTTTGGGGTTTGTTTTTTTTAAAAAGCACAAGTCTCTGCCTATCACAACAAACAGTTCCAAGCCCCATAAGGCAGGTGTTCAAAACATACTTTGCAGGAGGAAAATATAAATATTGGCAATGGGGTTAATACTTTCAAAGCACCTGCGCGGAAACGGATTAAGGGTACAGGAGAAGTTGCCTTTCAAAATCTCCAAAGGTCGAGGGAGGAGACTAAGGATGGGGTTGCCAGCCTCCAGGGGGTGGCTGGAGATCTCCTGGGGTTCCAACTGACCTCCAAGGGGACAGAGATCGTTTCACCTGGAGAAAATGGCTGCTTTGGAAAGAGGACTCTGGCACCGTGCCCCACTGAAGTCCCTCCCCTTCCCCAAAACCCAGCCTCTCCTCAGGTTCCACCCCCAACATCCCCAGGCATTTCCCAACCTGGAGCTGGCAACTCTACATGCTGCTGGGTGAATTTGGGCCACTCAGACGGTCTCCGCCTAACCTACCCCTCACAGGAGTGTTGTGAGTATAAAACGGGGGGCAGGAGGCCAAGAAGGGAGGGGAAACGATGTTCTAGGGAGATGGACACATGTTTTTTATAGAAGGAGGAGGAGGAGGAGATTGGACTTATACCCCACCCTTCACTCGGAGTCTCAGAGCGGCTCACAAACTCCTTTCCCTTCCCCTCCCCACAACAGACACCCTGTGAGGTAGGCGGGGCTGAGAGAGCTCTTTCCAGAACTGCCCTTTCAAGGACAGCTCTTGTCAGAACTACGGCTTGCCCAAGGTCGTCCAGCAGCTGCAAGTGGAGGAGTGGGGAATCAAACCCGGTTCTCCCAGATTAGAGTCTGTGCACTTAACCACTATACCAAACCACTACATCAAATAGGGCAATCAAATATTGTAATTAGTTATGCCAGACTCCAGGCGCTACCTGAGGATCTCCCGAAATTACACCCACAGACTAGGGAGATCAGTTCCCCTGGAGGAAATGGAAGTTTGGGAGGGTGGACTCTCTGGCACTGCACCCCACTGAAGTCCCTGTCCTCCCCAGGATCCATCCCCAAATCTCCAGGAGTTCCCCAACCTGGATTTGGTAACCCTAACTAAGGAAAATATTAGAAGGGCAGGGACTTGGGGTTTTGCACAGGTTTGTATCTTTCCCCATGCTTGGCAGAAGGGAAATGAATATGGAAACCAAATTTGGCACAGGTTACCTTTATCTTTTTAGCACAGAGAGCTGCCCACCCGGAACCCACCAAGGATTTCCTACTGAATCAAGAGATATAGTTTCAAATATGCACAGGGCGACCTCTGACCTCTCTGCATTCCCCCCCCACCTCCGGTATCTGGCGAAAGCACCACCTCCAGGCATTATCACAAAGGCAAACGGTAAAATGATTACAACAGACTTTGCACGCTAGATGTGACTGTCTCATAAATCAGCCTCCAATTACACGTGCCCGCGCCACCACGAAATTTTCCACAGGCCCGCGACGATCCCGTCGAGCGACGTAACCTCCCGGCCGATCAAACAGGTTCTTAGCAAGAAGCGGGGTTAATAATGAGTTCCTTTGCTCCCAATTTCTGTGCACAATCTATCGCTGTCGAAAGGTAACAAGGAAGCAAGGACGGCTAAATGCCTCGTTATCGACGCTCATTATCTGGGCATTTCTTTATGGCTCTGGCAAGCGAAAGCAGGACCCTGGCACCGAGGTCCACGTAACGCTTGGGGAGACAATTCCAGATCTTGCAAGTGACTCGACAGGACTGTGTCCTACTTGGCAAGGAGGTCCAGAGCAGATATGATATAGGGGCTGTGCGGGCTCCCGATTCACCTGGGCCTGCAGCCTGTAAGCGATGGGGTTGCCAGCTCTGGGGTGCGAACTTCCTGGAGATTTGGGGGGGGGGGCAGAGCCTGGGGGATAGTGCTGCCAATCCCAAGTTGGGGGCAGGGGATGCCCCTGTCTGGAGCCCCCCCTCTTCAGGGCTATCAGAAAGCAGAGGGAGATAGCTACTGGGTGCCGCATTATACCCTATGGAGACCAGGCCCCG
The DNA here is from genome assembly GCA_029375565.1 of Gekko gecko. Lineage (NCBI taxonomy): Eukaryota > Metazoa > Chordata > Lepidosauria > Squamata > Gekkonidae > Gekko > Gekko gecko. Next base: position 332,938 of record JAPDNY010000024.1, on the reverse strand, counting down.
TAGGGTATAATGGAGAATCAATCTGTACGTATCTGGGGCTCTGGGGGGTGGTGTTTTTTGAGTTAGAGGCACCAAATTCTCGGCACAGCTGCTGGTGCCTCTCCTCAAAAAACCCTCCGAGTTTCAAAAAGATTGGACAAGGGGGTCCAATTCTATGAGCCCCAAAATAAGGTGCCCCCATCCTCCATTATTTCCAATGGAGGAAAGGCATTTAAAAGGAATGCAGTCCCTTTAAATGTGATGGCAGCTCACCTGGAACTCACCTCAGAGTTCTACTGGGGAAGGCAAGGTTTGGGTAGAGGGGAACCTCAGCAGGATACAATGCAACAGAACCTTAGAATCATAGAGTTGGAAGGGACCTCCAGGGTCATCTAGTCCAACCCCCTTCACAATGCAGGAAATACACAAATACCTCCCACACACACACACCCAGTGACCCCTGCTCTATGCCCAGAAGACAGCAAAAAACCTCCAAGTTCCCTCGCCAGACTGGCCTGGAGAAGAATTGCTTCCTGGCCCCAAAGTGGCATTTCCCTGGGTGGGTAAGAAAGAGCCACGAGAACTAAGCACGGAGGCAATCCTTCCTGGCACTCCCTCTCATGATCTGCCCAAGTTCACAGAATCCATCCTGCACAGCAGCCATTTTCTCCAGGGGAACTGATCTTGGTTAAACCCAGAATTGTGGGAAATCTCCAGGTGCCACCTGGAGGCTGGCAACCCTATATAAGGGGGTTTAACCCTTCCTGACCTGAACAATTTCATCAGTTTAAACTGACCTCCTCCCACCATCAAGGCTGGTTTCCCCTCTCAAGCAACCCAGCAGTCACTTAGGTGGCACAACAAGATATGAGTGGCATCGTGGGAAAACACCCCAGATGTGGCTGGTATCTAGGTTTGCCAAAGTGGGGTTGGGAAATGCCTGGAAATTTGGGGGAGGGGCCTGGGGAAAGCAGAGTTTGGAGGAGAGACATCAGTGGGGTATAATGTTTGGTGCAGTGATTAAGTGTAGTGGTTCTCCCAGATTCTAATCTGGGAGAACCGGGTTTGATTCCCCACTCCTCCACTTGCAGCTGCCGATGTGACCTTGGGCAAGCCATAGTTCTGGCACAGCTGTTCTCAAAAAAGAGCCGTTTCTGTCAGAGCTCCCTCAGCCCCGCCGACCTCACAGGCAGTGATCCCTCTAAGCTGAGTCAGTGTGAGCCAGCTCACATTTTTTTAGCCTCCAGCTCACCCATTTCTGTCTCAGCTCAGGAAGGAGCAAATTGATTTATGAAGTAGCCAAATCGCTCGCTCGCAGCTTTAATGCGGGTAGCTCACAAAGCAGGATTTTTGCTCACAAGCCTCCACCGCTTAGAGAGAGCATCGTTCCACAGGGTGTCTGTTGTGAGGAGAGGAAGGGAAAGGAGACCATAAGCCACTCTGAGACTCCGAGTGAAGGGCGGGGGGTATACATCCAATCTCTTCTTCTTCTAATGTCCTAGAGTCCGTCCTCCAAAGCAACCATTCTCTCCAACGAAACTGATCTCTGTAGTCTGAAGATCAGGTTTAACTTCAGGAGATCCTCCAAGCCCCCACCTGGAGGTCAGCAGCCCTATAGGGCTGATCTCATGAATCTGTGAAGGCTGTTCTACGTGCCTGTGCAGACAGCAACACCTTGGGCAGAACAGATCTGTGGGTTCCACGCCTTTGAATCTCCCTAATGCAGAAAAATCAAATCTGTCTCGTTTCAAATGGACGCATTCCCCTACCCTCCGAAAAAAACCCACTTTTTAGATTCGTTCTTCCCCAACGGATTACACCAGCTTTCGACTTCAAACCAGAAATAGCCGGCCGGCCTCTCTTTGCTAATACTCTAATTAAAGAACGCCATTTCCAAGCCAAAAAGACAAGAGCGCCAAGTCACCTTTCCCCCTTCTGCACTGCGGTAACTAAAATTAAAGCTTCTGGCTTGGACCAGAGGCAGTGTTTGGACTCAAAGCCCACGAAGGTGTCAAAGCCAGGTTTTTTCCCCACCTTGGACAAAAATTAAACAAAGATACATCAACCGAAACTCAAGGAAGATGAAGTTTACAGAGCATCCTTGAAAACAGATGTTGGGGAAAGATTCACCATACTCCCTTGCTGTTGTCCCTTCTTTCCCATTTCCCCCCACCCTGGTTTCCGCCCGACACAAGAGAGGAGGGGAGAGCTCATGCAGCCAGACTTCTTGCCACTTCTCCACACAGAGAACATAGAATCACAGAATCATAGAGTTGGAAGGGACCTCCGGGGTCATCTAGTCCAACCCCCTGCACAAGGCAGGAAACTCACAAATACCTCCCCCCACGCACCCCCAATGACCCTGCTCCAAGCCCAGAAGATGACAAAAACCTCCAGGATCCCTGGGTAAATTGGCCTAGAGAAAAAATTGCTTCCTGACCCCAAAGTGGCGATCCCTGGGCATGTAAGGGTCATGAAAATTAAGCACTGAGGCAACACCTTCCTGTCTCCTTCTCACGATCTGCCTAAGTTCACACAATCTGCATTGCTGTCAGATGGCCATCTAGCCTTGCCTAAGGACGAAGCCCACCACCTCTGGAGGAAGCCTGTTCCACGGAAGAACCGCTCTAACTGTCAGGAAGTTCTTCCTAACGTTTAGCCGAAAACTCTCCTGATTTCATTTCAACCTGTAATGGGTGGAAATTGCAAGGGAGTCGATACCGGCTAGATATCAGGAGAAACTTCCTAACTGTAAGAGTGGTTGAGCAGTGGAAGAGACTGCCTCAGGAGGTGGTGGATGCTCCTTCGCTGGACATTTTCAAGCAGAGCCTGGAAGACCATCTTTCAGGTATGTTGTAAGGCTATCTTTTGGCTAAACTCCTGCAGAGTGCAGGGGGCTGGACTAGATGACCTGCCAGGTCCCTTCCAACTCTAACATTCTATGATTCTATGACCTTCTGGGACAACAGAAAACAACTCCGTACCATCCTCAATATGACAGCCCTTCCAGCACTTGAAGACGGTGGAGCACAATGCCTGTTAATACCCACACATGAAGCTGCCTTCTACCGGGCCCATCAAGGTCAGTATCGTCTGCTCAGACTGGCAGCTGCTCTCCTGCCACACGTGGGGAAATGGGAACCATAAACCTAGAAGACACACACATGAACACATCACACTGCCTTATCAGACCTAGAGATGTGAAGGCCCAGAAAAAAACTGGAAAAATTTGGGAAGCATTTTTTGGTTTTTTTCCAAAAAATTGAAAAAAGAAAAGAAATTGATTATGGAACATGATAATGACAGACACAACAGAGTAGCTGCAGAAGCAGAGACTGAAACCGATACTGATAATTACAGCTCAGAAAATGATTCTGATTAAATTTCATGCCCATTCATTGAAACTTAGTCCTACACTCCCTTCTACACACTTCCCCCCTCTTCAATTCTTTTTATGAGAATGGTTTTTTTATTTTTATTTAATACTGTGGAGAGGAAATACGAATAATTGTTACTTCTGGATTTTTAAAAATTGTTTTGTGGAGGGGTTTTTTTGTCTGTTCCACATAAACCAGTAAACAGTTCAGGAGATTGTTGCTCCATTTATTACAATTACAAATAAATATTATTTTAAAAAGTAAATTCTGTTTGTAATAATTGTTTGGATACACTATATTTTTAATATGCTAGTTGTGGTAATTTCATGCCGAGTAAAATTGAACACAGTCATATTTTATGTTCCTAATGTAACAGAATGACTTTTAATCAGGAAAAGAAAAAAGGAAGTGCTAATGCATTTTTTTCAATTTTTCCAAAAAAATTGGGGTTTTTCTGGAGCTTTAGAATTTCCAGAGCTTTAGAATTTCCAGAATTCTTTTCCAGAGCTTTAGAATTTCCAGAATTCTTTTCCAGAGCTTTAGAATTTCCAGAATTTTTTTCCAGAGCTTTAGAATTTCCAGAATTCTTTTCCAGAGCTTTAGAATTTCCAGACATTTTTTCCAGAGCTTTAGAATTTCCAGACATTTTTTCCAGAGCTTTAGAATTTCCAGAAATTTTTTTCCAGAGCTTTAGAATTTCCAGAATTCTTTTCCAGAGCTTTAGAATTTCCAGACATTTTTTCCAGAGCTTTAGAATTTCCAGAAATTTTACATCTCTAATCAGAACCTTGGTCCATCAAGGCCAGTACTCTCCACTCAGACCAGCAGTGGCTCTCCGGGGCCTTAGGCTGAGGTCTTTCACATCACTTCCTACTTGATCTTATTAACTGGAGATGCCAGGGATTGGACCTGGGACCTTCTGCGTGCCAAGCAGATGCTCTGCCAGTGAGCCGCAGCCCCTCCCCCGGAGGACAATGAGGCGGTACGGCATGGACCATTGCAATGCTGACCAACCGTTTGCAGCAAAACTCACAAGCGTCTCACTCAATCCAATATTCATTGCTTGGCACGCGCTGCCCGGCTCGGTACGTTTCCAAGGGAAGGGAGTTCTGCACTGTCCAGCCACAACGGACCATTGCTAGAATGATCAGAACTAGCGATAAAAAGTTCCTTAAATGTATCAGCCATAGGAAATTAACTGTCGACACAGGAAAAGTCTGCAGGGGATGACAAGAATTATCGACACAACTTCCAGCGTAACTTCAGGCCGAGAAAGCAAATGCTGGCCAGGCAGACAGGAGGACGCCCCCGTCTGCAACATGCCGGGAACGCAAACCTTCCAGCTTGACTTTTTAACAGCCCTACGTTACAAAACCAAGCAGGTCATGAGACGCTCTACAATATAAATAAAGTTGCCCTCAGGACACCCTATGCAGTGGGGCTGGTCCAAGTTCAGTCAGGATTCCAAGCCAAAATGCAGGCTAGAGGAGACGAACACACATCAAATTCTTTCCCCTTATTGTTTCTGATGCCCCACAACCGTCCAGACCCGAGAGAGAGGGGGGTCCAACCATTCCCTCTCAGGAAGAAGACACTTGGTTTAAAAGCATTTTTTAAAAAATCTGACCGTTCCCCTCACATTAACAAAGACAGTTAATGTGGAAGTATTTGGAGGAAAGCAAAACCAAGCAAGTGAAACGTTTAAAAACGCGTAGTGGTTAAGTGCATGGACTCTAATCTGGGAGAACCGGGTCTGATTCCCCACTCCTCCACTTGCAGCTGCTGGATGATCTTGAGCAAGCCATAGTTCTGTCAGAGCTGTCCCTTGAAAGCTCTCTCAGCCCCACCTACCTCACAGGGTGTCTGTTGTGGGGAGGGGAAAGGAAAGGAGTTTGTAAGTTGCTCTGAGACTCTGAGTGAAGGGCGAGGTATAAATCCAATCTCCTCCACTACTTCTCCTCCTCCTCCTCCTCCCCTATGAACCTACCTGTCCACTCTGGTCATTTTTGGAGCCCTTCCATCTGAGGCTAGATGGGTGGCAAACCAAGGCAGGGCCTTTTCAGTTCTGGCCCCCAAACTTCAGAATTGTTTCCCCAGAGAGATTCATCTGTCTCCTGCTATTGTTATCTTCTGCCCAAAGGTGAAGACCTTTTTTGGTTTTCTTTAGTGTTTCCCTACCAGCTGTTATTCGCCCTCCTCTCTGGTTGTGTTATGTGTGTTTTATCGAATTGTTTAAATATTTTATAGGCTTATATTTTAAAGACGGTTTTAATGTTGATATGTTTTCATGTTTGCCACCATCGGGACCCCATTTGGGTGGAACGGTGGCATAGAATAAAAACAGTTAGAGAAGTAAATAAGTGCCATTTCAAAGCCTGATTGTGCATACCACTATGTCATTTCCCCTCTAACTTTTAAAGAATGTGCAGTAGCTCAAAAGGACTTTCATGATAGCTAATCCAGGTGAGGCGTCACGAATCCGGAACAAGTTAATAAATCTAGGAGGGCTCAGAATGTGTTGGGTACTCGATGGAAACATTTCCCCCTGGATTTGGCTAAACCTGTATTGGGCTGATCAAGAAAGCGTCTGCCTCAGTTATAGCACTGCTTGTAAGCAGCAGCCGGAACAGGAGAAAACCCGTTCCATTTACCCGCCCCCAGTCTCCAGCTGTTCTTTATCTTGTTATCTTGAAAGAAATCATGATTATTTTTGTGTGTGAACAGAAACAGCCAACAGGTTCTTCTAAACAAAGTTGCTGTTTTCTGTGTCGCCGGGTGTACGCCTCAGGCAGAGCAGTACATTGTAGCCCCAGGAAGTACCCTTACCCTCATAGCAGAAATTAATCTTTAAAACACTGAAGGGAACTCGCTTCGTTGGTTTTATCATCTCTGGGGCTTCCTGGCCGTGGCGTTCTAATTTTAGCCTTTAACGGAAACTTTCTGATCAAGGTTAACTGTTTTTATTGCATCTGTAGCCATCGGGCTAATATTGGCATAGCGCCTCCGAATCGTAAACTTCACGTTGGGTCGACCTTGGGGTCTGAGGTTGAGAAGTACATTTGGGTCCTTGCAAGTGCGTGGGGTGCAGTTCATAAGTGCCCCCCCCCAAATGAACACAAGTAATATTTTTTATTTGCATTATTTGTAGTCCGCCTGTCTCACTGAGACACAAGGTGGATTACACAAGAGTGATGAGTCACTCCGGTTGACAGGATTTATTTTATTTATTTATTACAATTGTATCCCCGCCCTTCCTACACACCAGCTCGGGGCGGATAACATCAAAATTTCATTTACAATATAAACAAATGTCAGATTAAAATTTAAAAACCGGATTGAACGTCTAACCAAAATAGTGACATAGCTTTCTGTATTAGCTTCAGCAGCTGGATAGGTAGTAACCATAGGCAGGGCTATTTTTGGGCAGGAACGCACAGGAATGGAGTTCCAGCTGGCTCCCGAGTTGGCCACGCCCAGCAGGAACTCATTAGCATAATAGGCCACACCCAACAGCAGGAACTCATTGGGATTGGCTACATGAGGAGTGTGTGGCCTAACATGCAAAGGAGTTCCTGCTACCAAAAAAAGCACTGGGTTTCGACAACAAACAAGGTAAACAGAATAAGAAGCAAAAGGTGGGTGTGGCTGGATGACCACACTCCTGGTAACATGGGGTGTGGCCTAATATGCTGAGTTTCTGCTGTTGGGTGTGGCCTATCATGCTAATGAGTCCCTGCTGGGCTTTTTCTACAATTAGGCAATTTCAGTAGGGGTCATTTTGTAGGGGAGGCCATGTGATTGGTTGTCCAATGTCTCAACCGAAGGCCTGGTGGAAAAAGCTCCATTTTGCAGGCCCCCCAGAACTGTAACAAGTCCCGCAGGGCCCTGATCTCATGGGACCTCGTTCCACCAGGGAGGGGCCAAGACTGAGAAAGCAAGTGGAGGAGTGGGGAACCAAACCCGGTTCTCCCAGATTAGAGTCCGTGCACTTAAAAAAGGAGGTCCTTAAGATATGTTGGTCCCCAGCTCTACAGCAGAGGTGTCAAACTCATTTGTTACGAGGGCCGGATCTGACACAAATGTCACTTTATCGGGCCGGGCCATGTGTGCCATAAAACGTAATGCCAGGTACCAGAGACAGAAACTGTATAAAGGACCACAGCTGGTAAGTTCCGAGTTTGTGTATCCTCACTGCCAGGCCCCATGGGCTGGGAGGGGGCGCAGAGGAAAACCCACATAGGCCAACTGGAGAGGCAGTAGTGCAATGCTGGGCAGATGCTCCCACAATGCTTGACTGCTGCAGGCGAGGATGCTCTGCTGTGCTAAAGCCAAAATGGAGTGGGTCCGCCCATTCCCCCCAAGCATCAGTTGCTCGCGGGCCGCATAAGAGCCCTGGACGGGCCAGATCCGGCCCCCGGGCCTTACGTTTGACACCCCTGCTCTAAAGGTCAATGCCAGCACTGTGAATTAAGCCCCGAAGTGAACAGGGAGCTAGAGTAGATGGAACAAGTCTGGAATTACATGGTTCCTATGACCCACCCCAATCGACTCTGTGACGGCAGCATTCTTTACCGAATGTCGCTTCTACACCAGGGGTGGCCACACTTGCTTAACGTAAGAGCCACAAAGAATAAACATCGGATGTTTGAGAACCACAAGACATGGAACAAATATAACCTACACATTTCTGTTGAAAAATATGCAAGTTTGCTTCTTATTAACGTTAAATGAGACTGCCAGAAATAAAAACAAAAGGAGTAAAAACAGATATTAATAATGATATTTAACTTTAGAAGGGGAGGGAGGAGAGAAAGGGAGAGAGAGAGAGAGAGAGAGAATTGGGAGGGAGAGAGGAAGGGAGGGAGAGGTGGAAAGAAAGCAAAGGGAGTGGAAGACTGATTGGGGAAGCACGCCTCCCCTTCATTTCCCCAGCCACCCTGCTAGGAGCTGCACAATATGTGCGAAAGAGCCGCATGCGGCTCCAGAGCTGCAGTTTGGCCACGCCAGTTCTAGACAGTCTTCAGGGGCAGACCCAGACAGAGCACGTTGCAGTAATCTATTCCAAAAGTTCCCAGGGCATGCATCACAGTCACAAATTCTTAATTTTGTTTTGGCCGCCAAGTGGCAGCCAGTTTATGGAGACCCCATATGCTTTTCAAGGCAAGAGAAGTTCAGAGGTAGCTTTCCATTGCCTGCCTCTGCACAGTGACCCTGGACTCGTTCGTTGGTTTCCCATCCAAACACTAACCAGGGTCAATCCACCTTAGCTTCCAAGATCTGACAAGATCAAGCTGACCTAAACTATTCATGCCAAGGCAGCATCTACTTATAGCTACAATTAAATTAAATAATTGACCCTATTTATTAAGAAAGGACAATGACCAAGGGTATTAAGAGGTAAAGGAAGGTGGAGCTGCATAACCCATACTTAAGACAGAAATCTTTTTCTACATACACCCCTGATTATACAGCGTGTGCTGAACTGAAAACCAACCTAATTTATTTATTTGGTTCATGCATTTTTATCCCACCCTTCCTCCAAAGAACTCTTGGCAACATCCACCTCCATTTTTATCTTCCCAACAATCCTGTAAAGTAGGCTATGCTGAGTGAGCAAGATTGGGGCAAGGTCACCCAAGAGTAGGCCTCCCATGTACCCATTCAAGGCAGAGAATTACCAATCTCTAGCCCAAATTTCCCAACCCTGGGGAACCAAGGAGAAAATATGGCCTCCACATGGTGACACTCTAGGAATTCCCCCTGTTCTCTGTGGTAAAAAACAAAGACTGGGAGAGAGCTGCCTAGAGCACTAACCAGAACTGACATCATATCCTCCTCAAACTCCACCTTCCACAGGCATCACCACCCATATCTCCCAGCATGTGAGGAATGCTATCCAAGAGGCTTCATGGCAAGCAAAGATTTGAACCCCCTCGCCCTGTCCAACACTCTAACCACTACACCACACTCTGTGTCATACAGTGGCCAAAAATACCAGGTGCCATCAGGAGGTCCAGCAGTGGGGCCAGGACACTAGAAGCCCTCCCACTGTTGCCCCCCCAAGCACCAAGAAGACAGAGCATCATTTCCCCTAGACCGAGAGTTCCTATCTATGCCCTGTGGGTAACAGCCACCAATGGACCTCTGCTCCACATGCTTATCTAATTCCCTCTTGAAGCCGCCCATGCTTGTAGCCGCCACCACCTCCTGTGGCAGTGAATTCCATGTGTTGATCACTCTCTGGGTGAAGAAGGACATCCTTTTATTGGTTCTAACCCAACTGCTCAGCAATTTCATGGAGTGCCCATGAGTTCTTGTATTGTGAGAAAGGGAGAAAAGTACTCTCTGGCCAGGTTGGTGTGTCCTCTCAGGTCTTTAAGTTTTGATGCACAGAGCTTTGGGGAAGATTGGGGTAGAAGGGTTGGAAAATGCCTTCTTACAATCCACCTTACCTTCTGCCCACCCAAACTTCTTGGTCTCTTGCTTGGAAGCAGAATTTTTATGGCAAGAGTTTATTGCCGGTATATAATACCACCGACCCACTGGAGAAGAAAGCACAATGCAAGGCCAATGTTCAGAACCTCCGCTTTAAATTAATATGCTTGTTTGCAGTACGTGCATTCCCTGCTGCCAACACTGATCATTATATTTTCAGTGATATTCTTCAAATCAGTACTTGATTTGCTTGGGGGTGGATGGAATTTAAGGTTGAGCCAAATTTGGGGGGGGTGTATTTCATGAAAAATCTGCTTGCCGTGCAATGCATTACCCAAATTTCAGCAGTTATTTGGGAAGGCATGTGAATTCTGGGAGAACAGGGTTGGATTCCCCACTCTTCCACATGCAGCTGCTGGTGTGACCTTGGGTCAGTTGCAAGTTCTCTCAGAGCTGCTCTCTCACAAGCAGTTCTCAAAAGAGTTCTCTCAGCCCCACCTACCTCACAGGGTGTCTGTTGTGGGGAGGGGAAGGGAAAGGAGACTGTAAGCCAGTCTGAGACTCCTTTGGGTAGTGAAGGTAAAGGTAAAGGTTCCTTGCTCGAAAGCCAGTCGAATCCGACTCTAGGGTTGCGGTGCTCATCTCCGTTTCAAAGCCGAAGAGCCAGCACTGTCCGAAGACGTTTCCATGGTCATGTGGCCGGCATGACTAAACACCAAGGTGCACGAACGCTGTTACCTTCCCACTGAAGTGGTACCTATTTATCTACTTGCAATTTCTTGCTTTCAAACTGCTAGGTTGGCAGGAGCTGGAACTAGACAGAGCTCACCCCATCATGCGGCACCTGTCTCAAACTGCTGAACTACTGATCTTCCACAGCCTGCAGTTCAGCGTCTTAACCACTTGAGCTACCGCAGCTCCGGGTAGTGAAGGTTGGGGTATAAATCCAATCTTCTTCCATTAAGGGCAAAACATATCACCCTTACTCTGAATGGGCTTCATGACGTCATTGCACAACCAGATCTGTTCGGCTGCACGGTCAAACGATGCTCAAATTGATTTGTGATGAAGGAGTCTATGCGGTTGTTGTATTAATGGTATCTAAACTCACGATCGGAGAAAGAACCAGACACAAATATGGAAGGGTTTCCTAAGCCTTTCTCCGTTTTTAACTCCAAATTTCTGTGGATCCAAATTCAGCATAACGGGCAGGTGTCGTTCCACGCCAATGAGAACCAGAAACTTCATTTTCTGAACTAGTAAAAGTTCCAGTGTCAATGATAATCATTAGGGTGTGGTGAAAATGTTGAACAAACAATAAGCAGCACTGAGTCCGATTTACGTGCCTATTTGCCAGCAATAACTCACAGAAAGTAACAGGGCGTAAGTTATTCTACGTATTTCCCCAGCTTTCATAGTTACCTGTTTACACAACACACTGTATGTCACTCAGCAGTCCTGCACAAAACTGAGACGAAAATCGGTCCACATTAAAAAGGGGGTGGGGCAGAAACTGCTGCGGTGGGCTTCGTAGTTTACTAGTCCTCAAGGCGTCTGAAGCGAATTCAGAATAGATACACTACAACATGAACGGAAATATAGCCCCGACCTGGATAGCCCGAACAAGCCTGATCCCGTCAGATCTCGGAAGCGAAGCAGGGCCAGCTCTGGCAAGTACTGTGGTGGGAGACCTCCAAGGAATACCAGCAGTTGGGAGGCAGGGGCAGGCTTTATTCAGGCATCTCTCTGAATACCCCACAGGTCTCCAGTAAGGGTCAGTCACCAGAGGTCACCATGACTTCCAGGCACACACACACACACACACTCACACACATATGGAAAATACAAAAAAACCCCCAAAAAACCTCATGAATGGAAATATAGAGCAGAAAGGGACTGAAAGGTCATCTAGTCCAACCCCGCTGCCCAATGGAGGAAATTCACAGCTACCTCTAACCCCGCTCTCCCAATGACCCCTGCTCTATGCCCTCAGAAATGCCGTAAACCTCCAACATCCCTGGGCCAATCTGGCCTGGAGAAAAATTCCTTCCTGACTGCAGCCAAACTGGTGATCAGCATATCTGAAGGGGCCACAAGAGCCGAGCACTGGCTCACCCCTCCCTGCCCTCCCTCTTGGGCCGCCAACCTCCAGGTGCGACCTGGAGAGCTCCCAGAATTCCAAACTGATCTCCGGACCACAGAGACCAGTTCCCCCTGGAGAACAGGGCCACTTTCGGGTGTGTACCTCCTCCATGGCTTTATACCACGCTACAGCCCCACCTTCTCCCCAAACACCGTCCTCCCCAGGCTCCACCCCCCATCTCAAATGGCCAGGAATTTTCCAACCCAGAGTTAAGCCCAGGGCTATTTTGGGGCAGGAATGCACAGGAACAGAGTTCTGGCTGGCTCCCAAGTTGGCCACGCCCAGCAGGAACTCATTAGCATAACAGGCCACACCCAACAGCAGAAACTCATTAGGATTGGCTACATTAGGGGGTGTGGCCTAACATGAAAATAAGTTCCTGCTACAAAAAAAGCCCTGGGTTTTGACAACATACAGAGTAAACAGAATAGGAAGCAAAAGGTGGGTGTGGCTGGATGACCACACTTCCGGTAACATGGGGTGTGGCCTAACATGCTAATGAGCTGTGCTGGTGGGGTGTGTGGCCTAATATGCTAATGAGTTCCTGCTGGGCTTTTCCTACCAAAAAAAGCCCTGGTTAAGCCTACACACGAAGAAAGATGGTGCATAAATCTCTGAATTAATTGTCGAGATCTTGGCACTGGCCACTGAGTGGAGAGACAAGGCTGCATACCGGTTCTTCCGGTTTCTCTCATGCCAGGCTTTCTTTAGCTGTTTGTGAAGACAAACAGTCATCTAAGAAAATCCACAACAAGTTTGACACGGACTGCGTAACCTGCTCTGTAGCCGACCATCCGAGCCCTTGTTAGCATTCCTGGGAACATTCCGTCTAACCTACAGTAAGCTTGGGTCCAGCGGCACCTTTAAGGCCAACAACGTCTTATTCAAAGCACATGGAAGCTTGCACTTTGAATAAAACTTTGTTGGGCTTAAAGGTGTCGCCGGACTCAAACTCTGTTCTGCTGCTTCGGACCAACATGGCTGACCCACCTGAATTCTTCTACAGTAAGCTTGTAAAATATAGTGACCGCAGTGGCTTAGAGGCTAAGACACTGGGCTGCAGACTGGAAGGTCTGTAGTTCGGCAGTTCGAGACCCGAGTGCCGCGTAACGGAGTGAGCTCCCGTCTCTGGCCCCAGCTCCTGCCAACCTGAGCAGTTCGAAAGCAAGAAATTGCAAGTAGATAAATAAGTACCACTTCGGTGGGAAGGTAACAGCATTCCGTGCGCCTCGGGATTTAGTCATGCCGGCCACATGACCATGGAAAAGTCTTCAGACAGCGCTGGCTCTTCGGCTTGGAAATGGAGATGAGCGCTACCACCTAGAGTCAGATTCAACTAGCCTTCGAGCAAGGGAGACCTTTACTTTTAAGCTTGTAAAATACCTGTGACCTGAGATGTCAAACCCAGGTCTGCATCCTTGGCAAACCCCCGGCTTGTAACCTGAACGAGCAGTAAAGACAAGGAGGGGGTGGGGTTACCAACCTCCAGGTGGGGCCTGAAGTTCTCCTGGGATTACAATGGATCTCCGGACTACAGAAATCAGTTCCCCTGGAGAAAATGGCTGCTTCGGAGGGCAAACTCTATGGTCTATCACAGATTCTAGTGAAATCGCTCCTCAAGCTCCACCCTTCACGGGCATTGCCCTCAAATCTCCAGGGATCTCCCTGGCTGGAGTTGGGAACACTACTTATCGATCCCCCTCCCAAGTAGGGTTGTCAATTCCTGGAGACATGGGGGTGGAGCCTGGGGGAGGCAGGATTTGGGCAGGAATGGGAGCTCAGCATGGCCCAATGCCATAGAGCCCACCCGCCCCAAAGCAGCCATTTTCTCCAGGGGAACTGGTCTCTGATGCCTGGAGATCAGTTGTAATTCCGGGAGATCTCCAGAGACCGCCTGGAGGCTGGCAACCCTGCTCCCAAGCAGTGTTCCCTCTAAGCTGAGTCAGTGTGAGCTAGCTCACAGTTTCTTAGCCTCCGGCTCACACATTTTTGTCTTAGCTCAGGAAGGGATGCCTCCAGAGTCAACTAGTTTACGCAGTAGCCAAACCTCCCGCTCACAACTTTACTTCCAGCAGCTCCCAAAGCAGAATTTTTGCTTACAGGACTCCATAACTTAGAGGGAGCATTGCTAGTCTCAGCCTGACCTACCTCACACAGTTGTGGTCAGTGTTCCCCCTACGCTGAGTCAGTGTGAGCTAGCTCACAGTTTCTTAGCCTCCAGCTCAACCATTTTTGTCTTAGCCCAGGAAGGGAGGGCTCCAGAGCAAACTAATTTATGCAACAGCCAAATCGCTCGCTCACAACTTTAATGCCGGCAGCTCACAAATTAGAAGTTTTGCTCACAGGACTCCATGGCTTAGAGGGAGCATTGCTCCCGAGTGGGCCGCTATAGAAAGCTGGTGGTCTGCATGAAGCATAGCCATATCATGACATATGCTGGGTTTTTTAAAAAAAAAAAAATGATTTTTTATCAAGTTGCAGCTGACTTACGGAGACCCCATTGGATTCTCAAGGTAAGAGACATTTAGAGGCGGTTTGCCATCACCTGCCTCTGCACGGCAACCCTGGTATTCCTTGGTGGTCTCCCATCCAAATACTGACCAGGGCCAATCCTGCTTAGCTTTCAAGATATATTTGTGTGTGTGTGATAGATAGATACACACACACACACAAATTTTATTTAATGTCAGTTTGGTGTAATGGTCAAGTGCGCGGACTCTAATCTGGGAGAACCGGGTTTGATTCCCCACTCCTCCACTTGCACCTGCTGGATGACCTTGGGCAAGCCATAGTTCTGACAAGAGCTGTTCTAGAAAAAGAGCAGTTTCTGTCAAGAGCTCTCTCAGTCCCGCCTACCTCCCAGGGTGTCTGTTGTGGGAAGGGGAAGGGAAAGGAGTTTGTAAGCCGCTCTGAGTCACCTTTGGGTAGTGAAAGGCGGGGTATAAATCCAATCTCCTCCTCCTCCTTCTCAAAGCACAAGAAGTAGAGACTGGATTTATACCCCGCCCACCAATACCACCAGTATCAAAAAAAGGCTCATAAAAATACATAGTTTGTCAGCACCACGTGGAGAAACATTTAAAACGGCACTTAAACACATCAGCAAAGGCTCTAGCAGTGCGAGCCACTGTTAACTCTTTAAAATCACTCTTGATATCCAGGTTAACGAAACCAAGAGGCAGCTGGAGGAAAAGCTTTGACTGAGCATCACAAACCCGGTGCAGGTCCTTTAAAACCTGGCTTGCAGGGAACAACCAAATAAAAACGAACTGCCGTGGTTTAAGAAGAGTTGGCAAGGACGGCTGGAATTCTAAATAGACCGTCACAGTCATTTTTTCACAGACCACACAGAGAGAGAACCGTAAAGACGGCTGCCACCAAAAAAAAACCCCCAACCCAGTTACAAATAATGCCAGTAACAATACTTGTTGTTGTTCAGTCGCACAGTCGAGTCCGACTCTTCGCGACCCCATGGACCAGACCACGCCAGGCCCTCCTGTCCTCCGCCGTCCGCTGAAGTTTGCTCAATTTCATGTTCGTTGCATCGATGACACTGTCCAACCACCTCATCCTTTGCCGTCCCCTTCTTCTTTGACCTTCAATCTTTCCCAGCATCGGGGTCTTCTCCAGTGAGGGCTCCCTTCTCATTGGGTGGCCAAAGTATTTGAGCTTCAGCTTCAGGATCTGGCCTTCCAGGGAACAGTCAGGGTTGATTTCTTTTAGGATTGACTGATTTGATCTCCTTGCAGTCCAAGGGACTCTCAAGAGTCTTCTCCAGCACCATAGTTCAAAAGAATCTATTCTTTGGCACTCGGCCTTCCTTATAGTCCAACTCTCGCAGCCATACATTACTACGGGGAATACCATTGCTTTGACCATGCGGACTTTTGTTGGCAAGGTGATGTCTCTGCTTTTTATCATGCTGTTTAGGTTTGCTATCGCTTTCCTCCCAAGGAGCAGGCGTCTTTTAATTTCATGGCTGCAGTCACCATCTGCAGTGATCTGGGATCCTAGGAACGTGAAGTCTGTCACTACTTCTACGACTTCCCCTTCTATTTGCCAAGGAGTGATGGGGCCGGATGCCATGATCTTAGTTTTTTTGATGTTGAGCTTCAAGCCCACTTTTGCGCTCTCCTCTTTCACCCTGAGCAAGAGGCTCTTGAGGTCCTCTTCACTTTCTGCCATCAGAGTGGTATCGTCTGCATATCTGAGGTTATTGATCTTTTCCCCAGCAATCTTAACTCCAGCTTGTGATTCATCCAGGCCAGTAACAATACTATCAAGTTATAACTTCTAAATTTTTCTACTGGCTGTCATTTCCCCACTGGCATAGCACCAGTTCGCCGCCCTACCAAACCCGGCAAATCAAAGTACTTTTGAGCTTCCGAGATCTGATGAGGTCAGGTTACACTGGTCTACCGGACAGGTAATCAATGGGCACCCTACCAGGTTTGTTAAGTATGCCACTCAACAACAGGATTCCAGCAAAGAAGCGATTCCAACTTTATTTAACAGCAAACTCCAACTCAGGAACACACCAGGAACACACACAAGAGTGGAGCTTGTTGTTGTTCAGTCGCACAGTCGAGTCCGACTCTTCGCGACCCCGTGGACCAGATTACGCCAGGCCCTCCTGTCTAAGAGTGGAGCACAGCTCCCTTTTTAAACTATCCCGGGCCGTCCAAGCCACACCCATAACATGTTAAAGACCAATCATAACACAGGGATAAAGGCCAATCAGGACCGTTCCCTCTTAGATACATTTTCACACAGCGATTGGATATTTACAGAGGTTTCTCAGAAACCAGCCAATGGTAATGCGACAGATGAAGAGCCACATTCAGACGGAAGCTTAACATTGTAAAGTCTAGGCTTGATTCACACTTCAGTACATAACAACGTTCACACCAAAATGACGCCCGGCAGGCATCTGCAGGGCAAAAGCTGTCACCTGAGAGTTACCTGCGGTCACTCTGCACCAAGGACAGGTGCCCTTTATTTTGTTCCTCTGTCCCCGTTTTCAGGCGAGGCCTTTCAGGAGTTCACGCGGAGCGCGCGAGAAACAACCCTGCTGAGCTAATTGCAACCCCTCTCGGCTTCGCCGTACTTAACAGGAAGCCATTCAAGCCCGAAGTGGCAGATAGAGCAACACGCAGCGTCGTGATGTCCGTGACCCACATCCAGGCGCTCCGGTGGAATCGGTCGGGGTTAAGGTAGTCGTGACTAACTGGAGCCCCACCGGCTTCAACGGGATTTAAAAGCTCAGCTAATTTCGTTTGGATCTGGGCCAGCCTCGGTATGGGCAGGTCGGAAGCTAACTCAAAATGTCTGTTATGTAGCACACCGGGGCAGAGAACCCAGCTGAACCAGACTGGGATGAAACGTAGCTCAGGGGATTTAGGGTGACCTGAAAGAACTGAAGCTCCGCCCCCCCTCAGTGTCAGCAACCCCACCCCAAAAGTTGGGACTGTACCACACAGACAAGCCGTGTACTTTCTTACACCCCACGTCTCTCCTCAACAGGGACCTCCAGCGCCTGATGTCATTCTGTGTTAAATCATTCTCTGT
The DNA here is from genome assembly GCA_029375565.1 of Gekko gecko. NCBI lineage: Eukaryota > Metazoa > Chordata > Lepidosauria > Squamata > Gekkonidae > Gekko > Gekko gecko. The sequence continues at coordinate 315,436 of JAPDNY010000024.1, read as the reverse complement.
TTAATCCTCACAACAACCCTGCAAGGTAGGTCAAGCTGACAGTGTATGACTGGCCCAAGGTTATCCAGCAGGCTTCCACAGCAGAATGCAGGGGATTTGAATCTAGGCCTCCCAGATCCCAGATTGACAATGTAATCACGATACCACACTGGCTTTCTGGCCACGCTGACTTAGACGCTGAAGTGGGTGCAGGAGATGGTCAGCAATACATGTGGGGCTCCCACCCTGCAGAAGAGGAGCAGTGGTCACTAGCACCCCCAGGTTCCACACACGCACACCCCGACACACCAATTTTGTTTGCCAGCACAAGAATATCTTCACAGGCGGATGTTGCGTTCCATTCAGAACTCAGGACAATATGCCTGCCTGCCACATAACATATACAGTGCAGTCTTTCCCAGGCATTGGGGAAAGTATGTGCCCAATGCTGCCAGGGCATTTAAAGAAAGTTTCATGCTCATGGGAACTCCTTAAGAACATAAGAGAAGCCACGTTGAATCAGGCCAATGGCCCAACGCGTTCAACACTCTGCGTCGCACAGTGGCCAAAACCCAGGTGTCATCAGGAGGTCCACCAGTGGGGCCAGAACTCCAGAAGCCCTCCCATTGTTGCCCCCCCAAGCATCAAGAATACAGTGCATCACTGTCCCAGACAGAGTGTTCCATCCACTGCCCCAGACAGAGCCACTTTGGTGTAGTGGGACATCAGTGGGGTATAATGTTTGGTGTAGTGGTTAAGTGTGCGGACTCCAATCTGGGAGAACTGAGTTTGATTCCCCACGGCTCCACTTGCACCTGCAGATGTGACCTTGGGTCAGTCACAAGCACTGGCACAGCTGTCCTTGAAAAAGAGCATTTTGTGAAAAAGAGCTCTCTCAGCCCCACCTACCTCACAGGGTGTCTGTTGTGGGGAAGGGAAAGGAGTTTGTAAGCTGCTCTGAGACTCCAAGTGAAGGGTGGGGTATAAGTCCAATCTCTTCTTCTTCTTCTTCTTCTATACCTTGTGGCTAATAGCCACTCTGCTCCAGATGTTTCTCCAACCTCCTTATAAGAACATAAGTGAAGCCATGTTGGATCAAGCCAATGGCCCATCTTGTCCAACACTCTGTGTTGCACAGCGGCCAAAACTCAGAGGTCATCAGGTGGTCCTTCAACAGGGCCAGAACAACTCCAGAAGCCCTCCCACTCTTGCCCCTCCCCAAAGCACCAAGAATAAAGAGCATCACTGCCCATGAACTCCTCTACCAACTATAAAATAGTTGGATAACAAACCTGGAAAAGAAACTGAAGAAATCCAATACTCCTGCATTCCATTTACCTATTTCTTTACTTGGTTTATATCCCATCTTTCTCTACAACAGGGACCCAAAGCAACTCACATCCTCCTCTGTTTTATCCTCACAACAGCCACGTGAGGTAGGTTACGCTGAGAGTGTGCATGACTGACTCAAAGTTACCCAGTGAGTTTCCACGGCAGAGTGGAGATCTGAACCTGGATCTCCCAGAATCCTAGTTGGACACTAACCAGCACACCACACAGCAGCCAGAAGAGCCAAGTCCCAGCAATTCTGCCCAAGCTGCAGAGGTTGCTGATGTCATCTCATCAACTGTCTCCTCCTGCACTGCTTCTGGTTTTGGGAGACAATGTAGTGGGTGATCTAATGCCCGTCGTTGGCCCCACTGAATGACCCTGCAGTGCTGGTTTCTAGCACTGGAAGGGCTGCTCAACTTGACTTCCTCCAGGGCTGTTTCCACTTCCTGGTCTGTTCCTGGAAGTTGAAGTTTTGACACCCTACGTCAGAGCTCAGGAGGACCTGGCAGAGTTTGGAAGGAGCTAGGCAAGAGCCAGAGGAGAGTGATTAAAATGTGGAATTTGCTGCCAGAAGGTGTAGCGATGGCCAGAGAAATAAGCAACTTTAAAAGGAGGTAAAGATAGATTCATGGAGGATTAAGGCTATCAATGGCTACTAGCCATGGTGGCTGAGGGGAACCTCCACATTCAGAGGCACTAAGCCTCTGACTCCCAGAGTCAAGAGGCAGCATCAGGGGAAGGCCTCAGCCTCTCTACCCTGTTGTTGGCCAGAGGAACTAGCTGATCACTAGTGTGAGACAGGACTAGATGGACCACTGGACAGATCCAGCAGGGCTCTTCTGATGTTCTTATCAGGAGAAGGCCTTGGCCTCCATGCCCTGTTGTTGGCCATCCAGAAGAACTGGCCAGCCACCATGTGAGACAGGATGCTGGACTAGATGGACCACTGGACTAATCCAGCAGGGCTCTTCTGACGTTCTTATCAGGAGAAGGCCTTGGCCTCCATGCCCTGTTGTTGCCCATCCAGAAGAACTGGCCAGCCACCGTGTGAGACAGGATGCTGGACTAGATGGACCACTGGACAGGGTTCTTCTTACATTCTTATGAGAGTCCACCACCCTCTCCGCCACCTGGACAATCATCTAGATAAGGAGGTGACGCAGGTCACAACATTGCATATCTCTCTTTGGTCTTTGACGTCGTATATCCGAGAAGGAAGATGAGACCGGATCCTGGACAAGGAAGTCCATTTTGTATAGCCTGTGCCTAAACATCTGGATTATCCTGGATCCAACAGATGGCCACCCATGGGAGATACAGTCTTAACCAAGCAAACCATTAATTCCTCACCAACATTTACCCATTCTTTTAAACAATGCAAAATGGCTACAAAGGCTGTCGCAATTTGCACTCGGGAGGACCCGAGGCGGCAGCTATTGCCAAGAAGTGTGCATCGATTTATTCTCATTAATCCCCAGGTTAAATGGAGGAGGTACTTGATAAAACCCTATTTTCCCCACACAAAAGGGTTCGTTTGGCATTCGGCCATCCGTTCCCTCATTTCTGAAAGAGAAAAAACGTCTAGTCGAGTAAATTTATTTCTCTTTTTAACCTGGTTGGCGACAAATATGAAACGCTTTATAAGCACTAATCAAGTGACAGGGCGGAAAAAAAAGCCTCTACACATTGTTACTTAGTATTATTATTAATTTGTCTATTCAAATACAGCTGCCAGGAAGCTCTTGGAAGCAAACCTCGCCTGCTCACCGAGCGAACGAAACACTGTTCCGATACGATTTTCTCTAATTAGGTTCTAGCGCCCTCACTAGAAGCCAGGTAAACTGGGGAATGACATATTTTACAGGCAGCCCCTGTCTCAAGCTGAAGGTACGACGTCTCAGCCATGTGGCTGCCTTGCTCCAAAGAGGGGGGGAAAGGCTGTTACATTACCAAAGGTATGCCCTTCCCTTCCCTCCTCACTGTCTCTGTGCCCTGCCTTTTCTGTTCCCCAAGGCCTCTGTCTCCTCCACCAATTTTTCTTCAGCTACCTGCTTCTCATTCCAGATTTGGCTCCAGTGGCACCTCAGAGACCAACGAGATGTTCAGGGTATACGCTTTCAAGAGTCAAAGCTCCGTTTGTCAGAGCTTTGGCTCTCGAAAGCTTATTTCTTCAAATTTTGTTGGTCTCTGAGATGCCACTGGACTCAAATCTAGCTCTTGAGCCACAGACCAACATGGCTGCCCTAAGAAACTCCTTCACAGCCCTGAATAAGATCCTTGTGACCTGTGAGGGGGAAAAAATCTCAAAACTTCTTCTGGAACAAGATTAATTTCCCCCCCTCAATCCCACTGTCCCCTGCCTCTCCTCTTTCCCTCAGTTCCACATTTCCTCTACCCCGACTTCCCTCAGAAGTTTGCCTCCCACATCTAGCCTTCCTGCCAATTCCCCTCTCTCAGCACACTGTCAATGCTCCATTTTTATAGATTCCCTGTTCCTCAGCTTCATAATCCCCATGACAGCAGAGCATCCCATGTTCCCTGCCTCTCCTCCTTCCCTCATTTCCACATTTCCTCTACCTCGACTTCCCTCAGAAGTTCGCCTCCCACATCTAGCCTTCCCGCCAATTCCCCTCTCAGCACACTGTCAACGCTCCACTTTTATAGATTCCCTGTTCCTCAGCTTCATAAGCCCCATGACAGCTCAGCATCTCTTTCCTTCCCACAGCGCACTGCTCCTCTTGCCCCTCCATATTTCCCCCCTTCCCTCACAAGGTAGACTTTTTATTAGGATTCTGTCACCACCAACACCCCGAACGATTACAACATTCCATGACATCACAACAGATCAGCCAATGGCTGCACCGGGCAACTCCAAAGGCCGACATCCTATAGTAGTCTGCCGAAGCCTGCCAGCCCTGCTGCGGATTATGCAAACGCAGCATGTGAGGATATTCCACTGATCCTACAGGAGATTTAAATCTTGAAAGCTGCTATGTACCGACCGGGGGTGGGGTGGGGGGATGTCCAGAGTTATCAGATGAATGGAATGCCGACGGGATCTGCCAGCAACACAGCCTCGCTGAGGCGGAGGGGCGATTCATCCTGTAGACACGTCCTGGGCGTACAAAACGAAACGGCGTCGCACCCTGAACAAAAACACATAAGCCTTTGCGTCTATACAGCCACGCTTTGCACGCACAATTGCAACAATATGCCGGGTATTTCACTCCCCGCGTCTCCCGCCTAACGCTTCGCCCGTTAACCGCTTCACTCCATTGTCGCCTCAGTTCAGCTCCGCACCGTTGTGAGGAAACGCTCGGCTGAGGCGCAGACAGAACGCTGGCGAGAAAAACTGGGGCAAGCAGCTATCCTGAAACAGAAACATATTTTCATTTCCTCAGAATATTTTGAACGAATTCAACAGGAGATGGCATTACTCTTTAGATGTCCAGTACAAACTGTCCTCCTCTACAAACTGTGGTTTGCGAATGGGAGGGCACCCATCATGGGAACGTGGACCCCTTCGGTATTCCTAATCCCCAAGGATTTATTTGGAGCATTTTTATGCTACCTCTCCAGGAACCTGCCCGAGGAGGCTTACAAAATAAAAACAAAAACTGAAAGATATCGATTTACAATCCAGCATTTTTTAAAAAGCCCCAACATAAAAACAAAGATCATAAAAGCAGACCACGGGCAGCTTAAAGTAACCGTTTTCAGACAAAAATAGTGTTTTAAAAAAAATCAGCCCCTTGATTTAAAAGTCTGGGTGAGCAGAAACATTTTGGCCTGATCCTTAAAGAAAGCAATGCGGGTACCAGGCAAGCCTCAAGGGGAAGACAATCTCTAAGCGAGATGCCACCACTAAAAAGGCCCTGTTTCAGTTTCCTGCCTACCTCATCTCTGAAGACCCAGGGGCACAGACAGCAGGGCTTGCGAGGCAGAAGTTAACTGGCAGGCTGGACAACAAGGGAGGAGACGGCCCTCCAGGAGCCTGCAAAAACCTGACTCGCAACGCACCCACCGTTCACAGTTATCCACGAGTAAGAACAGCACGATGCAGATCTTCTCCCTGTTTCCACGCACTGCACATCTACATTACATGTGTGATAGAAGGGAAGAGTACTTGCATGCTCCTCTTCTGTAGGAACTACATCTCTGCTGCCCAGTAAGCCTCTAAGGCAGGCGTTCCTCTAGAATGAAGAACAGGCCACCTGCACTGATAGCTCTGATCTGTGTTCTAATACACCACCAGGCCACCTGTATCAGCCCCCTTGAATGATGTATGAGTCTCCCATAAAGAATCGGAAATGCAGGTGAGGTGAATGTAAAAAAATAATCCACCTACCGTAAAGACCACCAAAACGTATGTCTGTGCCGGGGGTCCCAACCCATGGGCACCACTGCACCCGCCAGCACTTCCCCTGACACCCACCAAGTGTTTGTGGGTGGAGCCAAGTGGGTCTTTTCTCCAACTAGGATTGGCAGGGCAGATTCTACAAAACCGTTCTGGCAGCAGCTGTCGCCACAGCACAAGGATCTTCACTGTGTGACTGAAGGCACGCTGGGGCAGCCATTTTGGGACAAGGCCCACTACACTGTGTCGCCCTTCCAAAGGTGTCCACGGGTTCAAAAAGGTTGAGGGGGCCCTGGCTCTATGCCTTCTGTGGCCTTTGAAGTCCTGGGTGGGGGGTTCAAGCCTCACAATACTGGGGGGCTGTCCTCATAATCAGGTTCCCCAAGAGTGGGGCATTATATTTCCACGGTGAGAGATCCATGTAGAGATTTAGATACAAAAACAGGGAGGAGAGGTTAGATCAGGGCCATGGAAAGCGAGGTGGGGGATTTAACCCTTTTCCTCCATGTGCCATTTTCCTGATATAAAAGTCACTATCACAAGTACTTCAGCCCAGAAGGCAAGACTCCAGACAGCCTACGGGTAGCGGGTTCTTTCACAGAATCACAGAGTTGGAAGGGACCTCCAGGATCATCTAGTCCAACCCCCGGCACAATGCAGAAACTTCACAAATACCTCCCCCCCCACACACACACACAGTGATGCCTGTTTCATGCCCAGAAGATGACAAGGGAAACAGCAGCACAGAGAAAGGAAATGATGTGGTGGTTAGAGTCTGGAAGACCCAGGTTCAAATCCCCACTCTGCCACGAAAGCTCCCGGGGTCAGTCGGTCCCTGACATCCCTAACCTACCTCAGGGAGCTGTAGTGGTGAGGATAACATGCAAGAAGGGAGAACAGCATGGCAAGTGACTTTAGGCCCCCCCGATGGGGAGAAGAGTGGGGTGGAAAATGAAAGATAAACAGCTTCCGCTGCCCCGAGCTACCCAGAAGAAGGGCGGGGCAAAAATCGTACCAAATACGTTTGGGATTGGCTTATGTAACAGAAGAACGCAGTCTATGCTTATTCAAATAATATGCCGTGTCACAAGAGATCGAGCCGAGACCGAGGAGCTGATACCATTCTAGACGGAGGGACAGCTACCGACCAGTAAGACCCAACATCCGGTTGCAAATGTCGGGCAGTTTTTAAAAGACAAATGCAAAACAGGTCCCTAAATCCAGATACGACCACTTTTCAATACAATCCCTAATGAGTTGTTGTGGATTTTCCAGGCTATATGGCCGTGGTCTTCACGTGGTCGAGACCACGGCCATACAGCCCGGAAAATCTACGACAGCTAATGAGCCCCAGCCGTGAAAACTTTCAACAACATAATCCCTAATGAGCTTAAAAAAAAAAAAATGTTGCATGCGAATGAGTCCAAATCTACCCACTCCCATATATTACCTCCAATCACACCCACCGGGGAAGCCTCAAATGAATAGGAACCACAGTAGCAGGGAAGGGGGAGGCTAGGAACAAAGGACAAGCTTATTGCAACGTTATAATGATGTAACGGGGGAAAAGTGTAGGGAACAAAAGGATGCTCAGACATAAAGCTTAGTGGGAGAGAGAGAGAGAGAGAGAACGAACAAACACGATCATTGGAGTTAGCAGGAAGTTCATTCAAAGAAAGCAAAGAAGGGCGGGCCAGAAATTAATTCCACGACGGTATGGGTGTGGAATATTTCCTCTTAGCAAAGGCTCAGATCACGGGGCTATCAAATCCACTCGAGGTTCCAGATTTTGTTTGGGGCTGCAGCCCTTTGTGTTTTCAAACTCCTCTGATATTGCATTGCATCGATCCACCGCCGCGCTTTGCAAAGAGGCCGTGACATCGGGCACTTTATAAATAATGAAGGGAGCTGGGAACACCAGAGAAATCTATCAGGCGGGTTGACGGGGGGGGGGGGAGCCGACGTAGAGCCGGCTTACGTGTAACGCCAAACCACAGGGTGGTATTACATCCGGCAGCCTCAAATTCACATGCTCCCTCCTCCATCTCCTTCCCCGCACGCCAGTAAACTTTGCTTCAGCGACCTGTCGCCTTCCTTCACATCCAAACCAAGGCACAAGGGCTCGGGTTCACCCTCCAAATCCCAGCCACGTCTGCCGATTCTGGTCTGGCGGAGAAGCCATCGTTTGCCAGTTTGGATGCCACGGCGAGCAACAGTTCACCGCAGGAGGAAGGGAAGTGGAACAGCAGTAGAGAAGCACAAGCCGAAAGGCCACTCAAGTAACACCAAACCACAGTTTGACATTAAGACCAAGCTAAACCGCAGTTTCAACGGCGCCTTTCCATACATTGAGGGTGTCAGAATTGGAGGATGAGCAACCGAGAAAAATACCCGCTCTATATTTTGCATCCAGAGGACACAGCCAGCCATCCCTTTGGTGCTCCTCTCCAACGCTCCCTCTAAGCTATGGAGTCTTGTGAGTGAAAATTCTGCTTTGTGAGCTACTGGCATTAAAGCTGTGAGCGAGCTATTTGGTTACTGCATAAGTTAGTTTGCTCTGGAGCCAACCTTCCTGAGCTAAGACAAAAATCTGTGAGCCGGAGGCTAAAGAACTGTCAGCTAGCTCACACTAACTCAGCTTAGAGGGAACACTGCTCCTCTCCCAACTTCTCAGGAGCTCCTACAACAAACGCAGCTCTAGAAAATTACACACAGTATTTATTTTCACACTCACTCACCATCAAGTGAAAAAGAAGAGATTGGATTTATACCCCACCCTTCACTACCCAAAGGAGTCTCAGAGCGGCTTACAAACTCCTTTCCCTTCCTCTCCTCACAACAGACACCCTTTGTGGTAGGTGGGCCTGAGAGAGCTCTCAAGAACTGCTTGTGAGAGAACAGCTCTGAAAGAACTTGTGACCAATGTTCCCTCTAACCTGAGTTAATGTGAGCTAGCTCGCAGTTTTTTAGCCTCCGGCTCACACATTTCTGTCTTAGCTCAGGAAGGAGGGCTCCAGAGCACACTGATTTATGCAGTCGCCAAATCACTTGCTCACAACTTTAGCGCCAGTAGCTCACAAAGTAGAATTTCTGCTCACAAGACTCCATAGCTTAGCGGGAACATTGCTTGTGACTGACCCAAAGTCACACCAACAGCTGCATGTGGAGGAGTGGGGAATCAAACCCGGTTCTCCCAGATTAGAGTCCTCGCTCTTAACCACTACACTACACCGTAAGAGTAAGCGAAGGTTTCTGCTGCCATTGTAAACACTGCATCCTATGTGTCAGGCAAATGTACAAGGAGTTGTACATCAAGGAAGGTCAGCGCCTCCATGAGAGTGCCTCTGCTTTGCATGCAGAAGGTCCCAGGTTCAATCCTCCGCCTCTCCAGTTAAACAAACCAGGCAGTAGGTGATGTGAAGGGCCTCAGCCTGAGACCCTGGAGAGCTGCTGCCACTCTGGGTACGCATGAGGCAGCTTTGTGTGTGATGCGAATGGTGCACATGCAGAGAGGAGCAAACTCCATCTGCTCACCTTGCGCAAAACCCTTTGCTCTCAACCGGAAAACAAACGTGTACAACCGCTATCCAAGTGGCAAGACTGAGAACAGGTTCTCACATGCATGTTTCATCACTCAGCTGGCACCATCAGGCAAACAGTTTGCAAGGGTGAAGCCAGCATGATGGACAGGAAAGAAGTTTCACATGAATTAAAGCAAAATTTGATGGTCTACGTGTTCTGAAGAGGTCACGCAGTATCTAGTGACTCCGACCTGTGCAAATCTGCCTTAAGACCGTGGCAAACTTGTGGTCACATATGTTCCAATGCACATTCCTGGTTGCCGCTCATGTACATCAGAAGGAGAAAGAGCTCCAATTTATACATGCCCACCCTGTTCATATCAGAAAGAACATGGATGCACTTTGCACTTGGATATCAGTGCCCGGGTACAAAATGTATCGTAATCCAAGAAGCAGATCTAAAGTACCGTATTTATCCAAAAAGGAAGTGGCCCTAAATGATCTTTATAAACCATAAAAATACATGTCTTACCATATAAAACTGTGCCTTGTATGCAAATGCAGGATGAACCCCTCTTTTTGGTGGGGGGCATACCCGGGGGAAAAACTAGTATTGCACTTGAGTAAATACTGCACATAAAAGCCAAAACGAAACAGGAGCAAACTCAGAAGAGAGACACATTTGCTTTCTCCTTGTGCCTGAGCAAACTTTAGAGCCTATGAATACATATTACATATATACACACAGAGAGAGAAATATGTACTTCCAGGCACTTTCCCACGCACAGGTATCACCTTAGCAAGGACGTCATTCACATGGGTTTTCCCCAGAGTGAGGCCAAAACTATTCAAGAGAGTTTTCTGCCCCACCAAAATGACTAGTTGCTAGCTGAAAAACCAGACCTGGACAATATTCGACGCAGTCGTCAAAGTGAGGATCAACCCCTGACACGTTACTGAATGGCTGTAATCAACAGCGAGAGGCGGGGGAAATGTTTAGACAGATGCAGGGATTTGGAAGTGTAATTTTCTCCCCCATGCAGCTATACAAAAGTATACAAGACACACGATTAATGCAGCATCTCCTAGGCAATCCCTGGCTCCGGGGCTGTGATCGAAAAGCACGCTCCGGCCAGGAAGAGCGCCCACTTCTGCTCCGTGCCGGTGACAGTACAGACACCGCGCTTCAAATGACGGTTCGGGTTGGTGCCCGCTAGTGACAATCCCGGTTTGCTCAGCTGACCTGCGCTGTTTTACTATGTAACTCTCCATGCGTGCAATCTCTTCCTCTACCAATCCCTCAAAGAAGCTTTCCTGTGCCAGAGCAGTGAAACTGAACAGCAATGGACAAGAAAGGACAAAATATGAAGCATTTCTGTTCATCACTGAGTTTATATGGAGGGGGGGATTTCTGGCAACAAGCCACATTGTACCCCTGCCCCCCACAGCTAGACCCAGAATCCACGGACTCCCAGCCCAAACACTTTTATCTATATTCCCTATCGGATGCACACAAAAGCCGACGCCCAGAATTCAGCTTCGTCGGTCTTAAAGGTGCCACTGGACTCAAACTTTGTGGTGTTGCTGCAGACCAACACAGCTGTCGGCTGACCCACCTGCATCCATCCTTCTTGAACTGTTCCCTATCTCAGTAACCCTCCAACCAAATTCTAACAGATACCCCCAAACTACTCTGATCATGCCAGAACTGTACATTACACCATGCTCAGTTGCATACTTTAAAAAAAAAAATGAAAGACAGACTTGGGGGGGCGGGCTGTCATACTGCCCAGAGTACCGGGGAGAGGGCTGCTTAATGCTTGCCCTCCTCCCCCACCACATTATCAGCCAAAAAACAATTTCCTCCATACTACAGTCCCCGTATCTTTTCTGTTTCAGCCTTCAAACTACAGTCGCTCTGCCTGCTTGAAGAACAAACTGGATCCCCCAAGCCATCACATTGATTCCCAAGGTCTCCCTCAATGCATTAATTTCCAAAAACCTGACCTTGTGAATTTAGACTGCAGGCTCCTTGCGGGCGAGGACTTGTGATTCCCAAAGACTCCCTTCACTGCCTTAATTTCCAAAAACCCAATCCTGACCCTGTGAATTTAGACTGCAGGCTCCTTGCGGGTGAGGACTTGTGATTCCCAAAGACTCCCTTCACTGTCTTAAGTTCCAAAAACCCTAAAAAAAAAATTAAAAAATTAAAAAGTTCCAAAAACCCAATCCTGACCTTCTGAATTTAGACTGCAGGCTCCTTGCGGGCGAGGACTTTTGTCTTTTGTTTATGGGGCTCTGTAACGGAGGTACTGTCCTACCGATCGAATCCATTTACTGTGTGAAATCTACCCTGAGTCTCACTGCGAAAAGCGGAGTATAAAGAGCAGAAATTAATAAATACACCGCAGGGCACTCAATCCACATGTTCCAGAGGGAACGGCCATCTGGCAGCCAAAAACCTCCTAGCGCCTTAACACTAACAAACGGATTGTGGCATAAGCTTTGGTGAGCCAAAGCTCTCACTTTGTCAGGTGTGTGAACCACATGCGCCCAGTCGGTGTTATACACTTGCCGCTCTCGTGCTTCTTGGCCCCCCAAATCCCTCTCTAGCGGCACGCAGACCCTGAAATGCTTCCAGCTCAATTCCCGTTGCCCCCTCTCCCCACAAGTGTTCCCTCTAAGCTGAGTTAGTGTGAGCTGGCTCAGTTTTTTAGCCTCCAGCTCACACATTTTTGTCTTAGGATAGCTCCAAAGCAAATTAATTTATGCAGCAGTCACGACTTTAATGCCCATAGCTCACAGAGTAGCATTTTTGCTCACAAGGAGCAAATTTTTGCTTAGAGGGAGGATCGCCCACTTAAAAAACCCTCTTTCTGTCACAGATAACCTCCCTGGTCCTAAGTGGACCTTTGACCGTTGGTTCACGCAGCCCTCCAACTCAACCTGCCCCCCACCTCTCTTCTCCAGCCCCACAAGCCGTACCCCACATCTCCGAGATCTAAAAGATGGGAAAACACTTAGCACCCTCTTCCATTAAGAAATACATTAGAAAAACTCTCCTCATCTCCCTGGCCAGATTAACCTGTCGCCCCCCCATAACGCATTGCTACGCCCCTCAATAACCCCCAGCCAATCTGTGCCACTATGCACCCCCTTCCAAACCCACAAATATTATCCCGTCCAGCCAACCCCTCAAATTCTCTGTGCCTCGTTCTGCCTCTTTTAGCACCGTTCTGTTTGAGATCACCAAGCCTTAGCCCCAGCACCTATTTCTCAGTGCCTGGGGTCAGCCCCGGGACTATGCGAAAAGCCAAGAGTTCCTCAGACCACGCACAAAGCGCAAGCAAACCAGCCAGGGCTATAGCTGTGATCCTTAAAAACACCTGCCTGGGAGTCGGCCTCACACAATAACATGGGGTTTACTTCCGAGTAGATCGGCTCCGGGTGGCTCCCGACGCCCGAGATGGAGAAGGAACCGCCTGAGCCCCGGAACCTCTCTGGCACGAGCTTCAGCGCCGCTCACGATTCTACAAAGCCCCCCCCCCCCACTCGCCCTCCTCGCGTCGATCCTAAAACTGCAGAAACTCGCTCGGGTGCCAGCGCACTCTGCACATGCCCAGAGACACCGGCCTGCCTCGCCGCCGCTTCACAAGCTCCTGCACCCCGGCAGTACAAACACGCAACTCTGAAAGGCGCACATCCGAGGGGACGATCTGTCTTTCATTTATCCAGATCTTTAGGAAGGAAGAAAGGAAGGAAGGAAGGAAGGAAGGAAGGAAGGAAGGAAGGAAGGAAGGAAGGAAGGAAGAAAGAAAGAAAGAAAGAAAGAAAGAAAGAAAGAAAGAAAGACGCCGCCAGCAAGCGCCGGGCTCCGAAAGAGGGAAAGCAGCAGCAGCAGCGCCCAAGAGGTGCCGGGGCCGAGCCAGCCGCTCACCTGCCGCCCCCCGGCGCAAACGCCCCTTCCCCGGCTGGCCTTCAACCCTCCACCCGCCAGCCCCGGCGAGGGACCCAAGCCCGGCGCCGGCTCCCCTCCTCCTCCTCCGCCTCCTCCCTGAGCGGCGCGGTCCCGTCCCGTCCCCCCCGCTCACCTCCTGGGGTCCGCCTTGCGTCGGTCGTCCATCGCGGCGGCGGCGGCTGGGGCGGCGCGGGGTCCGGGAGGCAGGCGCGCCGGCGGGCGGACGGGCTCCCGAGCGGTGGCCGAGCGCAGGCGGGCGGCGGGGGCTCCTCAGCGGCGGCACGAGCTGGCGGAGAAGGAGGCGGCGGCGGCGGCGAGTCCCTTCTTCCCGAGGCGGGCGCGGGAGCAGCGAGGCGGGCGGCCAAGGCGAGGCGAGGCGGCGCGGGGCAGGCAGGCAGGCGGGCGCTGGCTGGCGTCTGGCTCCCCTCTGTCTTCGGGGCGGGCGAGCGAGCGCGCCGCACGCTCCCAACTCCCCCTTCTCCCCTGCGCGCTCCGACGGTCGCGCAAGGCGGGCGAGAGACGCCCCAACCGGCCGGCCGCTGGCTCTTTCGTTCGTTCGTTCGCTCGCTCGTTCGCTGGCTCCTCCGGCCGCTGGGAGCCTTCGCCCGAGCCCCGTGCAAGATTTAAAGCCGTGACTCGCCGCCCGGGGCCGGCCCCTTCTTGTCCCCTCCCCTCCGGCCCCCCGCCCCCTCGCGCTCCCTCCGGCGGCCCAGAGGCGTCACGGGGCCCCGGCTGGCCGGCCGGCCGGCCGGAGGAGAGAGCGAGAGCGAGACGGAGAGAGGGGAGGAAGGAAGGAGGGCGGAGCCAGCCAGCCCGACTGCCTGCCTCGCTGGCTGGCTGGCTGGCTCGGGGCTGCTGGGCTTCGCGACGGGCCGCTGGCTGGCTGGCTCCGTCCCGTCGCTCGCTCTGCGCCGCTTTCGCCCCCCTCCGCTCAAGCCTCGCTCGCCAGCGGGCCACTCGGCACACGTGGCCGTCGAACGCCGCCCGGCCTGCCCGCCTGCCCTCCCTCCCTGGGTTTACTCCGCAGTAAGTACGCAGAAAGGGATCGGGCCGAGGAACAGGTTGTCCGGGGGAGGGGACTGGGGACTTTTCCCTTCCTCCCTCGCTCCCTTCCTCCTTCCCTCCCTTCCATGCGTTTTTCCTCCCTTCTGTTCCGGGGCAGGTGGTTGGTTGCAGCTTTCCCGCCTAGCTAGCCAGACGGGCATGGGCGGATCTGTGCTTTGGACGGTTGCCAGCCTCCAGGTGGGGGCCTGGAGGTCTCCCGGAGTTTACAGCTTGATCTCCAGACGACGGGGGACGAGGTCCGTTCCCTTGGAGAAAACGGAGTGCTTTGGCGGATGGGCGCCCTGGCTTCTTACGCAACCGAGGTCCCTCCCCTCCCGCGACTCCCCCTGCAAAACCTCCAGACCTTTCCCAATCGGGAGATGGCAACCCTAGGACCACCAAGCTGCGATTTTATTTACTTCCCCCTTCGGCTTCTGACTTAAGTTCATAAAAATCGCTCCCAACGCAGGTCTGGGAAGGCCCTTCCCGGGGAAAGGCGAGGCACTAATCAGCGCTCCACCCCCCCCACCGTTTCCAGGCCCCACCGGGAGGTTGGCATCCCCGGTGGGGTGGGCGCTCCAAGCTGTCTTGCCTAGGGTGCCCAGACATCTGGGGCCGGCCCTGCACTAATGTGCAATCCCTACAAACGGGAGAAGAAAGTGAAAGGATCATCCCACAGAAGATTTGGCTAAGCCTCTATCCTGTTTCTCATAATGTCTACGAAAGCCATGAGCGCTAGAGCATGAAGGCGCGGCTGCCCCTAAGGCGGCCAGCTTCCAGATCATAGGGTTGCCAACTTCCAGGCGGGACCTTGTGATTTCCTGGAAATTACAAGGGATTTCCAGATGAGGGAGATGAGTTTCCATGAGTTTGGAGGGTGGACTCTATGGCATTATGCAAGGCTGAGGTTCCTCCCCCCCCCCTCCCAGGCTCCACCAACAGAATCTCCTGATATTTCTAGGCTTCCCAGCCTCCAGGTGGGGCCTGGAGATCTCCAGCTTTTACCACTGACCTCCAGCTGACAGAAATCAGCTCTCCCAGAGAAAATGGCTGCTTTGAAGGGTGGACTCTATGGCATGGTACCATGCTGAGGCCCAAGGCTTTATTTGTAGAAAAAGTCTAGCAGGAACTTATTAGCATAATAGGCCACTCCCATGACAGCACAGCTCATTAGCATATTAGGCTACACTACCAGAAGTGTGGTCATCCAGCCACACCCACCTTTTGCTTCTGTTTACCTGTTTTGTTGTCAAAACCAGGGCTTTTGTGGTAGCAGGAACTCCTTTGCATGTTAGGCCACACACCCTGAATGTAGCCAATCCGAATGAGTTTCTGATGTTGGATGTGACCTGTTATGCTAATGAGTTCCTGCTGGGCACAGCCAACTCAGGAGCCAGCCAGAACTCCCTTCCTGTGTGTTCCTGCCCAAAGAAAGTCCTGCTGAGGCCCCTCCCCAAACCCTGCCCTCTCCTGGATCCATCCCCCAAAGTTTCCAGGTATTTTCCAACCCAATTAAGAAAGATAAAAATGCTTGGGGCTCTTTAGCTTGGAGAAATGACGGCTGAGGGGTGACATGATCAAGGTTTATAAGATTATGCATGGGATAGAGCAGGTTGAGAAAGAGGTACTTTTCTCCCTTTCTCACAATACAAGAACGCGTGGACACTCCATGAAATTGCTGAGCAGTCGGGTTAGAACAGATAAAAGGAAGTAATTCTTCACCCAAAGAGTGATTAACACATGGAATTCACTGCCACAGGAGGTGGCAATGGCTACAAGCATATTAACCCAGACCTGGCAGCCCTAGGTATTTCCCAACCTGGAGTTGGCAGCCTTGCTCCAGGGGAGGCCTGGGGTTCTCCTGGAATTATAGCTCATCACCAGACTACAGAGATCAGTTCCCCTGCAAAAAATGCCAGCTTCAGGGGGTGAACTCTGTGGCATTGTACCCTGCTAAGGTCTCTCTTCAGGCTCCGCCTCCAAATCTCCGGGAATTTCCCAACCTGGAGCTGGCAGCCATAGCTGCCCCCCTTTAGTGGAACTGGAGATTCTCTTCGACTGTCCCTGTTAATAGTAATTAATAGCTCTGTCCTCCATTCGCTTATCTTAGAAAGTCATCTAAACCAGCAGCTTTCGCGACAGCTTGTGTCAGTGAGTTCCATAAGCTGTGCATGAAAATGTCCCTTGATCTGTGCTAAGCTTACTTATTGCTCGCTTTCACTGTGGCTATGGCTGAGTGGTAAACCACAGGCTGTTTTCCCGCCTGCACGAGTTCCCGGGATCACTCCTTGGAATCTGATTCTTAACATGGTTCACGGCCTTTCCAGATGCGGGCACGATATAAGAACATAAACATAAGAACGTAAGAGAAGCCAATGTTGGATCAGGCCAACGTTCCATCCAGTCCAACACTCTGTGTCACAAATACCAGGTGACATCAGGAGGTCCACCAGTGGGGCCAGGACACTAGAAGCCCTCCCACTGTTGCATCCCCCCAACACCAAGAACACAGTGCATCACTTGCCCCAGACGGAGAGTTCCTATCTATATCTTGTGGCTCATAGCTTACATAAGAACATAAGAGAAGCCAATGTTGAATCAGGCCAATGGCCCATCTAGTCCAACACTGTCACACAGCGGCCAAAATATACCACATGCCATCAGGAGGTCCAGCAGTGGGGCCAGGACACTAGAAGCCCTCCCACTGCTGCCCCCCCAGCACCAAGAATAGAGTGCATCACCTGCCCCAGACTGGGAGTTCCTATCTATACCCTGTGGTTAATAGCCACTGATGGACTTCTGCTCCGTATGTTTATCTAATTCCCTCTTGAAACTGTCCATGCTTGTAGCTGCCACCACCTCCTGTGGCAGTGAATTCCATATGTTAATCACTCTTTGGGTGAAGAAGTATTTCCTTTTATCTGTTCTAACCCGACTGCTCAGCAATTTCATGGAGTGCCCACAAGTTCTTGTATTGTGAGAAAGGGAGAAAAGTACTTCTTTCTCAACCTGCTTCTGCTCCATATGCTTATCTAATTCCCTCCTGAAGCCATCCATGCTAATAGCTGCCACCACCTCCTGTGGCAGTGAATTCCATGTGTTAATCACTCTTTGGGTGAAGAATATACAGAATATACAGTTGCCATCTCCAGGTGGGGCCTGGAGACCTCCCAGAATTACAACTGATCTCCAGACTACAGAGATCAGTTTCCCTGGACGCTTGGGAGGGTGGACTCTATGGAATGATAACCTGCTGAAGTCCCTCCCTTCCCCAAACCCCACCCTCCCTAAGCTCCACCTCCAAAATCCCCGCAGAGCCGTCAATGCCAAGCTTGGTGGTCTGACGCTGTCTTAAGCCAGCTTCATATGTAGTGAGTGACCCTCATGTACACTGCCCCTGTTATGAAACAATGAGGGCAGTGTTTCTCTTATGCTGTGCAAGTGAGTGGCCGCTCATTAACACAGGGAGCCCCGCTCAACAGCAATCTGGAGCCACGCACGGTCTTGCATGGCCCGTTGCCCATTTTGAGATTACATCAGTTATATTCTGCTCAGGATGCGAACTGCTCTGCCCGGGGCGGGGCGGGGGGAGGTAGAGGGAACATTGACTGGGGGATATTTTCCCTATTCTCCCTCTGCAGACCCTCTCCAAAAGACACATAGGCTGCGGTCACACACACTAAATAATTCACTTTCGACAAATCCACTCTCAGTGTACTTTCCAACTGGATTTTCCTGTGTGAACTGGCAAAATCCAGTTGGAAAGCGCATTGAAAGTGGATTATATCGTGTGTGTGACCGCAGCCATACCTGACCAAGGCCAGTCCCACCTGATGTTTCATTCAAGGGAAACTCCAGGGCTGTGGCGAAATAATGACAGTTCAAGGCCATAGGGCTCTCTCTCTCTTTCTCTCTCTTTCTGGCAAGGTCACGACAAGGTCATGACCAGGGCAGAACCAAAGTGTGCACCGCCCTACCTGGAGCACTACTTCACCATCCCTAATTTTTTTTAAAGGCTTCTTAATTTATGGCATGACAGCGTCAAGTTAAATAATGCTTGCAGAATGGGGAAATTTCCAGTGAAGAAGAAGCCCAGCTGGTACCTTCCAAAAGGAGAAGACTCAGGTTGTGCCCATCTGGTGACCCCGGCTTCACCCGTCTAACCCACCCAGCTTTGCCCGACTGAGTTTCCTGGAGTGGATTGGAGGGGTGCAAAAGAAAAAAGGAAAGAGGGGTATCAGTAAAGTCGTCAATCATCAGAAGCTTTTACATTTTACATTTGTTGAGGACACAGTTCTAATAGATCAAGAGTAGGATATCTTCTCAGCTCGATTACGTAAATTTCTCAGAATAGCAATATGTTTTTTTTAAGCATACCAATTTTTAAACAAGTTGATATAGTAATTTTAGAGTAGCATTTATAAATTGCTTACTTAATATTTAGAATATTTAACATTAATAATTACTATAATTTCTCCCTAATTCTGTGATTATTTCAGGAAGTGTCAACTTTTTATTTCAGGTAATACAGACTTATCATCAGTTATTAACTTTTACCATAACATGAGTAATATGCTTTCCATTTCTGCTGAAATTCTTTGATTGGTCTTTTGTTTACCTGATTTGATAACTATAAAATAAACAATATTTTGTCTGTTTAACAGTCTCTGATAACTGATGCCTCTTGCTTGGAATTATTGCATCAAAATGTCTGTGCCATAGCAATCTTGAATACGCTGGATTTGCCTCTCCTTTATCACTGTATTCATGGCGTCATGATCCAGTCTTTCTCAGTAGAAAAGCAATGTGAACTGTTTAGATGAGGGCTAACAACAAGCCTGTGAGGTGGATTAGGATGAGAGTGTGTGTCCAGACCAAGTTCACCCAGCACATTTCCTTTGTAGACTGGGGGTTTTGAACCTAGACTTTCCAGATAGCAGGTTGATAACTGACCACTATACCTGGCTGTCTCTCTATTCTTGCACTGCCTCATAGAAGAGAAGAAGAAGAGATTGGATTTATACCCCGCCCTTCACTGCCCAAAGGCGTCTCAGAGCGGCTTACAAACTCCTTTCCCTTCCCCTCCCCACAACAGACACCCTGTGAGGTAGGTGGGGCTGAGAGAACTCTAACACAAACTGTCCTTGAGAGAACAGCTGTGCCAGAGCTTGTGACTGACCCAAGATCACATCAGCAGGTGCAAGTGGAGGAGTGGGGAATCAAACCCAGTTCTCCCAGATAAGAGTCCGCACACTTAACCACTACACCAAACTGGTTGAAGTTATTTTTCTGGGAAGACTATAGTTTTGTTGACAAACACATAGCCCTCACTCTGTGTCGTGGTGCCTTCACATGTTCTTGACCAGCACACGAAGCAACTTAACACATGGAATTCACTGCCACAGGAGGTGGTGGTGGCGGCTACAAGCATGGATGGCTTCAAGAGGGAATTAGATAAACATGGAACAGAGGTCCATTGGTGGCTATTAGCCACAAGGTGTAGATAGGGACTTTGGGGCAAGTGATGCTCTGTCTTCTTGGTGCTTGACAAGGGGGCAACAGTGGGAGGGCTTCTAGTGTCCTGGCCCCACTGCTGGACCTCCTGATGGCACCTGGTATTTTTGGCCACTGTGACAGAGTGTTGGACTGGATGGGCCATTGGCCTGATCCAACATTGGCTCCTCTTCTGTTCTTATGTACAAAAGCTCGCAATGCCCAGCTATTTCATGTTTTCTCCTGGGTCGTAGGCTCAGAACACTGAGCACAAGATTTCTGTAACGAATATCAATAAAT
Source organism: Gekko gecko (assembly GCA_029375565.1). NCBI lineage: Eukaryota > Metazoa > Chordata > Lepidosauria > Squamata > Gekkonidae > Gekko > Gekko gecko. The sequence continues at coordinate 295,452 of JAPDNY010000024.1, read as the reverse complement.
CAAAAGTAGGCCTGCAGCTTACAGATACACACCTGAACAGCATGCTCAAGACTGCTACAGCACAGGCATTTTGATGTAATGATTCAGAGCAAGAGGTGTCAGTTATCAAGAGACTGCTAAATAAACAAAATATTGCAAGAGTGCTAATGTTTTAAGCATGTTTTTTATTTTAAGTAAAGACAATCTTTAATTGTGTTTGTGCCCGGCTCGACAAGGTCTCATTTATGTAAGATCCAGCCCTCAGAACAAATGAGTTCGATACTCCTGGTACAGACATTCCAGTTAATCATGGTGGTGGGGGGGAGAAATCAGCGATTTTCCATCAGTTTCTTCAAAGGCTGAAAATGGGGCCTTCCAGTCTGGGGAGAAATGCTGGCTATGGCCCTCCTGTTAAATGGGGGTCCCAGCATCTTCCCTCAAGAAAGTGTTTTCTGTTTTCCCAACGCTCACACAGGGCAACATTTAAGAAGGGAATGCCAGAACATTGGCATGTCACACCCTGCATTCCAGACTGCATGTGATTATTCCTTGGGGGCTCTTATTCTCTCCAGCCAGCTCTATGCATCGAACAACCACAGCTATAAATAATTGTATAGGAGGAGGGTGGATTCGAACCCAGACCTAATCAAACACATTAACCGCTACAGCCCACTGGGTCTCTTAAAGTTTGGTGTAGTGGTTAAGTGCGCGGACTCTAATCTGGGAGAACCAGGTTTGATTCCCTACGCCTCCTCTTGCAGCTGCTGGTGTGACCTCGGGTTAGTCACAAGCTCTGGCACAGCTATTCTTGAAAAAGAGCAGTTTCTGTCAGAGTTCTCTCAGCCCCACCCACCTCACAGGGTGTCTGTTGTGGGGAGGGGAAGGGAAAGGAGTTTGTAAGCCGCTCTGAGACTCCAAGTGAAGGGCGGGGTATAAATCCAATCTCTTCCTCTTCTTCTTAAAGAACTAGCTCCTTCTGCTGAGTCAGACCAGCAGAGTACTCTGCCCCGGCCTATCTGCTCTGTCAGCCGCTTTCCAAAGTCTCCAGCAGAGGGTACCTGGCCTTGGTACCTGGCTCTTTGAAGTGGAAGTTCAAGGCCTGGACTTTGGCCCTTCTCCATGCAAAGCATCAGCTCAGGAATGAATGCTCTCCACAGCTCTGCTGATAACATTATTCTGGTTCTTATCAAATGGATATATATTTGATATAGACGAGGATGTCTTATCTCTAGAGCCGTCTATATCGAGAGAGAGAGAGAGTGTGTCAGACGACCAGCTTAGAATCCCTGCTTTGCCTCGGAACCTACCCCACACACAAAAGCTTATACCTGTCAAGTTCCTCAGCTCACACAACGCAGGGCTTCTTCAGAAGACAATGTTGAATGGTGGATCAGAACTAAAGACACGTGGACAGCTTGTGTCTGTAATGGCCACATACAGTAGGGCCTGCTAAGATATACTACGTTCCAGCATCCCCCCATGTAGCAGAAGCCAGTGAATAACATACGCGGGCGCAGGCAAAAGCAGCGGGCAAGCAAACAAAACTATCTAGAAACCGTTTTGTTTCCCAGCCAAAACTCCAGCAGCTGGAGATGCAAGGTCGGAGACCTGATAAGAAACAGTGAGTGAAAGTTCAGAGGATGGAAGACCGGAGTACCCCCTCCACATACCATACACATGACAGGGCTACCTGACATTACCTTGAATAAAACTTATGTATTTATTATTTGTATTTATAGCCCGCCCATCCCGCAAGCCGGCTCAGGGCGCGTAACGTCATAAAACATACAATATATTCAATCAAAATTAAACAATGTAAACAATTTAAAATGAATAAACATTAAAGGAGCGGTGGCGCAGGCAGTAAGCGAAGCCTGCATGACATCTGGCCGGACAGCTTCGGCTGTTTGAGCCCCACCGCGGCCGGAGTGAGCTCCCGGCCCTATGTCCCAGCTCACGCCTACCCAGCGGTTTGAAAGCCCATTAAAGGGCAAATAGATAAACTGGGTACCTGCTTCTAGAGCAGGGGGCACCCGCCCTTGTGGTGTGGTGGCAGCGGCTCGTGCGGCGAACGGCACGAGCGGCGAACAGCGAGCGGTGGCAGTGGCAGGGGGGAAAGCATGGTGGCTGGCGAGACAGGCGAAGCAAAAAGGAGGCTGGGCCGACAAGCGCGGAGGTGGGGTGACGCGACAGGCCGGAGCCTGATGGACGGAGGCCAATCAGCAAGCCTGCACAAAACCCGTGCACTCAGCCCGGACTTGAAGGACGACGTCGTCCGCAGAAAAATCCAAAAGACCAGCGCTAGAGAAAGACGTCATCCGCAGAAGAAAGACAGCTCGCTACAAAAAAGAGTGCCTGGTAGGCTTGTCACCACCCCTGTATGCAGGGGTCTTTTGGGGGAGCTCACTGGAGCGCAGCTCCGGGAGCTCAGGAGCCAAGCCCCGCCCCCAGCCGGTGTCCCGGGGAGTCTTTCAGGCAGCCGAATGTCAATTTCAGCGCTATTATACCCTATGGGCCATTGAAGTCAATGGTGAAAACATAGGGTATATTCTGGGGGCTGGAGGGGAGGGGGTTTGAAGGAGAGGCTCCAAACTCATAGGGTGGCTGATGGAGCCTCTCCCCAAGATACCCACCAAGTTTCAAGAACATTGGATCAGGGGGTCCAATTCTATGGGCCCCTCAACAGGTTGCCCCTATTCCCTCCATTGTTCTCTATGGTGGGAAAAAAAGTTAATTTTTTCCCACCATAGAGAACAATGGAGGGAATGGGGCAATCTGTTTGGGGGCCCGTAGAATTGGACCCCCTGGTCCAATGTTCTTGAAACCTGGTGGGTATCTTGGGGAGAGGCTCCATCAGCTATCCTGTGAGTTTGGAGCCTCTCCCTCAAACCCCTCCTCCAGCCCCTAGAATATACCCTATGTTTTCACCATTGACTTCAATGGCCCATAGGATATAATAGGGCCGAATTGCCGCCAAATTTCTTTCATTCCCTCCTTTCCTTCTTTCTTTTTTCTCTTTCCTCCCTCTTCCCTTCTCTCTTTCTTTCCCAACTTCTTCTCTTCTCTTTTTTCCTCCTTTCTCTGTTTCCCTCCCCTTTCCTTCCTTCTTTCCTTCTCTCTATTCTCTCTCTTTCCTTCCCTCTTTTCTCCTTCTGTGGCCCAACTCTCATGAGGAGTTTAAACTTTAAACCCCTTCTCTCTTAGCTCCCCCACCCAGACCAGCTGGGGAAGGGAAGGGGAGGCTTTTGAAGTTGCTGCCCCCCTTTTGCTTCCTCTTCTGACATCACTTCCTGTGATGTCAGGGGGTGTGGCATATGCTAATAGCTTAATAGCTCATTAGCATACCATATGCTAATGAGCTCCTGCAGCTGTTTTTTTACAAAAAGACCCCTGCCTGTATGTATGTGGCCCTAGGTTAGAATTTGTAGTGATGAAATATGTGAACCGCTCAGAGCCCCCAAGGGGGGGTGAGCGGTATACAAATCGAAAATGTAATGTGATGTAATGTAATTAAAACACAGTCACACTTCTAACAAATCAGTGGACTGCGGGTTCCCTGGCATATTATTTGGGTTGACAACCACTTCAGGGAGGCCATATAGAGACATCCGCTGGCGGAACAGCTCCATCTTACAGGCCCTGCGGAATTGAAGAAGGTGCCGCTGGCCCCACTGGTGGTCTTAAAGGTGCCGCTGACCCCAATGCTGGACCTCCTGATGGCACCTGGTATTTTTGGCCACTGTGTGACACAGAGTGTTGGACTGGAGGGGCCATTGGCCTGATCCAACATGGGCTTCTCTTCTGTTCTTATGACTCAAACTTCGTTCTGCTGCTTCAGACCAACACGGTGACCAGCCTGAATCTATGATTAGTTAAAGTCCATCAGAACTTAAGCCATCGTTTTGAAGCCAGCATCTTAACCTCAGTTAAACCTGGTTGTACACAGGTAGGAAGGCGGCATGGTGCAGTCAGATCTCGGAAGCTAAGCGGGCTTCCCGTTGGAGAGGAAAGTGAGGTAAAGATTAAGTAAATAGATATGTTCAGACATAAGAAGAAGAGTTGGTTTTTATACCCCACTCTCCACTGCCCAGAGGAGTCTCAGAGCGGCTTACAATCGCCTTCCTTTTCTCTCCCCACAACAGACACTCTGTGAGGCAGGTGGGGCTGAGAGAGGTCTGAGGGAACTGTGACTGACCCAATGTCACCCAGCAGGCTTCATGTGGAGGAAGAAGAAGAAGAGCTGGCTTTACACCTCACCCTTCACTACCTGAAGGAGTCTCCGAGCAGCTTACAACTGCCCTCTCTTTCTCTCTTCTCTCCCTTATGTTCTGAGTGTAGTGGTTAGGAGCGTGGACTCTAACCTTGATTAACTGAGTTTGATTCCCCACTCCTCCACTTGCAGCTGCTGGATGACCTTGGGCAAGCCATAGTTCTGTCAGAGATGTTCTTTCGAGAGCAGTTCTCGAAAGGGCTCTCTCAGCTCCACCCACCTCACAGGGTATCTGTTGTAGGAAGGGGAAGGGAAAGGAGTTTGTAAGCCGCTCTGAGACCCGGAGTGAAGGGTGGGGTATATATCCAATCTCCTCTTCTTCACCTTGCAACAGATACCCTATGAGTGTGAAGCAGGTAGGGCCAAGAGAGCTCTGAGAGACCTGTGACTGACCCAAACTCACCCTGCTGGCTTCATGTGGAGGAGGTGTGGGGAATCAAACCCGGTTCTCCAGACTAGAGTCTGACACTCTTAGCCACTACACCAAAGCTCAGTTGCCTTGAAGAAAATGGCAGGCTTGGAGGGTGGACTGTATGGAATCACATTCCTGCTGAGCTCATTTCCTTCCCCAAACTCCGCCTTCCCCGGTCTGGCTCCGCCCTCAAATCTCCAAGAATTCCCTCACATGTTGGCAGCCCTGCTAAAGCTGCACGGGCTGTGGCGAGAAGAATGCCAACACACAACCCTTGGCCCTCATCCCTTTGTTTAAGCTGAAGAGTGCAGATAGGGATGCCAACTCCAGCCTGGGAGATTCCTGGAGATTTGGTGTAGAGGGAGTGCCTGCGGTGGAGAGAATTTGGGGAGGGATTTCACCTAGAATCTATAGTGTGCCATAGACTTTGCCCTCTGAAGCGGCCATTGTCCTCAAGAGAACTGGTCTCCGTAGTCTGGCGCTCCATTGTAATTCCAGGAGAAATCCAGGCCCCACCTGGAGATTGGCAACCCTTAATGCAAGTCCTCATAGCTGTCATGTGTGCTGACGGTCCATTCAGAAGCGGAAAAGAACAGCTTTCCCTGAGGTGCGGCCTTTGTTTCTCAGGGCACTTTTCCGTGGCAACCCATAAATCAAGGCCATGGCCTCGGCGATTCCATTTGCTGTCTTATTTTCCATATACATCCACCTGCCTGTGGACATCTTCATCTGTTTGTTTTTTGTATTTTCAGCTGGGGCGGTCAAAACCGGATTCTCTAGTTTTCAGGAGACTCCGTATGTGCATGCACCCATTGCGATCCTGTTGAGTATTGCGACAGAGGTGTCGCTGCTGCCAGTAGTTTTAAGAACACAAGAAGAGGCCTGCTGGATCAGGCCATCTAGTCCAGCATCTTGTCTCACACAGCAGTGAACCAGTTCCTCCAGGGGGGCAACAATAGGGCATAGAGGCCGAGGCCTTCATAAGAATATCAGAAGAGCCTTGCTGGATCAGACCGGTGGACCCTCTACTCCAATATCCTGTCTCACACAACAGCCAACCAGTTCTTCCAGAGGGCCAACAACAGGACATAGAGGCCAAGGCCTTCATAAGAACCTAAGAGGAGGCTTGCTGAATCAGACCAATGGACCCTCTAGTCCAGCATCCTGTCTCACAAGGCAGCCAACCAGTTCTTCCAGAGGGCCAACAATAGGGCATAGAGGCCAAGGCCCTCATAAGAACCTAAGAAGAGCCCTGCTGGATCAGATCAGTGGTCCATCTAGTCCAGCATCCTGTCTCACGCATTGGCCAACCAGTTCCTCTGTATGGTCAATGACAGGGCATAGAGGCCGAGGCCTTCCCCTGAAGTTGCCTCCTGGCTCTGTGATTCAGAGGCTTCCTGTCTCTAAATGTGGAGGCTCCCCTCAGTCACCATCGGTCGTAGCCATTGACAGACACCCTCTATGAATCTATGCAATCCCCTTTTAAGACTGTTTATTTTTGTGGCCATCGCTACTTCCTCGGGCAGCGAATTCCACATTTTAATCACTCTCTGCGTAAAACAGTATTTCCTCTGGACACGAACACAAAGGGGTTTTTTTAACCTAAAAGCATGCTTAAAACCAGGGCTATTTTGGGGCAGGAACGCAGAGGAACAAAGTTCTGGCTGGCTCCTGAGTTGGCCATGCCCAGCAGGAACTCATTAGCATAACTGGCCACACCCAACAGCAGAAACTTATAAGGATTAGGGGTGTGTGGCCTAACATGCAAAGGAGTTCCTGCTCCAAAAAAAGCCCTGGGTTTTGACAACAAACAAGGTAAGCAGAATAGGAAGCAAAAGGTGGGTGTGGCTGGATGACCACACTTCTGGTAACATGGGGGTGTGGCCTAATATGCTAATGAGCTGTGTTATCGAGGATGTGGCCTAATATGCTAATAAGTTTCTGCTGTTTGGACTTCCGGCTTATGCCTCCCGGTCAATCTGGGGGCCCGATCTGCGCGCAAGCAGTTTGGGGGGGGGGCGACTGTCCGCTACCCCCCGGGAGCCTTGGTATAAAGGTTCCTAGCCATGGGGCTTTTGTGGGGTTGCCTCTTTGCCAGCATGATGCTGGGGAATTGAAGCGCTCCTCCACCCCGACGGTCCGACCGCTATGCATCTGTACAGATCTAGAACTGCTGATCGGAATAAGCGACGGAGATTGAGCGAGAAACTAAACTGAAGCGAGTTCGCAAGACCGGCAGTGAGCAGTGAGTTGCGTAAAGGTGAGAAAACGGCATACTGAAAAGAAAGCACCCCCCTTGGGACTGGTATGGGAAGCGTGCAGGGGAGGGGCCCCTCCCAAATGTAGAGATCTAAAAGCAATACAGCAAGGGCGGAGTGGAGAGAAAAGCTAAGAATCCTGTTTTAAGAACCTTACCAGTGTACGTCCAAGCATTTTGGGGACTTTCAGGCACTTTAACAACTTTCAGTAAAAGTAAACAATCCAGAAAGATGGCGGGGAGAAAGCCTGAGTAAGGACTGAAACCGGAACCAGCAGGCCGCATGAGTCCGAGGGCGGAAGAGACCATAAAGTTCCCTAAACTCTTAGCAGATTCTTTACGCCCTCTACTGGACCAGATGGCTAACATTAACCAGCAATTAACAACTTTAAACCAGAACTTTGCAGCACAGCAACTCCAACTTGCGGAAACTACAAAAAAAAACAGAGCAGATGGCTGAGAAAGTTTTGGAATTGGACACCAATTCGACAAAAGCAGGGGAAAAGATGCAAATGCTGGAAAAGAAGCAAGCTTCAGAAGAATTTCAACTGTTACAGCTACAAATGGAGAGAGCAAACTTGGTGCTCCAGTTTCAAGGGATTACTGAAGCCAAAAATGAGAATCTAAAGCAATTACTGAGCAATGCATTAGCCCCAGTGACAGATCTAAAAGCAGAATATATATAAAGCGAAATGGATGTGGTCTATAGAGTCTACTCTACGTATATTAAGAAGAAGAATCTGCCTGGGGAGATCGTGGTGAGATTCTCAAAGAGGCATATAAGGGATTTAATCCTAAAAGCGACTGCAAGTGCACCCTTGAAAATCGGGGGTAACAGTATTAGAATCCTAAAAGACATTCCATTTGAAATAAGGAAGAAGAGGAAGAAGTATAAGGACTTGATTCTTTTTTTACAAACAAACAGGATTGCATACAGGTGGTTGATTCCTGAAGGCGTCACCTTCAAAATAAAGGATAAAAAGGAAAAAAATTGACTCTGTTTTCAAAGCACGTGAGTTTCTGAGGCCGCAACTGGGACCAGAAGAGGACGCAAAAGAAGAAGAGGACAGCAAATCCACTGGTGAAATGGACTCTGTGTCTTCTGACGAAGACTCTGATGCTGAAAAGGGAGCAGTTACACCCAAAAAAAGCTATCAACTGAGAGATCATAAAGCCAAATGAAGACTGAGACTCTGAAGTTTGCATAAAGCATTTGATTTTAAGATGATCTGGGGAGGGTTGTTGAACAGGGAAAATGGTTAATAAGATATTTAATCGAGAATATTCGATCATGCTCAATGTTTTCAAGCATTTTTTGACTAACATGTGTATAAGCTATACCGATGATCTCCAACTCTTGGGGTATTAGATAGTTGTGGTTATCTTTTCTTACTCCATAGTTGTAGTTGTTTCCCTTCCCCTTTTTTCGTTGTAGTTTGTAGTTTATAGAAAAATGCAAATAAAAAATCCCCTTCGGGGGGCCAAAAAAAAAAAAGTTTCTGCTGTTTGGTGTGGCCTATTATGCTAATGAGTTCCTGCTGGGCTTTTTCTACAAAAAAAGCCCTGCTTAAAACATTAGCACTCTTGCCATATTTTGTTTATTTCACAGTGTCTGATAACTGACACCTCTTGCTCTGAATTATTGCATCAAAATGTCTATGCTGTTGCAATCTTGAGTATGCTATTCGGGTGTGTATCTGTAAGCTGCAAACCTACGATGGCGCAGCAGCAGCAGAACTGGAAGAAGAAAAAGCAGAAGACAGCCAGTTCCACTCTGGGCCTGATAGAAGCCCTCCGGGGCTCTGATCCGGCCCCCGGGCCTCATGTTTGACACCCCTGTTTTAAACAGTGGAGTCATGGAAGAGTCGGGGCATTCTTAGGGGATCAGTGCAAAGTTTTGCATGTATTAGAATGAGGGCAGGTGGTTATCTACGGCCACCTGGAAGGAAATACTTTCCCCACCAAACCTCCGTGGCATACCTCTTCCAATCACGTCAGTTTTTATTGACGTCGCCCAAAATATTCCAGATGGTACACTTGCAAAACATAGCTTCTCCCTGAGAGGTCCATCCTCCAAACGTTACACCACCATCACAGAAGCTAATAAAAGATGAAACATTTATGTTGAAGGCTATCGTTTGAATAATACAGAATGCATGCATAATGCAGGACGTATATCAAGAATCCAAAGCAAAAATAAAAATAAAAATGCAGATCTATCCATTAAGTGATGGATGAGTTCCCGGCAAGGTCTGACGTCGTATCCTCAACGAGAGTTTTAGAATTTAGTGTATGGTTTGCTGTGGAAATGGATGCAATACGCAGCTCAGCCTTCACTTCCCAATTCTACGGCTGCCTCCAATGCAAAGTCCTTCTGCTGAGCAGTTCACACAGAAAGCGGATCCGCTCATATGAAGGTTTTTGAGAAAATGCGAGTTACTCAGAGATCACAATTGCTGTACAGCAAGGCTAAATGTAAACACTCCCATCAGTCAACCAAACCCACCACCATCCAAATCCTCGTTGAAACCTAAAGAGACAATTGCAATTAATGCGCAGAGCCAAAAAGATTCTTTCTGAACATCAGGATCTAAATTTATTCCATGGCATCGCATCGGTAATCACAACGCCCATTCAATAGCGACAAATCTCAGGTCATATTTCCAGATGTTGACGATCTAAAAATGCTCTGCCACTGATTCATCTCGCTTTTATGAGCCATAGTTCTTCTGTTCTTCAGAGGCCGTCTTCTTCTTCTTTTTTTCCGTTTTCCCTACATAGAGAAAGTGACGTGCCAAGATTTCTGTAAGTTATTTTTTCCCCACTTTTACAAGTAGCAAAGTGATTCAGTCTGCATTGTTTCTTGTTGGAGGGACTAAGGAATGACATCAGCCACAAGGGTTGTTGGCCACACAACTGCCACAGCGATCATGTTCCCTCAACACATCCCCTCTCCCCTTTTCCCCCCAGTGTGTGCTTTGCCATGGTTGAGTCTGGGTCTGATCAGTGCCTAGATGGGAGAACTCCTGAAAATCCTTTGTTGAACCTACAGTCTCATCACCAGAGACTCTGGCTGATTCTGCACCCATCTGTTTCCTCACAGTTTTTCCACAGCCACATCGGGAGGTTAATCTCCCTCTACACTGCATGCCGCTTTCACTTTCTTTGTTCATCGGGTTTTATGGTACCTTCTGCATAGACTTAGGGCCACTCAGGGGTGACTTTGCAGTCAGTACAGTGCTGCCCTGGGGTATCTGAATGTGGTTTTGAGCGGCACCTTTTCCTTCCTCCGCTTCCAATTCAAAGGGAGCAATAAGCAGACAACTTGATGTGGCTTCATTGATCTCCAATAGTTCCCCCACTTCTATCTCCCCCTCTGTATTTATCACCTCGCCATGAATTACTTGGCTCAGGCGGCTAAGGACTGCTGAGGCAAGTACTGACACAGGAAAATCTGCATACCAGACTGAATGGAAACAGATATTCCGAGGCAAGGGGAGTCCAGTGCTAAGAAACTGTGGGTGGAGCACATTGCAGATGCAGAATGGACCTCTACTGACAGAATGGAATTTTCCCACTTTCCCAGGCTACCCTAGAGTTGCCAGCCTCCGAGTGGGTGCTGAAGATTTCCCAGAATTACAAATGATCTCCAGATGACCAGAGAGCGGGAATTTCCCAACCCAGAACTGGCAACCATATTCTGACCACTATGATCCCCAAACTGTTCCTTCTTCAGGACAAGGGTGCCTCATGAAGGTGGTAAAACAATGGGGCACCACAAGGCACAGTTCTAGGTCCGATGCTTTTTAACTTGTTCATTAAAGATTTAGAGTTGGGAGTAAGCAGTGAAGTGGCAAAGTTTGCGGATGACACTAAATTGTTCGGGGTGGTGAGAACCAGGGAGGATTGTGAGGCACTCCAAAGGGATCTGTCGAAACTGGATGAGTGGGTGTCAGCATTGTAAATGAGGTTCAACGTGGGCAAGTGCAAAGTAACGCCTATTGGAACCAAAAATCCTGATTATAAATATACATTGAGGGGATCTGAACTGGCGGTAACTGAGCAGGAGAGAGATCTTGGAGTCGTGCTAGATAACTCCCTGAAAATGTCAACTCAGTGTGCGACTACAATAAAAAAGGCCAATGTTATGCTGGGGATTTATTAGAAAGGGAATAGAAAATAAATCAGCCAGTATCATTATAAAAAGGTAAAGGTTCCCTTGCTCGAAAGCCAGTCGAATCCGACTCTAGGGTTGCGGTGCTCATCTCCGTTTCAAAGCCGAAGAGCCAGCGCTGTCCAAAGACGTTTCCGTGGTCATGTGGCCGGCATGACTAAACACCAAGGCGCACGGAACACTATTACCTTCCCACCAAAGTGGTACCTATTTATCAACTTGCAATTTCTTGCTTTCGAACTGCTAGGTTGGCAGGAGCTGGAACTAGAGACGGGAGCTCACTCCGTCATGCGGCACTCTTGGGTCTCAAACTGCTGAACTACTGACCTTCCACAGCCTGCAGTTCAGCGTCTTAACCACTTGAGCCACCGCAGCTCCTCATCATACCCCTGTATAAATCGATGGTGCAGCCTCTTTTGGAATACTGTGTACAATTCTGGTCGCCACACCTCAAAAAGGATATTATAGCAGCACTGAACATTTAATGGAAATCACCATTTGATCAATATTAGTTAAGGATTGCTAATTATCAGTTTTTAATCTATCACAGTCTTCTTATATATACAGTGTATGGTGTATATGAAAATCAGAATACATTCAAAACATATTTCATTTTTAGTTAATGTTTTTTCCCCTTTTATGATGTCGTAATTATAAGCGTATTGTTGAAATGTAATAAGAGAGTTGAGAAGGGAGGCATCTTTGAAAATATCTTTGTTTTGTACATTGTACACTATATATAGTATGAATGTGAATGAAATCTTTTTACTTGGTTGTTTCTTTCTATGTACCCAATTTCCTTGTCTCTTGCTGTATCCCTATTATTTTTTTTAAATAAAAATATATTTTTAAAAGATCTAGTGTTGGGAAAAGGTGCAGAAAAGGGCAACTAAAAGGATTAAAGTGGTGGAACACTTTCACTAAGAGGAAAGGTTGAGGTGCTTAGGGGTCTTTAGCTTGGAGAAACGATGGCTGAGGGGTGACACGATCGAGGTTTATAAGTTTATGCATGAGATAGAGCAGGTGGTGAAAGAGGTACTTTTCTCCCTTTCTCACAATACAAGAACCGGTGAGCACTCCATGAAATCGCTGAGCAGTCAGATTAGAAAGGATAAAAGGAAGTCCTTCTTCACCCAAAGAGTGATTAACAGATGGAATTCACTGCCACAGGAGGTGGTGGCGGCTACAAGCATGGACGGCTTCAAGAGGGAATTGGATAAACATCTGGAGCAGAGGCCCATCAGTGGCTATTAGCCAGAAGGTATAGATGGGAACTCAGTCTGTATTCTTGGTGCTTTGGGGGGGGGGGGACACTGGGAGGGCTTCTAGTGTCCTGGCCTCACTGGTGGACCTCCTGATGGCACCTGGGTTTTTTGGCCACTGTGTGACACAGAGTGTTGGACTGGTTGAGCCATTGGCCTGATCCAACATTGGCTTCTCTTATGTTCTTAGGATGGAGGGAGGAGGCAAATCAGGAGAGTTGTAGTGGGTTCCCTCCCCAGTTGTCTTCAGTCTGTAAAAGATAATCTTTGGATCTAATAAATAAGTACTTTCCCGGGAATGTCTGAACAAAAAGTTCAATAATAGATATTTCTTGAATGCTTATGTGCCAAAACCAGAAGAAATGCACCTCCTAGTACTTCATCCAAAATATGCCACCGTTTCAATATAATTCTCTTAATATCGTATGTCAGATGATGGTATGCTGGCTGCATATTAATTTTGGCTCTTGGTGTCTAATAATCCCATAACAACATTCTTGGTCGTGATTCTTTCAATCATAAAATCAAGTTGCAAGCAACTCAAGGTTTTCAGGGCAAGGCACGTTCAGGGGTGGTTTCCCATCACGTGCCTTTGCTTAGCAGCCTTAGACTGGCTTGGTGGTCTCCCATCAAAATACTAACCAAAATACTGCTTCGCTTCCAAGATCTGGCTATCCTGGGCTGTCCAGGTCAGTGAAAACCGGGGGGCGAGGTTGCATGGTATAGCCCATTCTCATCAGATTTCAAAAGCTAAACAGGGTTGGTACTTGGATGGGAGACCACCAAGGAAGGCTCTGCAGAGGAAGGCAATGGCAAACCATCTCTGCTTCTCACTTGCCTTGAAAGCCCCTTGATCATAAGTCTTGGATGGGAGACCACCAAGGAGGGCTCTGCAGAGGAAGGCAATGGCCAACCACCTCTGCTTCTCACTTGCCTTGAAAGCCCCTTGTTGGGGTGACCATAGTCTTGGATGGGAGACCACCAAGGAATGCTCTGCAGAGGAAGGCAATGGCAAACCACTTCTGCTTCTCACTTGCCTTGGAAGCTCCTTGCTGGGGTGACCATAAGACTTGGATGGGAGACCACCAAGGAATGCTCTGCAGAGGAAAGCAATGGCAGTCCACCTCTGCTTCTCACTTGCCTTGGAAGACCCTTGCTGGGGTTGCCATAAGACTTGGATGGGAGACCACCAAGGAAGGCTCTGCAGAGGAAGGCAATGGCAAACCACCTCTGCCTCTCACTTGCCTTGAAAGTACCTAGCTGGAGTCATCATAAGTCGGTTGCAACTTTTTCTGCATACACAAAGAAACACCCTAAATTTAAGCTCTTATTTGCTGATCCTGTGTTTTACCAACAAAGGTGTTTTAGCTGCTGGTTTAGTTCAGTGCCAAAAGACTGACTTCAGCAGAGCCCGTGCTTTTTCAACCACCCTCCACTATGGTTGCCAACTCCAGGTTGGGAAATTCCTAGAGATTTGGGGGTGGAGCCTGAGGAGGGGAGGGACCTCAACAGACATCTAGCTTAGCTTGAGAAATCTTGCCCACTCTCTAAACACAATAGCCTGCCATCTGCCCCGCCATTTGAAAACACACAATGCAAAGACTCGGGGTCACCCTTTTATAGAAGCATCTCGTTCCTTAGTATGCCTTTTACACCATTCGTAAAAATAATTTTCAAGGTGCCTCTTTAAAAACCAAGTCCCCTTTTTCCATCTGGAGAAAAGATCTTGACTGGGCAAGGAACAAGTATGGGGAGGGGAACTTAACTTTGAACTTACCAGCATTAGAAAACTCAAATAGCAGGTTTTCAACAGAGATAAAGGTTTGGAACCAGAGTTATATTTGTCGGTAGAAAACACAGAGTAGACACCTTTGCTCTCACCACGCGATAAAGAGACAGAGGAGATTGCTCTGGCAGTACAATGTGCAAATTCCAACGGGGTAGCCGTGTTCATCTCCAACATTAAAAAGAAAAAAAAGACTCTTGTGGTATCTCAAGGACTATCAGTTTTGTCGGGCTATCAGTTTTCCTGGACCAGAATCTACTTTGTCAAATTATTAAATTTGCATATGATATTAAATTGGGAGGGGTAGCAAATACAGTAGAAGACAGAGTCAGGATACAGGATGATCTTGACAGGCTGGGAAACTGGGCTAAAACAAATAAAATGAATTTCAATGGGGAGAAAAGTAAAGTTCTGCATTTAGGTAGGAAAAACCAAATGAAGAAGAAGAGGAGGAGGAAGAGGTGATTGGATTTATACCTCGCCCTTCACTACCCAAAGGTGTCTCAGAACGGCTTACAAACTCCTTTCCCTTCCACTTCCCACAGTAGACACCCTGGGAGGTAGGTGGGGCTGAGAGAGCTCTCTCAACAACTGCTCTTGAGAGAACAGCTGTGCCAGAACTATGACTTGCCCAAGGTCATCCAGCAGCTGCAAGTAGAAAAGTGGGGAATCAAACCCGGTTCTCCCAGATCAGAGTCCGCACACTTAACCACTACACCAAACTGGATGGGGGAGACTTGTCTTGGCAGTGGTAGGTGCGAAAAGGATCTAGGGGTCTTAGTGGACTTTATATTGAACATGAGTCAGCGGTGTGATGCAGTAGCTAAAAAGGTAAATGTGAAGTGATGGTATCGCTTTACTCTGTTCTGGTTAGACCTCACCTAGAGTAATGTGTTCGGTTTGGGGCACCACAATTTAAGAGGGATAGGGACAAGTTGGAACCAATGCTCCTTCTAAGCTGGGGAGTCTTGTGAGCAAAAATTCTACTTTGTGAGCTACTGGCATTAAAATTGTGAGTGAGCGATTTGGCTGCTGCATAAACTACATTGCTCTGGAGCCCTCCTTCCTGAGCTAAGACAAAAAAAGTGTGAGCTGGAGGCTTAAAAACTGTGAGCTAGCTCACACTAACTCAGCTTAGAGGGAATACTGGTTGGAACATGTCCAGAGGAGGGCAACGAAGATGGTGAGTGGTCTGGAGACTAAGTCCTATGAGGAAAGGTTGAAGGAGTTGGCTATGTTTACCCTGGGAAAAAGAGGACTGAGAGGTGATATCATAATCATCTTCAAGTACTTGAAGGGCTGTCATCTAGAGGATGGTGCGGAGTTGTTTTCTGTTGCCCGAGAAGGTCGGACCAGAACCAACAGGTTGAAATTAAATCAGAAGAGTTTCTGACTAAACATTAGGAAGAACTTCCTGACAGAGCGGTTCCTCAGTGGAAGAGGCTTCCTCAGGAGGTAGTGGGCTCTCCTTTGGAGGTTTTCGAACAGAGGCTAGATGGCCACCTGACAGCAATGCAGATTCTGTGAATTTAGGCAGATCAAGAGAGGGAGGGCAGGAAGGGCTGCCTCAGTGCTTAGTTCTCGTGGCCCTTTCTTACACGCACAGGGAAATGCTGATCGCCACTCTGGGGTCAGGAAGCCATTTTTCTCCAGGCCAGTTTGGCCAGGGACCCTGGAGGTTTTTTGTCATCTTCTGGGCATGGAACAGCGGTCACTGGCAGGTGTGAGGGGGATATTGCATTGTGCCAGGCCGGCTGGACTAGATGACCCTGGCAGTTCCTTCGAACTCTGTGATTCTGAAAGCTAATACACAATCCAACCAAACGAACACACCAGTCTTTAAGGTGCCACAAGACACGATGTACAAATGAACAAACTATTCATTACCCGTCCAAGATTTTTTTTTGCTGTCGGCCAGCCGACTTGGAACAACGGGCCGTGCAACGAACACAGTAGTGAATTTTTCATGCCGTATGGAAATGCTCCTGTTACTTTAACCTGCACGCGGCTGGGAGAAAACGTACCCTGGACTGGACGTTACTCCTCGGCTGCTGGGTGCAGTTTGTTCCCGAGGCACCCACGAGCAGCCTCTGCCTGAGGCAGGGTGAGATGGACGGGGCCGCCCCACCCAGCCCTGCAATTGCTACATTCAGCGTATTGTGTAACCTAACCCAGGAAGATAGGCCTGGTATCCCACAGATAATGAACCTTCCCCTCCCTTCTGATACAAGGCTTGCATCTTTTCTCTAAAAGCGTACAGGTAGCCGTGGGTCGGCAGCTCCGCTGACCCCAAATCCCTGTTTCTTGGAGGGATTGATAGTCCCCAATCCAGCCCATCTGTGATTCCGGGCAGCGCTTCAGTCTCCCAGCAGCTTTCCTGCAACCTAATGGAATGGAGAGCGGGAGGAGAGGAGGCAGAGGTCCTCTCTGCACAAGACCTTAAATCCTGGTTCAACCCTGTCCCCGAACTTACATTCTACACTACCCTCGAGTTCACCCTTCTAATGATCTCAGGGTATTTGTTTGTTTCTACATTACGTTGAGGTCACCCCGGGATAAACGGATGCTGTTATAAACAGGGATAAACGCAAGGTATTGCATCGCGAGTTGAACTCTGATAAAACCAGAGGTGAGATTCAAGTGCGGAAAGGACCAGAGAGGGAGGGAGGGAGAGAGCTGAATGTCATCCACAGGTCCTTTCTGCACTTGGATCTCATCCCTGGTTTTATCAGAGTTCAACTCAGGACACAAATACCTTGCTTGGAGAGAGGAGGGTTTGGGGAGAGGAGGGACCAGGCCTGTAGGTACAGTAGGGCTGGGGGGGGGCTCTGCCCCCATTCTTAAAGACACAGCCCCGCACAAATTTCTCCTGTAAATGCTTTATTTAAACATTTTTAAAGGTGTGTGCTCCTTTAAGCAGAGCGGGGTGCTGTAATTGACCAATTCCTGCACTGAGCAAGGAGGTTGGAGCAGGTGACCTCTAGGAACCCTTCTAACTCTGTGTTAAGAAACTGGTCTCCATTAAGAGCGTCTTTCTGCCTGTTACCTTTCTTGACTACAAAGGTCATCCCTCCCACCTGCCAGTATGTTATCAGTATTGTTGATTAGGTGGACAGAAGTGATTTACTTGCAGCAGCTGAGAACTGTCATCTAAAGTGGTTGATAGCTTGCAATTTAGAGATCTGTCCTGGTAAGGCTTCCTGTTGGCTAAGTGGCTTTTCTTTCTGCACTGAGGACTTCAGCCCCACCAGGAAAAAAATGTGCCCCACAAGCCACAAAATCCTGGCTACGGGCCTGGGAGGGACCTCGGTGGTGGCGGGAAGTGCCATCAAGTGATAGCTGCCTTGTGACAACACTGTAGGGTTTTAATAGGCAAGAGACAGTCAGAGGTGCTGTGCCCTTCCTTGCCTCTGTGTTGCGACCCGGGGCTTCCTGGGTGGTCTCCCATCCAAATTGATCTCCCGGCCAACCCTGCTTTGCTTGCAAGATAGGGTGAGCCTCACCTGGGCCATCCAGGTCAGGGTAGAGTGGCATACCCTCCAGAGCAGCCATTCGTTCCAGCTGAGCTGATCTCTATAATCTGAGGATCGGTTGTGATTCCGGGAGAACTTCAGACCCCGCCTTCTTCACCCAAAGAGTGATTAACACATGGAATTCACTGCCATAGGAGGTGGTGGCAGCTACAAGCATGGGCGGCTCCAAGAGGGAATTAGATAAACATATGGAGCAGAGGTCCATCAGTGGCTATTAGCCACAGGGTATAGATGGGAACTCTCAGTCTGGGGCAGGTGATGCACTCTATTCTTGGTGCTGGAGGGGGCAGCAGTGGGAGGGCTTCTAGTGTCCTGGCCCCACTGCTGGACCTCCTGATGGCGCCTGGTATTTTTGGCCGCTGTGTGACAGAGTGTTGGACTAGATGGGCCATTGGCCTGATTCAACATTGGCTTCTCTTATGTTCTTATGTTCTGGGATCTGGCAACCCTAATCAAGGGCCGTTTTCTCTTCCCAGTCCACCCCTGTGTTTCTGTGTCTGGAGGAGGAGGAGATTGGATTTATACCCCGCCTGTTGTGTATTAAGATATAAAAGATGGCCACGGCCTGCTAGCCAGGCCATGTGGTTGGACAGACCCTCGGACCTTCGGCCCTAAATAGCCACCTCGGATCCTAGGGCACACCAATGGGCTTGCCCGAGATCCAAAAGGGAACCTATTGAAACAAAGACTTGTAAATATAACTAATTACAGATGATGTGGCTATGGAGGTGCAGTACTTGTGTATGCATATAAACCAGGCACGGACCGGCAAACGCTTGCTTCATTCTGCTATGTAATCAATAAACGTCTTGCTGATTTCACCATGCTGAGCCCCCGGCCTCGGTACTTTTCACCGCCCTTCACTCGGAGTCTCAGAGCGGCTCACAGACTCTTTTCCCTCCTCCTTCCCACAACAGACACCCTGGGGGCTGAGAGAGCTTGGACAGAAACTGCTCTTTTTCAAGGACAGCTGTGCCAGAACTACGGCTTGCCCAAGGTCATCCAGCAGGTGCAAGCGGAGGAGTGGGGAATCCATCCCGGTTCTCCCAGATTAGAGTCCGCGCACTTGACCAAGACAGCAAACTGGCTCTTATATATTTTATTATTTTAAATGTTTTTATTATATGGAGAGATAGATGGAGATCCATTCCTTTGTGTTTTAAAACTGGTTTTTAATACTGTGATCGTTCGGCCCCATCGGGGACCCTAACTTGGGTGGAAAGGCGATATACAAATGTTTGAAACAAATAGAAGAAATAGTAGCAGGAGTGGTCAGGAACATTTTCCTCTTGGCTTCAGCCGGTGTGCCAGCTGTGCCCTTTGCTGAGTAGAGGAAGATCTGGCCATTGTCCCACACGCCTTGCTCGCGTCCAGATTAGATTATGTAACCAACCCAGCAGGGTGCTGCCTTTGAAAAGGGTTCCGAAATGACAACCGATGCAGGAAGCGTGTGAGTCAAAAATATTGGGGATTTTTGGGACTGCCGGATAGCTGGACTTAAAGGGCATTTAAAGAGATTGTGGTCCCTTTAAATGCCTTCTCCAAGCTGCGCGACTCCATTGCAAGTGAACTCTGAAAGTGTTTAAAGGTCTCGCAAGCCTTTTGAACACCTTCCGGGTGAACTCGCCTTTCTTCTGCTGCTGCTTCTGCCACTTCTTCTGCTTCCTCCTTGCATCCCTGAGACTGCCAGGACTCTGTCTCCATAAGAACACAAGAGAAGCCAATGCTGGATCAGGCCAATGGCCCATCCACTCCAACACTCTGTGTCACACAGTGGCCAAGAATACCAGGTGCCATCAGGAGGTCCAGCAGTGGGGCCAGGACACTAGAAGCCCTACCACTGTTGCCCCCGCACCCCAAGCACCAAGAAGACAGAACATCACTTGCCCCAGCCTGAGAGTCCCTATCTATATCTTGTAGCTAGTAGTCACTGATGGACCTCTGCTCCATATGTTTATCCAATTCCCTCTTGAAGCCGTCCATGCTTGTCGCTGCCACCATGTGTTAATCATTCTTTGGGTGAAGAAGGACTTCCTTTTATCTGTCCTAACCCGACTGCTCAGCAATTTCATGGAGTGCCCACGAGTTCTTGTATTGTGAGAAAGGGAGAAAAGTACTTCTTTCTCTACCTGCTCTAACCTCGATCATGTCACCCCTCAGCTGTCGTTTCTCCAAGCTAAAGAGCCCCAAGCGTTTTAACGTTTCTTCATAGGGCAAGTGTTCCAACCCTTTTATCATTCTAGTTGCCCTTTTTTGCACTTTTTCCAGTGCTATAATATCCTTTTTGAGGTGTGGCAACCAGAACTGTACACAGTGCTCCAAATGAGGTCGCACCATTGATGTATACCGGGGCACGATGATACTGGCTGACTGGGATACAGACTCCATGGGCTCTGCTTTTGCTATTCTGAGGCCCTCTCCTGGAGAACAAGAGCACCGATTTATGCACATTCAATTACTTAACCTACAAATCCCAAATCTTATTACGGGATCAGCTGCGAACCGCACAAGGGACGTATTGATAAATCAATTTCAGGTTAAAGGAAAGACCCGTTTGGAAAAAATTCAAGACATTTTTTCAGCAAGATTTTCACACCGAAGCGCAATTTGCATGAGAGTAAGACGTTCCGGCCAATGCGTCCTTTGTGCTTCTTTGCAGTACCGCCAGATGGGAAAGCCCCGGTCTAACAAACACAGCGGGATGGAGTTCAAAGCCTGGACAGAACCACATAGGACTCGCCGTGCCGGATCAGACTGAAGGTCTCCCTCCACCAAAAAAGAGACCCATCAAATAGCCGTAGGCAGGGCTCTTTTTGTAGCAGGAACTCTTCTACATATTAGGTGACACACCCCTGATGTAGCCAATCCTCCAAGAGCTTACAGTAGTCCCTGTAAGAAGAGCTCTGTAAGCTCTTGGACGATTGGCTACATTAGGGGTGTGTTGCCCAGGGCTCTCTTTATAGCAGGAACCCCTTTGCCTATTAGGCCACACACCCCTGATGTAGCCAATCCTCCAAGAGCTTACAGAGCTCTTCTTACAGGGGCTACTGTAAGCTCTTGGAGGATTGGCTACATCAGGGGTGCGTGGCCTAATATGCAAAGGAGTTCCTGCTACAAAAAGAGCTCCTGGCCCTAGGACAGGAGTCCCCAATGTGGTGCCCACCAACATCTTTCCTGGCACCTGCTGTTTTCAGAAAGCAGGCGGGGCCAAGGGACTGGCCCCACCTCCTACGGCAGCCATTTTGTCACGGCCATTCTGTGGCTGCACCCACCACACTGTGCCAGAATTCCCAAGGTGCCTGTGTAACCCCCCAGCTTGGGATGGACTGAGCCAGGAAGGGGCGGAGCCTCCAGCTGTAGAAGGGTGCAGACCTTCTGGAAAGCTGAAGAGGGAAGCCAGACTGCCCTGCTGGGGAGCTTGAACCTTGGTGTGGTGGTTAAGTGTGCGGCCTCTAAGCTGGGCGAACCGGGTTTGATTCCCCACTCCTCCACTTGCAGCTGCTGGATGACTTTGGGCAAGCCATAGTTCTGTCAGAGCTGTTCTTGAAAAAGCAGTTTCTGTCAGAGCTCTCTCAGCCCCACCTACCTCACAGGGTGTCTGTTGTGGGGAGGGGAAGGGGAAGGGAGTTTGTACGCTGCTTTGAGACTCCGAGTGAAGGGCAGGGTATCCAATCCAATCTCTTCTTCTTCTACTTCTTAATCACAGGCTCTTAACACCTTGTTTAAGGTAGCTATGATTTATGGATGGACACAGGTGAGGGAGGGAGACCTTTGGTTCTAAACTGTAAATTTTAGAATTATCGTTTCAGGACTGTGTCATCTAGTGGACCCTCGTTTTGGAAGCTGGTGCGCCGAGAGTTCGGCTGGAGACTTCTCGACCCACCAGCAAGAGGAAAAGGATGGACTTTGGGGGTGACAAGCTGTGAAGGAGGGGGAAGTTCATGGTTTGGACTTTAGAAGATCCCTGTTCTGTTGTGCTACTAAGTCCTCTGTTTTTAGTTATATAATGTTAATTGAAAAGTTAAAAAAATATATATATATTCTCTCGGAATGATTGCAAGATTCATTCCAAGTTCCGCCCCGCAGAAAGGAGGAGGAAGAGGAGGAGGAGATTGGATTTATACCCCACCCTTCACTCGGAGTCTCAGATCGGCTTACAATCTCCCTTCCCTTCCCCTCCCCACAACAGACACCCTGTGAGGTAGGTGGGGCTGAGAGAGCCCTGACAGAAACTGCTCTTTTTCAAGAACAGCTCTTATCAGAACTACGGCTTGCCCAAGGACATCCAGCAGCTCCAAGTGGAGGAGTGGGGAATCAAACCCGGTTCTCCCAGATTAGAGTCCGCACACTTATTATTGTTTTTTTATTATTATTTATCGCATTTCTACCCCGCCCTCCCCACGAGTGGGCTCAGGGCGGCTTACAATAGGGCACCATGTGCCCGCACATAAAACAGCATAAAAACAGGATAAAACGGTCAGCCTTAAAGTGGTTACCCTAACAAGGTAGGGTACAAGCTGAGGTTATACCTGCAGGCTGAAACGGGCCGGGGACCTCTGCCCTAGGAGACTCATAATTCACAACAGCGACATACTAGAATTTACCTCCAGCATCTGGTACTCGGAACCCACTTAGCGCTGGATCGGTCCAGTTCACCCCGACCTCGTCAGAACTTAAATGCTGAGCAGGGCTGGCCACAGTCACTACTAGGAGGGGGGCCACGCAGGAAGACCGGGGTTGCCACGCAGGGGAAGGCGACGTCAAACCACCCCTGCTCATCTCTTGCCTCAAACACCCCAGGAATGGGGCCGCCGTGAGTCGGTTCCGACTTGACGGCACATTGTCCGTTCGGTGTGAAAGGGGTTTAAAAGATATTATCAGGGATCTTCACATCAGCCCCCGTTAGTTAGGCCAGTGTCCCCAGACAACCCGGGCGAAGGATGAGTACGACAGCTTGTATAAAGCCACCGAATTAGGTTTTTAGCAGGACGGGGATTGGCCCTCGGCCACCGAAACAGTCCAGCTTCCTGCACACAGAATCCACGTTAAGGAAACGAATCAACGCTCGCTTAAGAGATGGGGAGCGTACACATACGCAGTTGGAAGATCCGCAGGGCGCCTAGGGTTCACTCCTGTGATCATGTAGGGCTCTTGCCCTGTTCGACAGCCCTGCTTTTCCCGATCCGAAGGAGAAAGTCTTATATGTATGCTTGCCAACCTCCAGGTGGCGGCTGGAGATCTCCTGGGATTATAACTCATCTCCAAGTGACGGAGATCAGTCCCCCTGGAGAAAATGTCTGCTTTGGAAGGTGGGCTCTATGGCATTATACCCCACTGAGGCCCCTCCCTTCCACAAACCCCAGCCTCCCTGGGCTCCACCCACCCACCCCCAAATCGCCAGGAATTTCCCAACTTGGAGCTGGCAAATTTTGCTATATGCATACAGTTCTGCATAACGTTCAAGCAGATGTTCTAATCAGGGGGGTTTGTAGAAAAAGCCCAGCATGAGCTTATTAGCATAATAGGCCACACCCATAACAGTACAGCTTATTAGCATATTAGGCCACACCCCCATGTTACCAGAACCATGGTCATCCAACCACACCCACCTTTTGCTTCTTACTCTGTTTACTTGTTTGTTGCCAAAACAAGGAGCAGGAACTCCTTTGCATGTTAGGCCACACACCCTTCATGTAGCCAATCTTAATGAGTTTCTGCTATTGGGTGTGGCCTATTATGCTAATGAGTTCCTGCTGGGCGTGGCCAACTTGGGAGCCAGCCGGAACTCTGTTCCTGTGCGTTTCTGCCCAAAAATAGCCCTGGTTCTAATATATATGTGTAGACTGGGGGTGGAGGCTGCCATCTCAACCCTGCTATCCACACACACTAAGATGTGTCTAGGGTTACCAACCTCCAGCTAAGGCCTGGAGATCTCCTGGAATTACAAATGATATCCAGATGACAGAGATCGGTTCCCCTGGAGAAAATAGGTGCTTTGGAGGGTGGACTCTATGGTATTATACCAAGCTGAGGTCCTTTCTGTTCCCAAACCTCTCCTTCCTCAGGCTCCACCTCCAAATCTCTGAGCAGGGTTCTTTTGTGGCTGGAACTCCTTTGCCTATTAGGCGACACCCCCCCGAATGTAGCCAATCCTCCAAGAGCTTACAGTAGCCCCTGTAAGAAGAGCTCTGTAAGCTCTCGGAGGATTGGCTACATTGGGGGTGTGACACCTAATAGGCAAAGGAGTTCCTGCTACAAAAAGAGCCCTGTACTCTGAGAATTTCCCCAACCTGGAGTTGGCAACCCCAGTCATGTCATCCGAACACAGCTTGAGCTGACCATTAAAGTTCACATAGGTTGGCCATTCGTTCCTACACAGAAGGGTGCGCTCTGCACGCATTTTGTAATAAAAGAAGCAACCCATTAAAATATGAAAAATTAAAAATGCAAAAAAAAAACCCCCAAAAAAGCCGCATGAAAATATTTGTCACACGTCATTGGAGGCCTGATGGAAATCAGAAAGTGGCCATTAGTCGAGGGGAAATGAACGGTCCGCTCAGGCAGTCAGACGACTAACGTAATGAGTCGCGCTGGTGGACATTTTTCCCATGCCAACACCCTTGATGTTGTCCTTCCCGAGACTGTAAACAATTCAGAGGCAGGACTCGAAATGCTCTGTTTTTCCATTAACTCATAAATATTAATGTCAGGAGGGTCTCGGCTGTGTTAATCTGTGAGTGACCTTTGGCGTCGCACCAGCCAAACAATCGTTTGTCCAGTAAATCCCAGCTTCGAGCTCTTGAACGTTTGGGAGCCCGAGAGCCGAAGCGAACCAGTGTCCAAAAACTCAGAAGAGGATCTTGTATTTAATTGCTAGAAAACAACAGTTATATGACTTTCTCTTGTTGGACTGTACCACTTCAGACTTCGGACCCTGGAGAAAATGGCTGCATTGGAGGGTGGACTCTATTATTATTATTATTATTATTATTATTATTATTATTATTATTATTATTATTATTATTATTATTATTATTATTATTATTACATTTTTGCCCCGCCCTCTCCATGAACGGGCTCAGGGCGGCTTACAATAGGGCACCATGTGCCAAAGCATAAAACAACATAAAAACAGGATAAAACAATCAATGTTAAAGTGCTCAATAGTTGCAATCAAAATTTAACAAGATGGAATCAGATTTGCAAGATGGACTCCCCAGCGTCTTACTTAGCAAAAGGGATGTTACTTGGTGTTACTCGGCCCCATCCAGCGGTACTGATCCAGCCAGTGTTTCTGGTGGTGAAAAAGAAAGGAAGGGACCAAAAAGGGTATACGGGGGGGGGGTCATGGGTAGGGTTGTCAGCTCAGGGTTGGGAAATACCTGGAGATTTGGGGGGGGCTGGGGGGTTGGGGAGAGAGGGGCTTCAGTGCGGAAGGGGAGGGAGAGCCAGTTTGGCGTAGTGGTTAAGTGTGCAGACTCTAATCTGGGAGAACCGGGTTTGATTCCCCACTCCTCCACTTGCACCGGCTGGATGACCTTGGGCAAGCCATAGTTCTGATAAGAGCTGTTCTTGAAAAAGAGCAGTTTCTGTCAGAGCTCTCTCAGCCCCACCCACCTCACAGGGTGTCTGTTATGGGGAGGGGAAGGGAAAGGAGTTTGTAAGCTGCTCTGAGACGCCCCTGGGTAGTGAAGGATGGTGTATAAATCCAATCTCTTCTTCTCTTCAGTGGGCTATAATGCCCTAGAGTCCACTTTCCAAAGTGGCAATTTTCTCCAGGGGAGTCGGTCTTGCTCATCTGCAGATCAGTTGGAATTCTGGGAGATTTCCAGCCACCACCTAGAGGTTGGCAACCCTACGGGACCTGCATGGATTAATAGCCAGGTGGATGAGGGCCTCCACTGAAGAGGGGAATTAGACGAGGCTGGGTGATAAAAGCGGGCTGGACCTGACCCATTCGAAAGGCCATAAACAGCAAAAGCGGCCCATCTATACAATAAAAGAAGAAGAGAAGAGATTGGATTTCTACCCTGCCCTCCACTACCCAAAGGTGTCTAAGAGTGGCTTACAATCTCCTTTCCCTTCCCCTCCCCACAACAAACACCCTGTGAGGCAGGTGGGGCTGAGAGAACTCTGACAGAAACTGCTCTTTTTTCAAGAACGGCTCTTATCAGAACTATGGCTTGCCCAAGGTCTTCCAGCCAGGTACAAGTGGAGGAGTGGGGAATCAAACCCGGTTCTCCCAGATTAGAGTCCACGCACTTAACCACTACACCAAACTGGCTTTCACAAAAACGGCCTCAAGAGGTATTCAAAGCACACAATAAAGGCAGGGTCCATAAAACAGTCCGAGCGGCCTCAGATAAAGCATGCGAGGAAGGCTAAAAAGCGAAACCATCAGCGTAACACTAACACTTTCCGTAGAGAATCAAGGCCAAGGGTTGAGAGGTGCCCATTCAACTCCCTGAAGGGCGGTTAGTAAGCGGGGGGGGGGAGGCATCCAAACGCTTGCAACTTTGGTGCCAGGCTCTCCGCACGGAGGGAGTTCCAAGGGCCCAAAGCTACCCTAGTGACCCGAGCGATAATCCACAGCTTTCAGGGGATTAGCCACAGCCCGCCCTGCTATGCTGTAATGTGTAAAATGTCGCTGTCGAAATCGGCGGTTAATCTATGTCAACAAAGATAATCATTACGTATTCATGATTAGTTCAGTTATATTAGTTAATGGGCCTCGGTCGTTAGATGAAACACCACCAGTAAATTTTCGTCGTGTCCTGCCAACGCAGATACAAGTTCCCGGCCACTACCGAAAATCTACACACAAACACACACAGACCCATTGCTGTCTGCCATCCCCGGTCACGAAGGAAGCCCATATCTGAGGTGGTGACATAAACGATGACGCTGTTGCAGGATTCTAGCTAGTGAGAAAATGATCGTCTTGTTTAGGCACGATGCAGTTTTAGCAAATATAAAAATACCGTAATAGTTTCGGGGGACAAGTCACGGCCTCCTTTTTTGAGGGCAAAAAAGACAGACGTTCTTGGTTTGGTTTGGTTTTCAAGGTTTTTCTGGTAATCATGATGTTCGGTCCGTGTGCCAGTTTTCAAACTTGTTCCTCAGGGGGAATATCCTGGCAATTCTAATACACACTTCTCAGTCAATCCAAGAATATACATCCAGGTGGGTTGCCGTGTTGGTCTGAAGCAACAGAACAAAGTCCGAGTCCAGCAGCACCTTTAAGACCAACAAAGTTTAATGCTGGGCAATGTTCCCTCTAAGCTGAGTTAGTGTGAGCCAGCTCACAGTTTCTTAGCCTCCGGCTCAGACATTTTTGTCTTAGCTCAGGAAGAACAGCTCCAGAGCAAACTAATTCATGCAGTAGCCACATTGCTTGCTCGCAACTTTTTTAATGCCGGTAGCTCGCAAAGTAGAATTTTTGCTCACAAGACTCCACAGCTTAGAGGGAGCATTAATGCTGGGTATAAGCTTTTGTGTGCATGCACACATCTTCAGGTGCATATACATACATGAAAGCTTATACCCACAATTAAACTTTGCTGGTCTTAAAGGTGCCACTGGGCTAAATCTTTGTTCAATCCAGGCATGACTTCCATCTATTTCTGAAGACGCTGGTGGAGTATTTATTATTTATGTATTTAATTCCTTTATAACCTGCCTTTCTCCCCTGTGGGAGTTACATCATTCTCTCTCCCTCCATTTTATCCTCACAACAACCCTGTGAGTAATTGGAAGATGGTTATCAGTATTGCCAGGATCACGTCCCCATTAGATACAAACTTGAACTCTACAGGGCATCATGAATACCACAAAAATATACAAAGACTCAACTGCAGGGCTCTTTTTGTAGCAGGAACTCCTTTGCATATTAGGTGACACACCTCTGATGTAGCCAATCCTCCAAGACCTTACAGTAGCCCCTGTAAGAAGAGCTCTGTAAGCTCTTGGAGGATTGGCTACATTAGGGGGGTGTCGCCTAATATGCAAAGGAGTTCAAAAAGAGCCCTGCCCAACTGTATAACTTGTCGTTTGTTCTGAGACAATCTTGAACACGCCTACCTCTGTTATTCTTCTTGAAATTAGAATGTCCTTTTATAAACATCACTTGCTTCTTAGAATCATAGAGCTGGAAGGGACCTCCAGGGTCATCTAGTCCAACCCCCTGCCATCTAGCCTCTGTTTGAAAACCTCCAAAGAAGGAGAGCCCACCACCTCCCAAGGAAACCTGTTCCACTGAGGAACCGCTCTAAACTGTCAGGAAGTTCTGCCTAGTATTTAGACAAAAACTCTCCTGATTTAATTTCAACCCGTTGGTTTTGGTCCGACCTTCTGGGGAAACAGAAAATAACTCCTCACCATCCTCCATATGACAGCCCTTCAAGTACTTGAAGATGGTTATCATATCACCTCTCAGTCGTCTCCTCTCCAGGCTAAACATAACCTGCTCCTTCAACTTTTCCTCATAGGACTTGGACTTCTTAAAATTAGAATGTCCTTCTATAAACTAAGTTTGCTTCTGAATCTGAACTGAGTGCCCCCTTCTGGTTGCATGAGGGAGGATAACTAAGAAAAGGGATTTTTCTCACTATTCATTTCCTTTTCTAAAAAAATGGTGGCTCTGTTTGTTTATTTTCACTCTGTTATATAGAATAACAATTATGGTTTGTTACTGGAATCAGTTCCAGCAAATTAAGGTTGATCCAGAAGTGTCATGGCCTCTATGTCCTGTTGTTGGCCCTCCAGAGGAACTGGGTGGCCATCGTGTGAGACAGGATGCTGGACTAGACCACTGGTCTGATCCAGCAGGGCCCTTCTGATGTTCTTATCAGGGGAAGGCCTCGGCCCTCTCTGCCCTGTTGTTGGCCCTCCAGAGGAACTGGGTGGCCACCGTGTGAGACAGGATGCTGGACTAGACGGACCACTGGTCTGATCCAGCAGGGCTCTTCTGATGTTCTTATCAGGGGAAGGCCTGGGCCCTCTCTGCCCTGTTGTTGGCCCTCCAGGGGAACTGGATGGCCACCGTGTGAGACAGGATGCTGGACTAGACAGACCACTGGTCTGATCCAGCAGGGCCCTTCTGATGTTCTTATCAGGGGAAGGCCTCGGCCCTCTCTGCCCTGTTGTTGGCCCTCCAGAGGAACTGGGTGGCCACCGTGTGAGACAGGATGCTGGACTAGACGGACCACTGGTCTGATCCAGCAGGGCTCTTCTGATGTTCTTATCAGGGGAAGGCCTGGGCCCTCTCTGCCCTGTTGTTGGCCCTCCAGGGTAACTGGATGGCCACCGTGTGAGACAGGATGCTGGACTAGATGGACCACTGACTGGTCTGATCGAGCTCTTCTTATGTTCTTAACATCAAGGGAAGGCCTCGGCCTCTATGCCCTGTTGTTGTCCCTCCAGTGGAACTGGTTGGCTACTGTGTGAGACAGGATGCTGGACTAGACAGACCACTGCTTCAATCCAGCAGGGCTCTTCTTATGTTCTTATCAGCGGAAGGCCTCAGCCTCTATGCCCTTCTGCTGGCCCTCCAGAGGAACTGGTTGACCACTGTGTGAGACAGGATGCTGGACTAGACGGACCACTGCTCTGATCCAGCAAGGCTCTTCTGATATTCTTATCAGGGGAAGGCCTCGGCCTCTATGCCCTTCTGTTGGCCTTCCAGAGGGACTGGTTGCCTACTGTGTAAGACAGGATGCTGGAATGGATGGACCACTGGTCTGATCCAGCAAGGCTCTTCTAATGTCTTCACGCTCTTCATTGTTGCTCAGTTTTTCTTTCTTGTTTAGTTATTTATTACTGCTGTTTTATTGTATCAGGTGGGTGATCTTTTATGTTTTGATCTACCTTCTGTATTACGCATCTTCTGGATTTTTGCTACTTATTAAAATAATAAAGAGGATATTGAATAGAACTCACTTCTTAGTAAATACTAAGCAAGCACATACTCTAAGTCAGGGCTATTGCCAGAAAAGTGGGTTATGTTGTAGCTTTGTATAGAAAGTCTGAAAACAAGCCCCAAAAGACTTTAATAGAAAGTACTCAAATGGACCCAACTTGAGTACTACTTATCAGTACAGACAAGCGGGGACGCACGAGGAACTTACGGGAGTGGCCATCCTGTTACTTCAGCCTTTGCTTCCTTCCCTCTTCTCTCTCTCTCTCTGTCTCTCTCTTTCACCATTTCTGCAGTAGTGAAATCCCCCGCATTGATGTTTTTAAATCTGCATGCTATGTGAAATTTTCCACAGTAGATTTTCCCTCACCAGGCACAAACCGGGGATTCCAAAAACACAGGGAAATGAGAAAACTTCACGCTTGCACCTGGTGAGGGAAAATCTACGATGGGAAATTTCACATCATACACAGATTTTAAAACATCAATACGGGGAATTTGACTACTGCAGAAATTCTCTCTCTCTCTCTCACACACACACACACACACTTTCTGTCTCTGTCCGCACCCATCACTATTCCCCTGACTTAAAAACAAGTCTAGCTTGCCACCTAGTGGTGCATAACACTAAAAGCGCTAGATCTTCTGGCTGCCAGACAATCCTAGGATCTCCTGGCTATACTACACACACTGCCATACGACTACTATTACTACTACTACTATTTCCTGGAAAAATTTGTTCAGTTTTAAGGCGCTACTGGACTTGAATTCTGATTGATCAGGACCCCGATGTGCTCTAAGGACCATATTCTTCCATTCATCCTTCCCACCCACTTAGACCAGAAGGGCAGCCTCACGCCGCATTCCCCCTTCCTCTGATATGAGATTGGCTGTAGGGAGGGGAGTGTCTTACGGAGCCTTTTCCATTCATCCCAACTGGTCTTTGGAACTTCCCAATAAAGAGAATCCGCTCAGCCACTTTCTTGCTTAGAAGCCAGAGTGGTGTGGTTGAAATGTTGGACCGGGAAGCGGCGGTAGAAAGTGCCAATCAGTCATTGCTTAGGATTTTCAAGGCAAGAGATGTACAGAGGTGACATTGCCTGCCTCTGCGTAGCAACCCGGGACTTCCTTGGTGGTCTCCCATCTAAGTACTAACCAGGGCCGACCCTGTTTAGCAGCTGAGATCTGACACCACCAGGCTGTCCTGTCAGGGCTGGACAGGAGAGATTCCCACCCATCCATTAAGAAGAAGAAAATGAGATTGGGTTTATATCCTGCCCTTCACTACCCAAAGGAGTCTCAGAGTACCTTAGAATCTCCTCTTCCTTCCCCTCCCCACAACAGACACCCTGTCAGGTAGGTGGGGCTGAGAGAGCTCTTGACAGAAACTGCTTATGAGAGCCAGTTTGGTGTAGTGGTTAAGTGCACAGACTCTAATCTGGGAGAACCGGGTTTGATTCCCCCACTCCTCCGCTTGCAGCTGCTGGTGTGATCTTGGGTCAGTCACAAGTTCTTTCAGAGCTATTCCCTCAAGAGCAGTTCTCTCAGAGCTCTCTCAGCCCCGCCTGCCTCACAGGGTGTCTGCTGTGGGGAGGGGAAGGGAAAGGAGTTTGTAAGCCGTTCTGTGGCTGAATCTGCATTTATCTTTCCCACCAGCGTCCCCGCCTTTTGACTCTGTCTTCAAAAAAGCCATCCACATTTGGTGTCGTTTTCACACCTCAGCAGTGCTGGCATACTTTCACACGTCCACACATGTTTATCATCCTTTCGGGGCGGCTCCACTGTCACTGCACCTCCCGCGCTGCTTTAAAAGAATCTTCTCCAGACAACATTCAAACAAGCATAGAGAAAGACGGCGTCACAGCAGCATGCAACTGATTTAAAAACACAAATGCAGATTTGACCTGAGACTCCGAGTGAAGGGTGAGGTACAAATCCAATCTCTTCTTCTTCTTCATGAGAGATTAGCTCTAAAGAACTTGTGACTGACCCAAGGTCATACCAGCAGCTGCAAGTGGAGGGGAATCAAACCCGGTTCTCCCAGATTAGAAGAGAAGAAGAGGAGGAGGAGATTGGATTCATACCCTGCCCTTCAATACCCAAAGGTGTCTCAGAGCAGCTTACAAACTCCTTTCCTTTCCCCTCCCCACAACGGACACCCTGGGAGGTAGGTGGGGCTGAGAGAGCTCTTGACAGAAACTGCTCTTTTCTCTGACAGAACTACGGCTTGCCCAAGGTCATCCAGCCAGGTGCAAGTGGAGGAGTGGGGGAATCAAACCTGGTTCTCCCAGATTAGAGTCTGCGCACTTAACCACAACACCAAACTGACTCTACACAGATTAGAGTCCACACTCTTAACCACTACACCAAACTGTCTCTTCTGCTGGGGAGAAAGGTACCACCAGTACTTTGACTGCTGGAAGCTTATTACCCCCACCCCCCAAGAAAATCTTGTTGGTCTCTAAGGTCCTACTGGACTCAGATCTAACCATCCTGCTTTAGAGCAAAATGGCTGCCATCTGAAACTTTCTTCAGTCCACATTTTTGCATGCACGGAACAGCTGATCTGCACGCAAGGGCCCTTACATTGCCGGGCGATCGCCAGAGCCGCATTTGTGTTTTGGTTATTGCAGCGCTACGCAGCTTTGATGTCAACCTCCCTGGGACTTGTTTCCATCTCGTATTCACTCAGATGTTTGTCCTCTCCGCCTCCAGGGCTGAAAATAGCCTCGGTTATAGTTTATGTTTCCTTTTTTCCGTACGCATCGCTCGCATTTCTTTTTTGGCTGCCTTGCCCAAATACGCTCGAAAGAAAACACTTAGAACAAGGGGGGGTATGCTCGCAGGTCACACCGGTCTCTCCCCTCCCCGAACTAGGATAAACAAGCTTGGAAATTCACATGTTTTAATTCCAGGGCCCATTCAAGGATCCAGAGCTGGCTGTGCTGGGAATTTTTCTCCTACGTGTCTCACCGGAGCTGGGCAAGTGGTCGTGAACAGAAAAGAGCCATAGTATGACTGGTTGGCACAACACTTCCATTGCACGTGTGATAGGGTTGCCATCCGGCCCCCAATGGGGGCAGGGGTTCCCCTGTTTTGGGGGCCCCAATCCGCCACCACCCAGCTAGCTGGTGCGGGGAGCCCTACCCCCGAGCAGCCCCGTCTGTGCCCGACGTGTCCGGCATGATGACGTTACTCGGAGGTGACATCATTACACAGGGCATGTTTCGCAGAGAACACTCTAGCATTTGGGGGGAAGCTCTATGGTAACCATCGCTCCAGAAGACTCCAGGAAGAAGACTGGAACCCTGCCGGAATGTGCTACATAAGAACATAAGAGAAGCCAATGTTGGATCAGGCCAATGGCCCATCTAGTCCAACACTCTGTCACACAGCGGCCAAAAATACCAGGTGCCATCAGGAGGTCCACCAGTGGGGCCAGGACACTAGAAGCCCTCCCACTGTTGCCCCCCCAGCACCAAGAATACAGAGCATCACTTGCCCCAGACCGAGAGTCCCTATCTATACCTTGTGGCTGATGGACCTCTGCTCCAGATGTTTATCCAATTCCTCTTGAAGCCATTCATGCTTGTAGCTGCCACCACCTCCTGGGGCAGTGAATTCCAGGTGTTAACCACTCTTTGGGTGAAGAAGGGCCTGACGACCCTAATGTGTGATACAAAATCCTTGGATCGTTCCCCGACAGCCAGGAGGATTTTGTTAATGTGTAGATGGAGTCCAAGGGGCCACGGTGGCTCAGAGGTTAAGATGCCGAGCTGCAGACCGGAAGGTCTGTAGTTCGGCAGTTCAAGACCCTAGTACTGTGTGACGGAGTGAGCTCCCGTCTCTGGCCCCAGCCCCTGCCATCCTAGCAGTTCGAAAGCAAGAAATCACAAGTAGATAAATGGGTACCCCTTCAGTGGGAAGGTAACAACGTTCTGTGCACCTCGGCATTTATTCATGACAACCTCATGACTGTGGAAACGTCTTCGGACAGCGCTGGCTCTTCGGCTTGGAAACGGAGATGAGCACCGCAATCCTAGAGTCAGATTCGACTGGCTTTCGAGCAAGGAAACTTTTATCTTTTCTAGACGGAGTCCCAAGCGGAAAGGCCATTGATCTGGAACAGAGGACCCCAGAACCTTTTGAGCCTGCAGGCACCTTTCGAATCCTGACACAATGCGGTGGGCTCAGCCACAAAGTGGCCGCCCCGGCTTGTAATTGGATGGGAGACCTCCAAGGAAGTCCAGGGTCTCTACACAGATGCAGGCAAAGGCCAACTACCTCCGAACATCTCTTGCCTTGAAAACCCTACGGAGTCACCAGTAGTCAGCTGCGACTTGATGGCAAAAAAATAAATGGTGTTATCCCCTGGCCACCATGATGGGGGCAGCACAACCCAAGAGGTCTCTATGGCAGAAGCAAGACCCAAGTCGCAGGCCGTCTTCCTGTCCAGAGGCTGCTCACGATGTGCCTCACAGAATCACAGAATGTTAGAGTTGGAAGGGAACTTGCAGGTCATCTAGTCCAACCCCCTGCAGTCTGCAGGATCATAGCCGAAAGATAGCTCTACATACCTACAACATACCCGAAAGATGGTCGTCCAGCCTCCGCTTGAAAACATCCAGCAAAGGAGCATCCACAACCTCCCGAGGCAGACTGTTCCACTGCTCAACCACTCTTACAGTCAGGAAGTTTCTCCTGATATTGAGCCGGTAACGACTCCCTTGTCATTTCCACCCATTAGATCTAGTCTTGCAATCCGGAGCAAGAGAGAATAGATCCGCTCCATCTTCTACACCACAGCCCTCCAAATACTTGAAGACTGCCATCATGTCCCCTCTAAGCCTTCTCTTTCCCAGGCTAAACATACCCAACTCTTTCAGCCTTTCCTCATAAGACTTGGTTTCCAACCCTCTCGCCATCCTAGTTGCCCTCTTCTGGACACGCTCAAGCTTGTCAACATCCTTCCTAAAGTGTGGTGCCCAAAACTGGACACAGGACTGCAGGTGAGGCCTGACCATAGCAGAACAGAGCGGAACTACCACCTCCCGTGATCTGGACACGATGACTCATGATGATCCTAAGGTTGCAATGGCTTTCTTCACAGCCACATCACATTACATCACATCTGCCCCATCACATTCACTGCCACATCACATCACATCCACGGAGGGCAAAAGTAGGAAGATTCATATGAGCGAAGATGAGAAACGGGGGAGGGGGGATGACAAAATCTGTGGACTGCCCATCTCCAGGCGGTGGCTGGATATCTCCTGGAACTCCAGCTGGTCTCCAGGCTACAAAGACCAGCTCCCCTGGAGAAAATGCCTGCCTTTGAGGGAGGACTCTGTGGCGTTATATCCCACTGAGGTCCCTGTCCTCCCCAAAGTTATCTCCTGAAATCTTGCCACTGAGGCAGTTTGGTGTAGTTAAGTGCGCAGACATGTGGATAAATGCACGGACTCTAATCTGGGAGAACCGGGTTTGATTCCCCACTCCTCCACTTGCACCTGGCTGGATGACCTTGGGCAAGCCCTAGTTTGGTGTAATGTACTCAGACATAGAGCTGCGGTGGCTCAAGTGGTTAAGACGCTGAACTGCAGGCTGTGGAAGGTCAGTAGTTCAGCAGTTCGAGACCCAGGTGCCACATGACGGGGTGAGCTCCTGTCTCTAGTTCCAGCTCCTGCCAACCTAGCAGTTCGAAAGCAAGAAATTGCAAGTAGATAAATAGGTACCACTTCGGTGGGAAGGTAACAGCGTTCCGTGCACCTTGGTGTTTAGTCATGCCGGCCACATGATCACGGAAACGTCTTCAGACAGCGCTGGCTCTTCGGCTTTGAAACGGAGATGAGCACCGCAACCCTAGAGTCGGATGCGACTGGCTTTCGAGCAAGGGAACCTTTACCTTTACCTTTACTCAGACATAATGCAATCAGACATAATGCAATCAGACCTGACCACATGCGAGGCAAGGAAGCCATGCGGTCAGGCAAATACGTCTGAGCTTCGCTCACCTGAACAAAGGACTCAGCAGATCCTAACCCGCTCCAATCAGAGGGTTAGGCTCCCGGCTGAGAGCCTGTGGAACTCTCGGCCACTGTGAATAGCCAATGTCTTGAGTGGGGTGTGTTTGGGATGTGGGGTTTTCAGGGGATATAAACCGGTCTGTGAGCCAGGTAAAGTTGTCTTGTTCTCGAGCTAATAAAGTATGTGAGAGCTGAAATCACTCGTCAGTCTCAGTACTTTTCATTCTGATAAGAGCTGTTCTTGAAAAAGAGCAGTTTCTGTCAGATGTTCTCTCAGCCCCACCTACCTCACAGGGTGTCTGTTGTGGGGAGGGGAAGGGAAAGGAGTTTGTAAGCCGCTCTGAGACACCTTTGGGTAGTGAAGGGCGGGGTATAAATCCAATCTCCTCCTCCTCTTCTTCTTCTTCTTCTTCTTCTTCTTCTTCTTCTCCGGTCTCTAGTTTGGTGTAGTGGTTAAGACCGTGGACCCTAATCTGGGAGAACCAGGTTTGAGTCCCCACTCCTTCACGTGCAGCTTGGAGTCACAAGTTCTTTCAGAGCTGTTCTCTCAGGAGCAGTTTCTGTCAGAGCTCTCTCAGCCCCGCCTACCTCACAGGGTGTCTGTTGCGGGGAGGGAAAGGGAAAGGAGATTGTAAGCTGCTCTGAGACTCCAAGCGAAGGGCGGGGTATAAATCCAATCTCCTCCTGCTCCTCATCCTCTTCCTCCTCTTTCTTCTTCTTCTTCTTATTCTAAATAAATAAAAATGGGGCATAAACACATGACACTGCCTTACACTGAATCACACCACTGGTCCATCAAGGTCAGTATTGTCTACTCAGACTGGCAGCAGGTCTACCAGGGACTCAGGCAGAGGTCCTTCCCGTCGCCTCCTACCTGATCCTTTCAACTGGAGATGCCAAGGATTGAACGTGGGACCTTCTGCATGCCAAGCAGATGCTCTGCCACTGAGGCACGGTCCCAGGATAAAGAACAGGCACGGTTTGCCATTGCCTGGTTTTGCGTCAGGACCCTGGAATTCCTGGGTGCTCTCCCATCCAAGTACTAATCAAAGCTGACCCTGCTAAGCTTCCAAGATACGATGAGATCAAGCTAGGCTGGAATATCCAGGTCACAGTGTGTGTCTCTGGCCCCCCATTTGTTTTTGATCCAACATTCCGCTTGCACCGACAATTCTATTGTTGAGTACCATTGTCTTCAGTAGGATTCACATCCCTGAGAGTTTGCAACACGTTCACCGGCCACTGCAAACATCTGGATGCAGTTACGCCGGTATCGTTTGACAAAACACACCGGTTTGACGGCCACCACCGTCGGCTGGCAAAACAGCAAATGTGCATGCCCGTTGACG
The DNA here is from genome assembly GCA_029375565.1 of Gekko gecko. Taxonomy (NCBI): domain Eukaryota; kingdom Metazoa; phylum Chordata; class Lepidosauria; order Squamata; family Gekkonidae; genus Gekko; species Gekko gecko. The sequence continues at coordinate 258,487 of JAPDNY010000024.1, read as the reverse complement.
AGCCGTAGGACGAGCGTCTCCTGCCCTTCCAGCAGAATCAACACCAGGCTTCACCCCTGGGTTTACGTAGCCACGGGGGACTGTTGTCTTGGTGCGGCGGTTCTTGTTCCGTCGCCTTTACGGGGTTTGGACAAGGAGCCGCGGGGAGGCCGGTGCGCGGAGGGAAGGCAGAGTGTTCCGGGCTCCCATGCGGTACAAAAACATTTGTGCTGTCAAAGGCCAAGCGTTCATCACAGGTTCTCAAAGCAGCAGGGGGAAGATATTTCCTTTGGAAGACCTCTCACATCATTTGGGCTGGACGGAAACATGCGCCGATCGTCTGCATCTGGGGGCGGCTCTCGGTTCCTCCAGCCCTCTCACAGCTCTGCACCCAAGCAGCCCTTTTTATAGCCACGGGTTTCTCTTTATCGGCGGCTGTGGAAGTTGTCGGCGTTTGAGCGTCTCGCACAATGACGCTTTTTGAGGCCCAGAGTGGTGAGAGAGCCGGTGTGGTGCAGTGGTTAGAGAGTCAGACTAGGATCTGGAAGACCCCGAGTTCAAGCCCCCTCTCCACCGTGGAAGCTCGCTGGTTGTCCTTGGGCCTGTCACGCCATCTCAGCCTCACCTCCCTCATACATATGGGAACCTCTCCCCTGTTTCTGCCACCCACTGCTTGTCTTGTACAGGAGCAGGGGGAAATTATGGGAGGAAAGCGCCACCACGGCAATGCCACGACATCACTTCTGGTCACGTGGCCATACGGTGACATCACACATCGCCACAAAGATCTAGCAGTCCCCCAAATCTCTATGGTTTTACCATAGAGTTTTTTGGGGGGTTCTAGAGTGGAGCAGAGATACATGACTTCCAGTAATGTTATTCCTAGAGGGGCCTGATAGTTTCCCCCGGAAGTGATGTCATGCTGTTGGCCCAACAGTGTGGCAACCTAGGCCCAAGACCAGCTTGAATGGGGGGATTGGAGGTTTACAGTGTGGGGGGAAATGAGAAGAAATCCCCTCCCCACTTCTATCTGCAGAAATCTTCTGCTGGATTATCTGGGCTGAGTTTCACCTTTTTTATTTTTAAACGCATTTTCTCCTGAGAGGTCGGCAAGCAGCAAACTTCCCATTGGCATTTTAAATGTTTTCTTTTCTCTGGGAAGGAGGAAGTCCATCAATGGCTTTCCAGGCTCACCCTTGTATGAACGCTAATAGATCTAGCAGGAAAGACAATGGGATGGCCAAGCCTTCCCTTTCTCCCCCCTTCTCCAGGCAGGGAACAGAGTTTGAAGGACTGGGCTAGAACAATTCCAGTGATAAATCTCCAGGAAGGGGCTAGAGGAAATGCTTCTTTGACCTGGGCTGACCGGGTCAAGTGGGAGGGGAGACAGATGATAAAATCTCAGTGCAACAGGAAATAGCTGTTTTTCTTCGAGATGCTCAGGTGATGAGAGGACACAGGACTCCTAACTCCTGAGGCAGCCATATTGACCATGTGCTTGCCTGGGAGACTGGGAGCAAACTTCAAAGTAATGGCAACTGTGTAGAGTCCTGTAACTAGCTAAGCTAAAAGATCCTGTCCTATTTTACCATCAGTTAGGGCATGTATAGTGAGACAGACAGAGGATTTGCATTTTTACCCATTTATTCTGATTTCCTTGCTCAGATCTGGTGCTGTACTAAAAGTATGCTTGTAAAGATTTTCTTTTTAATAAATACCTTAAACTTTTGATGCTGAGGGTGGTTCTCCGCACCACATAGACCTCCACCGTTTCAGACACGCTATTTTAAAAGGGGCTCCCGGAGGGTTGGCAAGCAGCTATTCCTCCAGGGACACCCAAGGCATTAATCAGTTCCAATGGTGGCAGTGGGAGACACAGAGGCAAGGCCTCAGAACTGAGAAGGGGAGCTGGGAATCCTGACCCTCCCAGTGGGAAATCCTTACAATGATCAGACGGCGGCGGCAAGCTACCTGAGAGTGAAAGAAAAGCCCCTACAGGGAGTTAGGAACCCCTGGGAGGGCAGGACGGAAACGGGGCCTGCAGGCCAGTTCTGCCACAAAGGGTTTGGAGGAGGAGGAGGAGGAGGAGGAGAAGACATAGTGGTACATAAGAACATAAGAACATAAGAGAAGCCAATGTTGAATCAGGCCAATGGCCCATCTAGTCCAACACTCTGTCATACAGCGGCCAAAATATACCAGGTGCCATCAGGAGGTCCAGCAGTGGGGCCAGGACACTAGAAGCCCTCCCACTGCTGCCCCCTCCAGCAACAAGAATAGAGTGCATCACCTGCCCCAGACTGAGAGTTCCCATCTATACCCTGTGGCTAATAGCCACTGATGGACTTCTGCTCCATATGTTTCTCTAATTCCCTCTTGAAACTGTCCATTCTTGTAGCTGCCACCACCTCCTGTGGCAGTGAATTCCATATGTTAATCACTCTTTGGGTGAAGAAGTATTTCCTTTTATCTGTTCTAACCCGACTGCTCAGCAATTTCATGGAGTGCCCACGAGTTCTTGTATTGTGAGAAAGGGAGAAAAGTACTTCTTTCTCAACCTGCTCAATCCCATTCATAATCTTATAAACCTCGATCATGTCACCCCTCAGCCGTCGTTTCTCCAAGCTGAAGAGCCCCAAGCGTTTTAACCTTTCTTCATAGGGAAGGTGTTCCAACCCTTTTATCATTCTAGTTGCCCTTCTCTGCACTTTTTCCAATGCTATAATATCCTTTTTGAGATGTGGTAAAGATGGAAAGCAAGGTTGGGTAGGGAGGCTAAGTAACAGGAAAAACAAAATCCAGATAGGCCACTTTAAGGGTTTTCTTGGCACAAAATAACAGCATATACATTGACAGATACATCCACCATCACTACCACCTCTGCAAGGACGCCAGGCTGGGTTTTCTGGCTCAGCTACACCAAAATGTCTCGGATTTAGGTTTGCCGGCACCCAGGCAGTGACTGGAGCTCCCCTGGAATTGCAACTGATCTCCGGGCTGCAAAGATCAGTTCCACTGGAGGAAATCTCTGTTCTGGAGGGTGGACTGTACGGCATTATACTCCAGCGAGGTTCCTCCCTGCCCCAGCAGTCTCAACCCGCCCAAATCTCCAGGAGTTCCCCAACCCAGAGATGGCAACCATAGTCTTGGTCCAACCGGGGAATGATTAACTACGTTTTGCAATGAACATGTAACAGCACCGGGCAGTCAGACACAGCGAATGTGGGTCAAATACATCTGTGAGTCACTTGGTGCTCCACTTGAAAAAAGGCACATAAACACTCAAGTACACACACACACACACACACACACAAACAGCAGCTGCACTCTGTGACGTTCAAGCCTCTGATAAAACGTGATTTTTACGGCATCATAACATTAATAGAGGACAGGCCTAAACCTGAAGGGAACAAGTCCGTTCCCCCTCCTTTCTATGTTGGAGACATGAACGTTCTGGCAGAGAAAACCCCGATGCGTGCATTGGAGGCTTTGGAATGCAGGGGTGAACTGGGCCTTCTGGTGCCCAATCTAGTGCGCATTCATACGAGCACATCTGGGAGGCGTAGGGCTCCCGTGGCCAACCCGCAGCTTCCCTCCGAAAACGCGGAGTAAAAACTAGTAGGTCCAAGGTACTAGTTTCTGGAAACCCTGGGGCAAAGGCTGGCGTCTGATCGCAGGAGCGCCGGTATCCCACGGCTTCTGACGCCCACCCATGTCCCCGGGGTTTCCGGATGTTGTACGTTTCCCTGGGATGCGCACCAACGCTGAACAGCGCATGTGCACACACAAGTCACTGACAGCGGCCCCCCCCAACGGCGCATGCGCACTTCGCACTTGCGTGGTCTGCTGTGCTGCTGTTTTGCCGTGCTACAGCAGTGCGGTGTGATCGCGTGCGCAGAGCTGGAGCGTAGCAACCCGGTGGTCCGTGAGAGCCGTGGCTACCGTGCCTTAGTTTAGCATCCGCGGGCAAACTGTCCATGCCTCTCCCCCGCGTTTTCTGGCCCGTATGACCGGGGCCCTACGTTGACAAGTCCAATGAAGAGAGAGAGCCAGTTTGGTGTAGTGGTTAAGAGTGCGGACTCTTGTCTGGGAGAACCAGGTATACCTCGCTGAGGTCCCTGTCCTCCCCAAACTTATACCCTGAAATCTTGTTGCTAACATCTCTAGTTTGGTGTAGTGGTTAAGACCATGGACTCGAATCTGGGAGAACTGGGTTTGGGTCCCCACGCCTCCACATGCAGCTGCTGGTGTGACCTTGGGTCATTCGCAAGTTCTCTCAGAGCTGTTCTCTCGAGAGCAGTCCTCGAAAGAGCTCTCTCAGCCCCACCTACCTCAAAGGGTTGTCGTGGGGAGAGGAAGGGAAAGGAGATTGTAAACCGCTCTGAGAGTCTGAGTGAAGGGCAGGGTCTAAATCTAATCTCATCTCATCTCTTCTTCTTCTTCTTCTTCTTCTTCATCTTCTTCTCAGGGAGAAATTATTATTTAGAAAATGTGTGTGCTGCTTCCCTCTCCAAGGAACCTGCCCAGGCAAGGACTAGAGGTCGCTTCATGTCCATGACCCCTGGTCTAGGGTATAGGTGTAGGTATAGGATACAAAATAATAATTATAATTATCGTATGGCATTTTGTGTAGAATGGCCAGGAGATCCTAAGATTGTCTGGCAGCCAGAGGTTCTAGCTCTTTAGCGTTATGCACCACGAGGTGGCGAGCTAGACTTGTTTTTTAAAAGCAAGAGACATTTTAGAGGTGGCTTGCCATTGTCTTCCTCTGCGACACAACCCTGGTGTTCCTTGGAGGTCGCCTTTCCAAATACTAGCCGAGGCTGACGTTGCTTAGCTTCTGAGATCTGACGGGATAGGGCTAGTCTGGGTACTCTTTTGGCCAAGGCATGACTCACAGGAGGAAGAAGAGAAGAAGAGATTGGATTTATAACCCGCCCTTCACTGAAAGTCTCAGAGCAGCTTACAAACTCCTTTCCCTTCCCCTCCCGTGTGAGGTAGGTGGGGCTGAGAGAGCTCTGGAGAGAACAGCTCTGAGAGAACTTGTGGCTGACCCAAGGTCACACCAGCAGCTGCATGTGGAGGAGTGGGGAATCAAACCCGGTTCTCTACTACACTAAACTGGCTCTCTTTCAGAAGGAGCAGGGTTGCCAGTTCCCGATCGAGTAATACCAGGTTTGGGGAGGGAAAGGGCTTCAGTGGGTTATGTGGCCATGGAGTCGACCTTCGAAAGCGGCCATTTTCTCCAGGGGAACTGACCTGTGTCACCCAGAGGACAGTTGTAATCCCAGGAGAACTCCAGCCACCACCTGGGGGTTGGCTACCCTACTCCTGAGGGTCTGACTCAATGTATCATGGGAAACAGCTCCAAGTTAACTCTAATGAACACACACATTGCCGGGTTATAATTAACTGTTACTACTTCGGGGAAAAAAAGATTTGAGAGTCATTGTGGGTCACCCCGTCGAAACCATCTGTTCGTTATCCCAAAAGCGGGCAAGACAGAAAATGGAATGTGCAGCATTAGGGAATGAAGAGCAAATAATATCGACTTGGTAATAATAGCACAGCTGAAAAATATCACCCGGTGCTTATTCAGATGCTCGCCAGATGTGCGAGTGACACAACGCAGAGCCGAGCGCTTCCGCTTTGCCACTTCTTATGCGGAGTCTGAAGAGACGCGAGCAGTTTAGCCACGGTGAGATCCGTTGAACTCCAGATGTTATCTGCGGGGGTCACATCTGCAAGCCCCATCTCCGGAGCAGCAGCAGCAGCCCCGAGACGTCTTGGATCCTAAGGAAGAAATCCCAGATGGCATCTACATGGTACAAAAATATCATAATTGCCATTCATGGTAATTTGGGGCAGGAAGGCGGCGTGGTGTAGCCCGATCTCATCAGATTTCAGAAGCTAAGCAGGGTTGGTACTTGGAGGGGAGACCACCAAGGAAGGCTCTGCAGAGGAAGGTGACGGCAAACCACCTCTGCTTCTCGCTTTCCTTGAAAGCCCCTTGCTGGGGTTGCCATACGTCTAAGCTAAGTAGGGTCAGTACTTGGATGGGAGACCACCAAGGAAGGCTCTGCAGAGAAAGGCAATGGCCAACCACCTCTGCTTCTCCTTGGCCTTGAAAGCCCCTTGCTAGTGTTGCCATAAGTCTAAGCTAAGCAGGATGGGAGACCACCAGGGAAGGCTCTGCAGAGGCAGGCAATGGCCAACCATCTCTGCTTCTCCTTGGCCTTGAAAACCCCTTACTGGGGTTGTCATAAGTTGAAGCTAAGCAGGGTTGGCACTTGGATGGGAAACCACCAAGGAAGGCTCTGCAGAGGAAGGCCATGGCCAATCACCTCTGCTTCTCGCTTTCCTTGAAAGCCCCTTGCTAGTGTTGCCATAAGTCTAAGCTAAGCAGGATGGGAGACCACCAAGGAAGGCTCTGCAGAGAAAGGCAATGGCCAACCATCTCTGCCTCTCCTTGGCCTTGAAAACCCCTTACTGGGATTGCCATAAGTTGAAGCTAAGCAGGGTTGGTACTTGGATGGGAGACCACCAAGGAAGGCTCTGCAGAGGAAGGCAATGGCAAATCATCTCTGCTTCTCCTTGGCCTTGAAAGTCCTTTGCTGGGGTCGCCATGAGTCAGTTGTGACTTGAAGGCACTAAAGCACATCCGTTATTGGCAATTTGCTGTCCTTTAGCGATCTCCCAGAGTCTTCAAGAATCAGGCCCGCAGACCAGGATGGGATGGGAGAATCTAGTATAACCTCTTCCTTATACAGCTTCTGCCTGTTCTAAAAGTTGGCGCTTTCTTCTGATGATGTGAGGAATCTTAAACTGTCCTGTACTCTAGGTATGGGTGTTTATATCTTTTCCACAGATAGGAGTCTAAAATTCATCTTAAACCAGGTTCAAAATCTCAGTTTGTGGGGAGGAAACACGCTTCAGTTTGCCCGTGCACCTCGCATTCAGACAGCAAACCAGAGCTGGAGTCAAGGGATTAGATCTAGCCAGCGTTTTCACTCCATCTTTGGCAATTTCCCATCACGACTACAACCGCAGTCCCACATGGCTTTTGTCCATGCAGGTGATGTGGGAAATTCCTGGAGATTTGGGGGTAGAATCTGGGAAGATGGGATTTCTGGACAGGCGGGACTTCAGCAGGGTATTATACCGTAGAGTTCATCCTACAAAGCAGCCTTTGGTTTTTTTTCCAGGGGAACTAACCTCTGTTGTCTGGAGATCAATTGAAATCCTGAGAGATCTCCAGGCCTTCCAGCTCCCCTGTTCTCTAGTATAGTCTTTTTGGTGGCCAAAGGGGATCCCCTTCTCCAGTTTTCACCAACGGATCCAACCCAAGGCTTCCCAAGCCAGGAAGAGTTCAGATATGTTGTATTGTCACAAGGGGGATTGAGAAAGATACTCCTGGGCCGCCAAGTAATTGATCCTAACCACTTATGTTCTCTCCGAACTCTCAGCCCCACCTACCTCACAAGGTGTCTGTTGTGGGGAGACGAAGGGAAGGCGATTGTAAGCCGCTCTGAGACACATGAGGCCTGCTGGGTGACCTTGGGCCAGTCCCAGTTCTCTCAGGACTCTCTCAGCCCCACCTGCCTCACAAGGTGCCTGTTGTGGGGAGAGGAGGGAAAGGTGATTGTAAGCCACCCTGACACACATGAAGCCTGCTGGTTGCCCATGGGCCAGTCCCAGTTCTCTCAGAACTCTCTCAGCCCCACCTGCCTCACAAGGTGCCTGTTGTGGGGAGAAGAAAGGAAGGCGATTGTAAGCCACTCTGAGACACATGAGGCCTGCTTGGGCCAGTCCCAGTTCTCTCAGAACTCTCTCAGCCCCACCTGCCTCACGAGGTGCCTGTTGCGGGGAGAGGAAAGGAAGGCGATTGTAAGCCACTCTGAGACACATGAGGCCTGCTGGTTGCCCATGGGCCAGACCCAGTTCTCTCAGAACTCTCTCAGCCCCACCTGCCTCACGAGGTGACTGTTGTGGGGAGAAGAAAGGAAGGCGATTGTAAGCCACTCTGAGACACATGAGGCCTGCTGGGTGACCTTGGGCCAGTCCCAGTTCTCTCAGAACTCTCTCAGCCCCACCTCCCTCACGAGGAGCCTGTTGCGGGGAGAGGAAGGGAAGGGGAGGGTATAAGCACCAACTCTTCTTCTTATGAAGGATCTTAATGTATTTATTCTAAGGTTGCCTGGAATATAAAAAAACAAAACAAAACAGACTTCAGTAGAAATATAGAGAAAAAATATAACTCCCCAAAGAAAACCCACTGTTCTATAAATTTTAACACTGTGTTAAAAATTTATAGAGCAGTGGTCTTTCTTCAGTGAGTTGTATTTTTTCCCCTCTAGGTTCACCTGGAATAGCAGGAGGCCTGCCCCCTGCCCCCTGCTGCTGCTTAAATAAGCAGGCGGGAGAAAATGGGGGGCAGTGAGGCCAGTTGGCACCATGATTTCATTTCTGTGTTTACCATAGAGGGGAATTCCTAGAGTGTTGTGATGTCATTTCCGGGTAAAACCCAAAAGTAATGCCACTATGCTGATCGATGCTTCCTTTCCCCATGCCCCATCACCAAAAGCTCCCAGGGTTCATGATGGAGGCCTGGAAACACTAACTGAGTCACACATTACACAACTTGGTTCTGAAGGCCCCCACTGCAACCACTCTAGCTTAGGGCCAGTTCCCCCATTCCCTGCTGCCTCTCTGAGTGGTGGCAGCACAAAAATAAAATTAAAAAGGGCCGATGGTATGACGATACTTCCATCAGCCAGAATCGGTCACGCCTCTCTAGGAATTGGCTGAAACAATGGTATAAGCTTGAAGAGTTTTTGGCGATTCCTAGAGAGGAATCCAGGAAAGGGTACATGAGGAACGGCTTTTCCCGCAGCTGTTAATGAATGAGAAGATTCACGTCCTTCAGATATTCCTACAGGTGTTGGACCTGATCCAGCACTTTCAAATGTGCCTTGGATTTCGCCTTAGGCAGAAATGGATGACATCGCCTGCCCACGGAGTCTTTCAACCAGCCAACGTGCCAAGATGGAATGTCTGGTAGAACACGTAGCCAAACATCCACCTGCCCTCGACTGTTTTAATAAGTTTTTTATATGTAATGGTCCACGTCAATTCCAACGCACGCTGGCAGAAGTTCCACTCAGTAATTACAAGTTAGAGGCACACAGTTCTGCTTCTGCACAGTCCTCAAAGCACTCCGCGGGGGAAAGACTCCCCGGGGAAGAGGTAAGAGATGAGCCAACAGAGCTCTTTGAGGATCCTAAATAATTAAACCATTCCTGAATAATGTTGTCTCAATTTGTTTGTTTTGGAGGAGAAAGCACCAGGTGGAAAGGGAACTTTTTTTCCCCTTCTTTGCTCAAACATGCAACATTCAGCTTTTTCAGTTGTTAATGGAGATGATGATGATGTCATTCATATTGTGAGCTGCAACGGATCAGAGAGACAGTAGAAATACAGGCTGCGTTGATGAGACAATACAAGGTTGCCTGTTCTGGACTGGGGAAATTCCTGGAGATTTGGGGGCGGAGCCTGGAGAAGGGACCATTGGGGTCCGCCCTCCAAAGCAGCCATTTTCTTCCCGGGAACCGCTCTTTGCAGTCTGAAAAACAATTGTAATTTCGGGAGATTGCCAGCTTCCATCCGGAGGCTGACCACCATTAGGTCAACCAGAAAGGAGCATGGGTTCAGGCCAGACAAATGGAAGTGGACGATAAGGCGAGGGAAAAGAGAATCTGAGTAGCATATTGATAAAAACATTTGGACAAAAAACAAGACTTTCTTTAAATCAGGGATCTTCAACGTGGTGCCCGTGGGCTTCCGAATGGCCACTGGAGAGCCGACTGGCTGTGCAGATGAAAAGAATGTTGCTTCAGTGGTGGATGCCACCCCCCCCATGAAGATCTGTATGCTAAATATGCCATCTTGTTTAAAATGTTTAAGTATCTATGTTGAATGTTTTAATACCGAATTCTGTAGTTTTAACTGGTTTTAAAATTGTATTGGATTTTACGTTGTTGTGAACTGCCCCAAGCCCTGCGCAAGTGGGGAAGGGCCATTAAGAAATCTAAATAAATAAATGAATAGCATATCACAGCTAATCCAATCATACCTGCTAATGTCATTTGCCTGCTAATGTCATTTAGGAAAAACACCATAAAAATGCCAAATATATAAACTCTATTTAACAATTATGAAGTTGGTGGTGCCACAACATCAAATTAAGTGCGTACTAATACTATAAACGAGGCATAGAGTACAATGTTTCCTCCTTCAGAGATAAATATAAGTCCATGAAGTCCGTTCAACTCAGTAGAAGGAATCCACGTTTTCGAAACATTTTCAAAAACAGCCTTCACAAAAACGCCCGTTCCAGATACTTAAAGGAGATGTTTCCATCCACTTCTTCAGTTTGCCAGAGGGGGATACATCCCTCTGTGCTCTTGAGAACTTACGATTCGCTCTTCACACGATGAACCTTGTTGTCAGGAGAAACTGTAGAAATCGGGTTCCAACTACACAGCCAGCAAATCACCAACTTTATAATTTATAAAGTTTATATATTTTGGCATTTTCGATGGTGTTTTTCCTAGCTGATTTTGCTTTTTTTGGATCTTTGTGACACTAGGTTTCCCAGCTTTTTGGATTGCTAATGTCATTTTGGCAAAATTTCTGGGGGGCCTGGAGTTTACCAGAGATTTCCAAACTACCAAACTGTCTCTCTGGAGGAAACGAAAGCTTTGAAGAGCAGTCTGTAGAGTGTATCCATAGAGTCTAGGAGAAGTGGAAGCCCTAGAGTGGCATCTCATCCCTGCTGAGCTCCTTCCTGTAGCTAAACTCCACCCTTCCCAGGCAGAGGGTAGAGTAAGGTCATCAGGTCCCCCCGGTGCACGGGAGAGCCCCCAGTTTCTGGCACTCTCTTCCAGCACCGGTCAACTGGCCAGCAGGGGAGAGTTACTGCCCACAATGCAACGTGCCACCATCAATGACATTGGGGGCAACGCACTGGTTTTTGGGCAAGACTCTATGGTAGAATCAGCTTCAAACCATAGAGTTTTGCCCAAAAACTAGAGCGTCGCCCCCAGCGTCTCTGACGTGCCTACGTCGCTTCCGTACCCGACATCCCCACATCACCCGGAAGTGACGTAGGTATGGCGGGCTTATTCCCTCTCCTTTCCCGGACCGTCCTGGTAAGTCCCCCGCCAGCTTTCATTCAGACCTGGCAACCCTCAATCGCCAGGGATTTCCCAAGCCAGAGGTGACAATCCTACCTTTGCAGCAGGATAACACACATCTATTTTTTATTACTTCAGGGTTAACTAGGATTTCTCGTGTGGCGTTGATTTTGGCAGACTCCTCTCTCTAACGTACAACGGTGGGAGCCGCTCATGAATGCACGCTTGTCTTGGCCGACTCTCTTTTGGGAGTGTTCCCTCCAGGAGTCACCCAGCCATCAAACGCTGATTCTGTGTGAACCAGCTAAAGTCAACCTTCATCTGTCCCCCCCGCATAGCCGGAAAGCCATATAAGCAATTGAAACCGGCTCGGTCCAGATCGCTTTTGTTCTTAGTCTAGGAAGCTGACCCAATAACCCAGTGAAACAGAGACGAAGGAAAGCAAACAGCCAATTGGGACGCCCTTGGGCCAGCGGAAAACGAGGCCAAGGATAAGAAGCCAACACCCATCTCCTTCAGGAAGCACCCCTGCCAGGAGGAATTGGGAACAGGCAACCATCTTGGAAGATTTCCCCCCCATGTAGTGGTTAGGAGCAGAAGACTCTAATCTGGGAAAACTGGGTTTGATTCTCCACTCGTCCACATGCAGCTACTGGTATGACCTTAGGTCAGTCATAAGTTCTCTCCGAGCTGTTCTCTCAAGGGCAGTACTCAAAAGAGCTCTCTCAGCCCCACCTACCTCATAGGGTGTCTGTTGTGGGGAGGGGAAGGGAAAGGAGATTGTAAGTCGCTCTGGGATTCCTTCGGGTAGGGAAGGGTGGGATATAAATCCAATCTACTTCTCTTCTTTTTCTTCTTCTACTTGGATATGTGGTTAATATAGCCGAGTTTTGCTCAGTCATAGAAGTGTGATACTGAGTGCGGTAAGTAAATCTCCCAAGAAGTATATTGCAAAAAAAGGTAAACTTACACTTATTCAAGTAGATCTAGTTTGCATTCAAGTTGCAGTCAAAAGGAGAAAAAGAAGCTACTACAATAAAAAGGCCAACACTATGCTCAAGATTATTAGGAAGGGAATTGAAAACAAATCAGCCAGTATCATAATGCCCCTGTATAAATCGACCTCATTTGGAATACTGTGTACAGTTGGGGTCACCACACCACAAAAATGATATTATAGCATAGGAAAAAGTGCAGAACTAGAACAATAAAAAGGTTGGAACACTTTCCCTATGAAGAAAGGTTAAAACGCTTGGGGCTCTTTATCTTGGAGAAACGGCAGCTGAGGGGTGACATGATCGAGGTTTACAAGATTATGCACGGGATAGAGCAGGCCGAGAAAGAAGTCCTTTTCTCCCTTTCTCACAATACAAGAACTCATGGGCACTCCATGAAATTGCTGACCAGTCGGGTTAGAACAGATAAAAGGAAGTCCTTCTTCACCCAAAGAGTGATTAACACATGGAATTCACTGCCACAGGAGGTGGTGGCAGCGGCTACAAGCATGGACAGCTTCAAGAGGGAATTGGATAAACATATGGAGCAGAGGTCCATCAGTGGCTACTTGCCACAAGGTAGGAAATCTCAGTCTGGGGCAGGTGATGCTCTGTATTCTTGGTGTTTGGGGGAGGGGCAACAGTGGGAGGGCTTCTAGTGTCCTGGCCCCACTGATAGACCTCCTGATGGCGCCTGGTATTTTTGGCCACTGTGTGACAGCATGTTGGACTGGATGGGCCATTGGCCTGATCCAAGATTGGCTTCTCTTATGTTCTTATGTTAAGCCTAATCGAAAGAGTACTTTCCCTATCCCAAATGGCCAGCTTGTCCGGCATCATGTGTATGGGACTATGAGTGCATTTGCATCTACAGGAAAGACCTGCAGAGACATGTGTCTCCATAGAAGGTCATGTGAAGTGAGTGAGAGGACAGAGGGAGAGAAAAGAGAGGTCAGAGGGCAGCTCCCAGATTAACAGAAAGAGAGGCATCCCATTCAAGGAGATCACACCTATGCACACTTGAAGGGATGTAGTGCCCTCCAATGCCCGGGCATGCTGAGCTGCTCAGTGCAACAAATTCAAGATGAAAAAGTGGCTTTTCAGTCTTCCTGCCAGGGATGTGTGGCGACAGTTGGGCCTCTTTGGTCCCCTTCCCCTCTCTTCTGTTCCCCTCCATCTTGCTCACATGGACATCCGAGTCAAACCCTGTTGCCTATTCTGGTGTAGACAGAGACTTATGTAGGCAGCTGTTTGTATAACCACCCACAGACAGATCTATTTAGAGGTCTTCCACATGCAGAGGCAAAACCTGCAAACTTGTCTTAAACAAAACGATAACCGACTCAGACTTCAAAGAACAACAACCCCGAAGTGTTATACTGGGTCTAGCGCTCAACTTAGAACGTTAAAAAAAAATAGTTCAAGGAAGATCGTGTGTCGAAAAAGAGAAGGGAGGAAAGCGCAGTGCTGTTTCCAATGGCCAGTTCACTTCAAATTCGGCTCGTTAACGGGATGAAGTTTGCTGTAGGAAACCCCCGTTCCTGTATCGCTTTACTCAGAACCGGGCCAACAACGGATAACATCCGGTTTAGAACGGTAATGTGAAAGAGGCCGTATTCCCTTTCCATCTGCTTTGTGTCCCCCACGACATTGGGCTGCCCTGCACTGGCATCTAGAGATACGTTGACAGGAATAAACTGATTTCATCCTCTCACAGATACGAGCCGCACGCAAAGAGAAACGGCCATTGTCAGACTGCGCCGCTCCACCCTGAGGAAGGGAAACGAAGGAATCCTTGAGCTTGTGAACCGATTCATACAAATATTGTTGCGGTTAATCACAGCCTTTGACATATAGCTGAACCCTTCTCCCGAAATGGCAGCGTGACCTTTGACTTCTCCACCCACATCCTGACAGAAAGCTTACCCAGCACCTTTATAAGACATTTAATCCTTCACTGGATTCCAAAATCAACTGACCAAACCTGTTTCTTTGAGTCAACATAAAGACGGCGATCCTCTCGGTCGTTTCCAAGCCAGTAATTCTTCAGTGTGTGAATCTGTCTTTGAACAGAACCCTCAGTCTGAATGCTTATATTATGGGGCACCAGGTGGAGGCCATTTTGAATAGTTCCATGTCATAACTATGGCTAGGTCAATGTAGTGCGGGGGTTTAGAGCTAGGGGTGCCAGCTCTGGGTTAGGAGATACCTAGAGATTTTGGAGGTGGAGCCTGAGGAGAACAGGGTTTGGGGAGGGGAGGGACTTCAGTGGGGTATGAGGCCATAGCGTCCACCTTCCCAAGTGGCCATTTTCTCCAGGGGAACTGATCTCTGCCGCCTGGAGATCAGTTGTAATCCCAGTAGATCTCTGGCCGCCACCTGGAGGTTGGCAACCCTATTTAGAGTGTCCCACTGAACTAGAAATCCCTAATCTTTTTGAGAAGGGTTGCCAGGTCCCCTCATTGGTCCAGCGGAGGGGATTTGGAGGGCATTCTGGGACATCCCTAAGGTGATAATGTCACCCAGAAGTGATGTCAACATGCCGGGGACGTCATGGGGGGATGCTCTGGTTTAAGGGCAGAACTCTATGGTAAAAACGGCTTTAAACCATAGAATTTTGCTCTTAAACCACAGTCACGGCGTGATGACAACCCTTCTGGGGAAGTCATGTGGGGATGTGGCTGTTTGAGGGTGGGGAGAAGCCCCCCAAAATGGGGGAAACCCTACCCTGACCTGGGGACTGGCAAGACTGGCTCAAATGTAGGTTGGTAGCCCCCAGGTCAGGCCCGTAGCTACAGTGGGAAATCTCGGAGATGGGCCCCCTGACTTACCGCTCAGGTCTCCCAACTCCCCCATCCATCCAGTTTATTTTTTGCGTGCATCACAGCCACACTGAGCCATCGCCCTGCCCTGCTTGCCGGCAGTGTACCTCTGGCTGGCTGCGGGCGAGGCACCCTACAGGGCAAGTCTGCTCCCTACTCCAGCCCCTCTCTCTCATCCCTTTTTTAAAACTTTTACTCTCTCGTCACCCCTGACACAGTGCCCCTCTCAACTTATTTAAATGCCACCCGAAGTAAAAAAATCCAGGCTACAGCTCTGCCCCAAGGTCCCAAGCAAGGGTTCTCCCACTTTTGGGAACTTTGATTCAGTGTCTGCCAGCTGGCCCGCGGGGGAAACCCCACACCCAAATAGGGACGTCGTCACAGGACGTCCCCAATGCAATGATGTCACTTCCAGGTGACGTCACTGCACTAGGGACGTCAAATGGCAATGCTCTGGTTTTGGGGCAAACTCTATGGTTCTGAAGGCAAAAAACCCACATAGTTTTGCCCAAAAACTAAAGCGTTGCACGCGACATCGCCAACGTGATGACGTCACTTCTGTGTTATGTCATTGCATCAGGGACATCGAGAGCAATACCCCAGCCACCCCCAGAACGTCCCCCACATCCCCTCACCGTAACGGCGAGGGGACCTGGCAAATCTATTCAAATGTAGGTTTCCCAGCCTCCAGGTGGGTCAAGTAACAAATATATACACTGCAAAAACCTTTTTTTAAATAAATTAACATGTTCTATTTATAACAACTACCAGTCAATTAACATCATTATTTTCAAAGTCAAACCCCTTTAACGGGAGTTTCCAGAATTATACGCCCACTCCTCCTTGCTTGAAGTCTTCCAAAGGGGGAAAAGCTTTCTTTTATAGTTGTATTGATGTCTGTTGCTGGGCCTACAAAAGGCACACTAAGCAGCTGAAGTTCATAGACTTTCTTAAGAAGTTCCTGTCTTTCTTAAGGCTGTCTTTCTCGACTTTGAAAATAATGATGTAAATTGACTGGTAGTTGTTATACGGAATGAAATTATTGTTATTGTTTATTGCATGTAATGAATATATATACACGGGGGGGGGGTTGCAGAAGTAGCCCAGCAGGAACTCATTAGCATAATAGGCCACACCCAACAGCAGAAACTCATTTTCATATTAGGCCACACCCACGTTACCAGAAGTGTGGTCCTCCAGCCCTTTTGCTTCTTATTCAGTTTACCTTGTTTGTTGCCAAAACCCAGGGCTTTTTTTACAATAGGAACTCCTTTGCATGTTAGGCCACACACCCCTAATGTAGCCTATCCTAATGAGTTTCTGCTGTTGGGTGTGGCCTATTATGCTAATGAGTTCCTGCTGGGCATGGCCAACTTGGACGCCAGCTGGAACTCTGTTCCTGTGCCTTCCTGCCCAAAAATAGCCCTGTATATACCTGTTTTAGGATATTATAATAGCATACAACGCACTTTATAAGATGTTAGTTATAAATAGAACACATTAATTTATAAAAAAGTGTTTGCAGTGTATATATTTGTTACTTGACTCTTCTAACACTGCAGCTTGGGTTGCTACAGCCTCCAGGTGGGGCCTGGCGATCTCCTGGAATTACAACTGTTCTCCAGGTGAGAGAGATCAGTCCCCCTGGAGAAAATGGCTGCTTTGGAGGGCGGATTCTATGGCATTCCACCCCACTGAAGTCCCTTCCTTCCCCAAAACCTCCCCTTCCAATCTCCAAACCTCCTCCCAACCCCCAAAGCTCCAGGAATTTCCAGCCTAGATCTGGCAACCCTACTCACATTACCTGATGCTTTCTCCCTCTGAGCAGCAGCCCCAGGGTACAGGAATACAGAAATACGACTGGATTTGGGCTCCATGTCTGAGCCCTTGCAGTGGCTGACACACCAGCAAGTATTTGATATGGTGTTACCCAGGGGTTTTTGTAGAAAAAGTCCAGCAGGAACACATTAGCATAATAGGCCACACCCAACAGTAGAAACTCATTAGCATATTAGGCCACACCCCTGAGAACATGGCTCATTAGCCTATTAGGCCACACCCCCACGTGACCAGAAGTGTGGTCATCCAGCCACACCCACCTTTTGCTTCTTATTCTGTTTACCTTGTCTGTTGCCAAAACCCAGGGCTTTTTTTGCAGCAGGAACTCCTTTGCATGTTAGCCCACACACCCCTCATGTAGCCAATCCCAATGACTTTCTGCTGTTGGGTGTGGCCTATTATGCTAATAAGTTCCTGCTGGGCGTGGCCAGCTTGGGAGCCAGCCGGAACTCCGTTCCTGTGCGTTCCTGCCCCAAAATAGCCCTGGCGTTACCTAATTTATGCCCCTTCATTAGTATCAGTTATGGATGTAGGTCCAAAATAACCTCTGCCTTACAGCCTACAAAAATCCCCTGGCTTTAAAAATCCCAAGACTATAGGAATAAAATATCCCAAAAATGCTTGGCTTCAGGAGGCCAGATCTGAGCGAAAATGAATCACCTTTCACAATTAAATCAAGGGGTCCATGGTCAAAGCAAAGAACTGATAAACGGCGTTCCCTGCATGGGAACAGTCTCCCATCGCAGATACACCAGAACTGTATTTCGGCCATAAAACATGACTCAGCTTATGCAAGATAAACAATCAAAGCTATTGACATTTCCTTTGCAAAGGCAGTTCCCAGGTGATATAATAATTAATCCAGAAAGGGGCATTCAGCCGTCTCCTAGATAGCACCGGCATATCCATACCAATCTTAACACCTATTCCAGGTGGGGTTGCCAGCCTCCAGGCAGTAGCTGAAGATTCTATGTTCTTATGAACATCTTTTAAAGGGGATTAAAATAGATTCAGGGAGAATAGGTTGATAAATGGCTACTAGCCATGGTGACTGAGGGGAACTGCCACTGTCAGAGGTATTAAACTTCTGAGTCCCAGAGCCAGGAGGCAAACTCAGGGGAAGGCCTCGACCTCTATGCCCTGTTGTTGGCCCTCCAGAGGAACTGGTTGGCCACTGTGTGAGACAGAATGCTGGACTAGATGGTCCCCTGGGCTGATCCAGCAGGACTCTTCTGATGTTCTTATCAGGGAAGGCCTCAGCCTCTATGCCCTGTTGTTGGCCCTCCAGAGGGACTGGTTGGTCACTGTGTGAATCAGGATGCTGGACTAGATTGGACCTCTGGTCTGATCCAACAGGACTCTTCTGATGTTCTTATCAGGGAAGGCCTCGGCCTCTCTGTCCTGTTGTTGCCCCACCGGTGGAACTGGTTGGCCACTGTGTGAGACAGGATGCTGAACTAGATCGGACCTCAGATCTGATCCAATAGGGCTCATCTCCTGGGATTACAACTGATCTCCAGGCAACAGAGATTAGCTTTTCCGTAGAAAATGGCCATTTTGGAAAGTGGACTCTATGGCTTTATACCCCACTGAACTCTCTCCCCTCCCCAAACCCCGCCCTCCTCAGGCTTCAACCCCCAAAGGTATCTCCGAACCCACTGGAGATTTCATCCGCTGCACAGATTTTTAAAAATATCGCTTCTGCAGCAGCTGCCACCACAGCACAAGAATCTTCACTGCGTAGGGTTGCCAGCCTCCAGGTGGGGTCTGGGGATCTCTCGCTTTTACGACTGATCTCCAGCTGACAGAGATCAGCTCCCCTGGAGAAAATGGCTGCTTTGAAGGGTGGACTCTCTGGCATGGTACCACGCTGAGGCCCCTCCCCTCCCCAAACCCTGCCCTCTCTTGGCTCCACCCCCAAAGTCTCCAGGTATTTTCCAAACCAGACCTGGCAACCCTATCACTGTGACTGAAGGTAAGCTATGGCAGCCATTTCACGGATGGCTGTACCTCCTGAAGCAGCCAGTTTGTAACAGGTATTTTGTGGCTGGGCTTGAAAATGTTGGGGACCTCTGCCCTATGCACTCATATGGAGCCCTTAATGGGGGAAGTAGGTCAGCATCGGGAAGGGGAGGATGAAGTCACTTCTTACATGCCACAGTTAGGGTTGCCAGACCCCCTGGCGGAGGCAGGGGTCCCCCACTGCCAGGCCCTATACTCAACCGCTGATTAGCTGGCTGGCATGGGGACTTACCAAGACAAAGAAGAAGGCCTAGGCTTCACAGCCAGCGCTGCACAGGAAGTGATGTCATCACACCAGCAACGTCCAAGTTACACTTTGGAATTTGGGCAAAAACTCTATGGTAGAAGCCCATTTCACCATGGAGTTTTTGTCTGAACACCAGAGCATCACCCAGACGTCACTGGTGTGATGATGTCATTTCCTGTGCGATGCCAGCAATGAGGCCTAGGCCTTTCTCTTTGTAATCCCCTCCCCACCCCAGCCGGTTGCTAGGACGGATCTAACAACCATAGCGACAAACCTGATTAGTGCTTCCTCTAAGCTGTGGAGTCTTGTGAGCAAAAGTTGTACTTTGGAAGCCACTGGCATTAAAGTCGTGAGTGAACAAATCAGGCTACTGCATAAATTAGTTTGCTCTGGAGCCCTCCTTCCTGAGCTAAGACAAAAATGTGTGAGCCGGAGGCTAAAAAACTGTGAGCTAGCTCACACTAACTCAACTTAGAGGGAACACCAGTCCTGATCCAAATCAGCTCCTGCACTCTTTGGAATTAAGTTCCCAGTGGAGAAGTCTCGTGTGCAGCGTGGATCATGAAGATCCCTGGGAAGACCCAGGGAAAAACATAACGTTTAGCTAGGCCAGGAATCTAAAACCTGCGCCAGTTACCATTTGTAGCAGACTTTTCTTCGGCCCCGGTCATTAGATCGTATCAATGGACGTCCTTTCACCAGATTGTTTTGGAAACTTTATTTCGCATTAGCTAATTCAACACAGCAGGTTGGGCTGGTGCGCTCTGTAACTCGAGATGTGTTTTTGCTAAGGTACCTGGATGACATTTGTTTCAGTATGGAGCCCTCCCTCATAAAGGCAGCCGGCTCATCAGCATTAGAGCAAACCGGTTCTTTCTTCTCGGCTGTTTTCCTTTCGAAAGCCAAGGCAAAACATTGTCCGCTTAATATGCTTTCACAGTCTTTGGGGCATGTCATCCCGATGATACAGTTACCAAGTCAATAGGATATTAACGATCCTTATGAAAGAACTCCGTAGCTGGGAGGCCAGTGACGGTTCATGCAAATATCTGGTATACGTGTACAGTATAATCTAAAAAGAAGTTCAGGAAGGGGAAATGGGACTTCATTGTCTATATATCTAATAGCCAAGGGCTGGCCTTTGTGCGGATAGGCAAATCAGCACGACTGTTACCATATAGGGTTCTGCAAACAGTATAAAACTGAACTGGTTTTCGCTCCACGTTCCAATGCAAAAGACTTCAGCACACAGGGATAGATGAGGCCTGTGTCCACAGACTATAACAGGCAATTGTGGTTTTCTTTCCAGTCAAATATCTAAAGCTCAGGTTTTCTGTCTTTCTCTGAGAAGCTCTGTCACATTCCTCTTACCCCTCTTCAGCCAGTAGGGGGTACCAACACGGGTTTAGTTGTCCATGAAACATCATAAGTTTGAGAATCGCTGAAACAGAAGGACAAGCCCTGTTGAAGAAGAATCAGCAGGGCTTCTGCAAAAGGAAGTCCTGCCTCATCATCCTTTGAGGTTCTTTGAGAGTGTTAATAAGCAGGTTGACAAGGATGATCCAGTGTACATATACTGTTATGTACTTATGGCAAACTCGTCAAGGAGCCTTCGAGGCAAGCAAGAAGCAGAGGTGGCTTGCCATTGCTTGCTTCTGCAAAGTCTTCCTCGGTAGTTTCCCATCCAAGTAACGATCCTGCTTAGTTCCCAAGATCTGATGAGATCAGGCGATACCATGTCGCCTTCCCTCCACACACATACACAGACTTCCAGAAAACTGTTGATGAAGTCTTTCACTGAAGGTTCTTGACTAAATGTGGAATAAGAGAATGGGTCTTCTTGTGAATTAATAATTATTTAAATATCAGGAAGCAGAGGACTGGTGTAGTGGTTAGGAGCACGGACTCTATTCTGGATGAGCCAGGTTTGTTTCCCCACTCCTCCACGTGCAGCTGCTGGTGTGACCTTGGGTCAGTCACAAGTTCTCTCAGAGCTGTTCTCCCAAGAGCCGTCCTCAAAAGAGCTCTCTCGGCCCCACCTACCTCACAGGGCTTCTGTTGTGGGGCAGGGAAAGGAAAGGAGGTTGTAAGCCACTCTGAGACTCCGAGTGAAGGGCGGGATATAAATCCAATCTCCTCCTCCTCTTCTAAATGGACATTTGTCACACTGGAAAGAATCTGTATTCAGACCAGTACTATTTAATTTATTCCTAGATGATCTGGAATTGGGAGTGAGCAGTGACTTCTCAAGTTATCCGTGATTCCATGGTAGGATAGTGAAAAGATTGTGAAGAACTCCAATCGGACCTTTCCGGACTGGGTGATAGGGCAACCATGTGGCAAGTGAAGTTCAGTTTAAGTTAAAGATGAAGTTCAAATTAGGTCAGAAATCCTCAGCTTCCTACACTGGTGCAGTCTGGGCCAAGAAATCTTAGGATGTGGGGGATGGCTCAATAAAAATGTTGACTCAGTGTGCGCATTGGTGAAAAGGGGAAAGTCTGTGCCAGGGACTGTTCCAAAAGGGACCGAAAAACAAATCGCAGCATGCTTATACAGAGCTATAGTGCAATCATGTCTAAAATACTGTGCATAGTTTTGACTCTGCCATCCCTCTACAAAGGTATTGTCGAGATGGGAAAGAGGCAGAAAGGGGTGATGAAATTAACCAAGGGCCTGGAAACACATTCCCTGTAAGAAACGGCTACACAGTTTTGAGCTTTTCTGTTTACGAGAGGGAGGACTCTTGGGAGGGGATGACAGAGGTTTATAAAATAGTGTGTTATATGGACCAAGGACATAGAAGTCTTTCTATGACAGCCAGTGTGGTGTAATAGTCATTAGAACCCGGGAGAGCTGAATTCGAATCCCTCACTCTGCCATGGAAGCTTCTTGGATGGTCGTGGGTCAGTCACACACTTTCAGCCTACCCTACCTCAGAGGGTTGTTGTGAGGATAAAATGGAGGAGATAGGGTTACCATTCCCGTGGTGGGGCCCAGGGGACCCCCAATTTGGGGGCCCCCAATCCACCACAGCCCAGTTGGCTGGTAAGGGAAGCCCCCCCACCTTGAGAAGCCCCTTCCCAGCACCACCATGATGGCATCACCTGGGAGTGATGTCATCACGTTTCAGACGTTGCAGGCCATGCTCTGGGCTTGGGGCAAAACTCTATGGTTTTGAGGCCCCCAAGCAACATAGAGTTCTGCCCAAAACACAGAGCGTCGCCCGCAACATTGGAAACATGATGATATCACTTCTGGGCGGTGTCATCGCGGTGCACGTGCTTTGCAGAACTCCGGGAAGGATCGGGAGTTCCCCTGCTGGCAGCCAGGTACGACCCGGCAACCCTAGGAGGAGAGGAGGATGGAAAGCCAACTGTGGTCCCAAATGGGGAGAAAGGCAGAGTATAAATGAAGTAAGTAAGTAAGTAGATGATGATGATGATGATGATGATGATGATGATGATAAGAACATAAGAATGTAAGAGAAGCCGATGTTGGATCAGGCCAATGGCCCATCCAGTCCAACACTCTGTGTCACCCAGTGGCCAAAAATACCAGGTGCCATCAGGAGGTCCAGCAGCGGGCCAGGACACTAGAAGCCCTCCCCAAGCACCAAGAATACAGAGCGTCCCTTGCCCCAGACTGAGAGTTCCTATCTATGCCTTGTGGCTAATAGCCACTGACGGACCTCTGCTCCGTATGCTAATCTAATTCCCTCTTGAAGCCGTCCATGCTTGTAGCTGCCACCACCTCCTGATTTCATGATGAGGAGATCAGGATGATGATTTCCTCTGTCCCCACATAATAGCACGCAATGCAATTGATGGGCAGCAGAGCTACTACAGATAAAATAATGTACTTCTTCACTCAACATGTGATCAACTTGTGGAAGACAGTGGGCGATTTTGGAAGAGAAATTCCCCTCTGCATTGCACGCCGCTTTCGCTATCTTTGATCATCGGGTTTTATGGTACCTTCTGCCGCTCAGGAGTGACTTATGGCCGTTCAGGGGTGACTTTGTGGTCAGTACAGCATTGGCCTGGGGGTACTTGAATGTGGGTTTGAGCTGCACCTTTTCCTCAGTGTTGAGAAAATGGGGAGCGAATGCCAGATGCCAAATCACCCACTGTCATGGGATATGGTGGTGGCTGCTTATGTAGATGGCAAATTTGCAGAGGAAAGGCCCTTAAATGGCTTATTAGCATTGGAGGCTGAATAGGACCTCCATGCTGAGAAAGAGCAGATCTGTGGGGTATGCTCAGGGTGGAGCTGTAGTTCCGTGGTAGAACATCCGCTTTGCCTGCAGATGATCTCCGGTTCGATCCCTGGCATCTCCAGGTAAAAGCATCAAGTAGTAGGTGATGCAAAAGGCCACTGCTTGAGACCCTGCAGAGCTGCTGCCAGCCAGAGCAGACAATACTTACCTTGATAGACCTGTGGTGTGACTTGGTATAAGGCAGCTTCACGTGGGCAACAACAGTAGTAGGCCTCCAGTCCTCCCTGGGGCATCTTGTTGGCCGCTGGACAACAAAATGCTATACCAGATGAGTGATTAAGAACATCAGAAGAGCCCTGCTGGATCAGACCAGTGGTCCATCTAGTCCAGCATCCTGTCTCACACAGTGGCCAACCAGTCCCTCTGGATGGCCAACAACAGGGCACAGAGACTGAGACATTCCCCATGTAAGAATGTAAGAAGAGGCTTGCTGGATCAGATCAGTGGTCCATCTAGTCCAGCATCCAGTTTCACACAGTGGCCAACCAGTTCCTCTGGATGGCCAACAACAGGGCACAGAGGCCAAGACATTCCCCATGTAAGAACATCAGAAGAGCCCTGTTGGATCAGACCAATGGTCCATCTAGTCCAGCATCCAGTCTCACATAGTGGCCAACCAGTTCCTCTGGATGGTCATCAACAGGGCACAGAGGCCGAGACATTCCCCACGTAAGAACGTAAGAAGATCCCTGCTGGATCAGACCGTTAGTCCACTTAGTCCAGCATCCTGTCTCACACAGTGGCCAACCAGTTCCTCTGGATGGCCAACAAAAGGGCACTGAGGCCGAGGCCTTCCCCTGATGTTGCCTCCAGGCTCTGAGATTCAGAGGACTGGTGCCTCTGAATGAGGAGGTTCCCCTCAGTCACCATGGCTAGTAGCCACTGAGAGACTTATCCTCCATGAATCTATCTAATCCCCTTTGAAAGCTGTTTGTTCCTGTGGCCATCACAACATCCTCTGGCAGCAAATTCCACATTTTAATCACTCTCTGTGATCCAGTCTAGGAGGTACTTCTTATATTCAATTATGAGGAATTTCAAGAGGGGATTGGAGTCCTGCAGGAGGGGAGGAGGGATGGGGTAGCCCAGCCTCATCAGATCTCAGAAGCTAAGTGAAGTTGGTAGTTGGATGGGAGACCACCAAGGAAGACTCTGCAGCAGAAGGCAATGGCCAATCACCTCTGCTTCTCACTTACCCTGAAAGCCCCCTTGCTGGCGTCACCATAAGCCAGTTGCAGTTTGCTGGCACTTAGGCACATACATTGGACTCACGCATCTTCCATATTATTCCACATGGCAAACTAGTTTGGAAACGGAAGGGACCTTTACTGGCTGTCGGTGGTATGACTCGGAGTTACGCTCCAAAACGACAAAGTCGAAAATCCTCCCAGGCCTGCCTAAGACCTTGGGCATACCTAGCAGTCCTTTTCGGATTCCGTAGACTTGACGGTGTTTCTTTTTCATCCCTCGAGGCATGTCGAACCTGGATCTTATTAGCATACACAGCATTTAATTGGCTGGTATTTATTAGTGTACTTGGGGCTATGAAGCAATTAGCACAACAGGCGGAAACCCAGGCAGTGGGGCGGTTGCGTTTGAAGCCTCTGTGATGTAGAACCCTTTGAAAATAAGGAAAGGTTAGAGGATTATAAATTCACCCTCTATGCGGCCACTGCAGTGAAGTGATGTACCAGCAATTAATGTTGTGTTTGCATCATTATCGATGCAGTGCTGTTAAAACAACCAGCCAGGACAGACCTAAAGGCACATAAATACGGACTGGAATTCTGGAACGGTAGCACAGCTTAAAGCAGGGTTTACCATGCCAACCTGTGGGTCAGGACTTCTGCAAATGGATTGCCAGCCAGCCCACCCTAATGGCCCCCCTTGTCCTTTCCATGGGTCTCTTCTGTATCTTGGAAACCAAAACCTGACCCTGGAAACAGTATCTGGTTTGGCTTCTTTTTTTTCTTCACTGCGTATACAGTTTGATCAAGTAAAATATGTCCTGATGATCATTACAGTGAGAGAGAATCTTAGGGGGCAGTTAGAGAGAGTGATGGAAAAGGAGAGGGTGGTCAAAGGCTGGGATGTAACCTCCAAATGAAGAAGAGAAGAGAGAAGAGATTGGACTTATACCCCACCCTTCACTACCCAACGGAGTCTCAGAGCAGCTTACAATCTCCTTTCCCTTCCCCTCTCCACAGCAGACACTCTTGTGAGGCAGGCGGGGCTGAGAGAGCTCTTTCGAGGACTGCTTGTGAGAGAACTGCTCTG
This sequence comes from Gekko gecko, assembly GCA_029375565.1. Classification (NCBI taxonomy): domain Eukaryota; kingdom Metazoa; phylum Chordata; class Lepidosauria; order Squamata; family Gekkonidae; genus Gekko; species Gekko gecko. The sequence goes on along the minus strand of JAPDNY010000024.1, from coordinate 232,835 downwards.
AGAGAACTTGTGACTGACCCAAGGACACAACAGCAGCTGCATATGGAGGAGTGGGGAATCAAACCCAGTTCTCCCAGATTAGAGTTTGTGCTCCCCGAAACCCTGCAGAGCTATGGAGGGGGGCTGTGGCTCAATGGTAGAGCACATGCTTGGCATGCAGAAGGTCCCAGGTTCAATCCCCAGACATCTGCAGTTAAAAGGACCAGGCAGCAGGTGATGTGAAAGGCCTCTGCCTGAGACCCTGGAGAGCTATGGAGGGGGCTGTGGCTCAGTGCAAGAGCCTCTGCTTGGCATGCAGAAGGTCCCAGGTTCAATCCCCAGCATCTGCAGTTAAAAGGACCAGGCAGCAGGTGATGTGAAAGACCTCTCCGCCTGAAACCCTGGAGAGTTATAGCAGGGGCTGTGGCTCAGTGGAAGAGCCTCTGCTTGGCATGCAGAAGGTCCCAGGTTCAATCCCCAGCATCTGCAGTTAAAAGGACCAGGCAGCAGGTGATGTGAAAGACCTCTCCGCCTGAAACCCTGGAGAGTTATAGCAGGGGCTGTGGCTCAGTGCAAGAGCCTCTGCTTGGCATGCAGAAGGTCCCAGGTTCAATCTCCGGTTAAAACGACCAGGCAGCAGGTGATGTGAAAGGCCTCCGCCTGAGGTCCTGCAGAGCTGTTGCCAGACTGAGTAGACAATACGGACCTTGATAGACGAAGGGTCTTGTTCAGTATAAGGCAGATTCATGAGTTCAAGAGCAGGGCAAACACTGCTTTAGTCATTTGAGTATTCCTAGGCTATATTAACTCGCTTAGATGCGACACAAATCAGCACATAAGTACTATAGGTCAAATAATGGCACAGAGACACGACAGCCAGGAATTTGTTGCGCTTCAGTTCTGTGCTCTGCTGCTCTTCTTGGACCCTACACAGTGGCAACCAGAGACATATTTAGCCTCGAATGCAAAGGCCTAGATATTTTTAGAGGGAGAAATCTGCTAAATAAAGCCAAAAAGGGCTACCCAGGGAGCACGGAAAGTCACAGCATCAAAGTGAGCCGCGTGGCCAAGCTTCCTGATGCACTTTTCACCTCCTAAAAATAGGGCTTCTGGTGTCACAGGAAGGCAATGCAGTTCCATGTTTTGGCAGGTGATTCACAAAGGCCAAGGAAGAAACCCACGGACCTATTTTCTCAAGTGTGTGACCTCTGATCTGCGGATACCTAAATCCAGAGATTGGAGCCACACTTACCCAAAGCTGACTTTGGGTGACACTCCCCCGACCACGTTTGCAGAAAAATGTTAAATCTTGAACAAAATATACTGGGGGGGGGGTGTTAATCCCCACTCCCCAAGTAAAATAGCGTTCTCTGCCCACTGTGGTTGTTGGGGGAACTTGGGCGCTGTGCTGGGCCCACTGATGGCAGCCCAATCCGAGAGCCACACCGGAGCCTATTATGCTAATGAGTTCCTGCTGGGCTTTTTCTACAAGAAAAGCCCTGACCAAGACCAGTTCCCCTGGAGAAAACAGCCGCTTTGGAGGGCGGATTCTACGGCATTCTACCCCACTCGGGTCCCTCCCCCAAACCCCACCCTACTCAGGCTCCCCCCATCCCCCCCAAAAAATCTTCAGGTTATTTCCGAACCCAGAGCGGGACACCTGACCTGTCGTATTCCAATGACTGTGCATAGGTTGGATGTGGTCTGTCTCTGCCACCGTGATCCAGTTCCCCTCCCCTCTGCCCAGGCCCGTGGCCAGGATTTTGTAAGTTGGGGGGCCTTTAAATAAGTCACAAAATAATTAAAAAAAAATTAAATTGCAGGTTCGCACTCTGCCTGCCTAAGTGGGGAGGCAAGTCGTGTTTGGGGAAGGGGCGGTGGTGGAGAGCCCCTCCGGGCAGCCCAGAGAGTCAGGAGTCCTCCGAGCAGCCCAGAGAGCCAGGGGCCTGGGGGCTGGATGGAAGTCGGGGAGCCTTGGCAGGAAATTGGGGGGCCAGGCCCCAGAATGCCCCGCTGTACCTACGGGCCTGCCTCTGCCACAACCCCTCCCATATATACATAGATAGATGTTCATTCTCCCCCCAAAATGTCATATAAAGGGGCTCCCAAGCAGAGCAGGGACAGGCCCTGAACAATCACTCCGCCTTCCCTCCCCCAAACAATGCTCCTCGTGGGAATCTGGGCATTCTGAAAACATAACCTGCAGCAGATATAGCCAAGTCGTCACAAGACTGAATACCCAAGAGAGTCTCAGAGCGGCTTACAAACTCCTTTCCCTTCCCCTCCCCACAACAGACACCCTGGGAGGTAGGCGGGGCTGAGAGAGCTCTGACAGAAACTGCTCTTTTTTTCAAGAAAGAGCAGCTCTGACAGAACTATGGCTTGCCCAAGGTCATCCAGCAGGTGCAAGTGGAGGAGTGGGGAACCAAACCCGGTTCTCCCAGATCAGAGTCCACGCACTTAACCACTACACCAAACTTAGCGACCAGCTCTCCCCTAGGTGTCTGTTACGAGGTTTCTTCCCCTGAAGAACAGACTGTTATGAAGTTTCTTCCCCGAGGAACAGGCTTGTCAAAGAACCAGGGAGAGCTAGGCTGCTGGAACCTTCACGTTCATGGGAAAAACAGACAAGGAGCAACATCTCCGTAGAACCCAAGAGCGCATTGTGAAAATACCGGGCAAAAGATTCAAGGTAAACAAACCATCACAACGCTGAATAAGTACAACTTCCGAATGGCGTAACATAACGTGACACCGGGGGAAGCGGGTTGTGTATGGTAAAACAACTCACAAAGTTTATTACAGCAATTTTTTTTAACGTTCTAGAAGAAGAAGAGTAGGCTTTTATATCCCCCGGGGTGTTGAACATAAAGCCCGGGGGGGGGGGACTGGCCCACAAGCAACTGACAGAAGGGCAGGAATGTAGGCGGGGGAGTGGGTGAAGCCACTCCATTGTGGCTTCAGCACAGCAGAAGAACCTCGCCTGCAACAGTCAAGCATCGTGGGGGCGTCTGCCCAGCACTGCCCTGTTGCCTCTCCAGTCCACTTACGTGGGTTTTCCACTGTGCTCGCCTCCCAGCCCAGGGGGCCTTGCAGTGAGGATACACCAAGTAGGTGCTTACCAGCTGCCGTCCTTTATACAGTTTATATCTCCGGTACCTGGCATTATGTTTTATGGCACACGTGGCCTGGTCCGAGAAGGTGAAATTTATGTCAGATCTGGCCCTCGTAACAAATGAGTTTGACACCTCTCCTCTACCCTAAGGAGCCTCAAAGCGGCTTACCATCGCCTTGCCTTCCCCTCCCCATAACAGGCACCTTGTGAGGTAGGTGGAGCTGAGAGAGCTCTGAGAGAGCTGTGACGGGCCCAGGGTCACCCAGCAGGATTCATGTGTCTCAGAGTGGCTTTCAATCGCCTTCCCTTCCTCTGTCCACAATGGTCACCCTGTGAGGTAGGTGGGGCTGAGACAGTTCGGAGAGACCTGGGACTGGCCCAGGGTCACCCAGCAGCATCCAAAGTTCCTGTGGAGGACTGGGGAATCAAACCCGGTTCTCCAGATTCGACTCCACCACTCTTAACCACTAGGCCATGGCTGGCTCTAGATAATTGAAGATAACCGAACAATGCTACAACAGAAGACCGCGGATACTGTGATATAAAGCATGCGGACTGAACCCGGAGAGAGTTAGAGTATCGACTTGATATCTTCCGGGGGGGACAAGCAGCGAGGGCTCATGTCAAAGTGGAATTTGGAGAACTTTATGTAAAAATAAAGTTTTGGATATGTTCTCTTCAATAAAGCGAGCTTTCTTACTGTACATGTTTTTGTTCGACATTTATTGCGATGCCGAGTTGTAAAGGTTTCACGATCCAGCGTTGTTAACATTTCATTTGGACACTCTGTACTTTCTCACTCAACGAGCAATTAAACTGTGGAATTCATTGCCAGCGGTTGTAGTGATGGACGCAAACATGAATAGTTCTGAAAGGAGGTTAAGCAAATTCGGTGAGGAGGGGTCCATCGGCAGCTACTAGCCATGGCAAGTAGAAGGAACCGCCATAGAGGGAGGCAGCAAACCTCTGAATCCCAGAGCCAGGAGGCAACGTCAGGGGAAGGCCTCAGCCTCTCTGCCCTGCTGTTGGCCCTCCAGAGGAACTGGGTGGCCACTGTGAGGGACAGGATGCAGGACGAGATGGACCACTGGTCTGATTGTTTCCATAGATTGTTGGATCACTGATGGATTGACTGTCTGTTGAGGACAGGCTGTGCCTAGCGATACAATTCAGACTTTGCATGGAGAAGGCCCCTGGTTCAGTCCCTGACATCTCCAGTTATAGCATCAGGTAGAAGGGAAAATGAAAAAGCTCACCCTGAGATTATCCAATGCCGGTCAGAATAAAAACATTGAGCTTGGTAGGTCAATGGGCTGAGATAGTAAATGCTCCCTCTAAGCTGTGGAGTCTGGTGAGCAAAAATTCCACTTTGTGAGCTAGTGGCATTCAAGTTGTGAGCGAGCGATTTGGCTGCTGCATAAGTTAGTTTGCTCTGGAGCCATTCCTTCCTGAGCAAAGACAAAAACGTGTGAGCTGGAGGTTAAAAAACTGTGTGCTAGCTCCAGGGCCAGCCCCAGGTTTTTTTGCAGATTAGGCGAGGATACCTTCTGGTGCCCCCCCCCCCCGGGTGCAGGGAAATCCAAGCCCCGCAATGCCTTGGGGTGGGGGTGGCAGTGCGCTTCCTCCTCACCAGGCAAGGAGCTGCCGGCCAGTGTTCCCCCTAAGCTGAGCTAGTGTGAGCTAGCTCACAGTTTCTTAGCCTCTGGCTCACACATTTTTTGTCTTCGCTCAGGAAGGGCGGCTCCAGAGCAAACTAATTTATGGAGGAGCCAAATCTCTCGCTCACAGCTTTAATGCCAGTAGCTCACAAAGTAGAATTTTTGCTCACAAGACTCCACAGCTTAGAGGGAGCATTGCTGCCGGCCCTTGGTGTCCCCCCCCTCCGGTTCAGAGGCACGCCACGGCAGCCAGGGGACGCGTGGGGTCAGGCACCAGGAACGCGCTCCTCCTCCTCCTCCTCTGGAGAGCAGGGGTGGCAGCAGAGCTCTTGGGGCTGAGCAGTGACTTTAGGCGGGGTGGGGGCTTTTGGCGGGGGGGCAGGGCAGTTCGGCGCCCTCCTCAGAGGCCCGCCCTAGGCAAAAGTCTAGTTTGCCTAGTGAGTGAGCCGGCCCTAGCTAGCTCACACTAACTCAGCTTAGAGGGAACACGCAGCTTCATATGTGCAAGAGAAGTACATGCATTCATTGCTTATGCCTACGGTGAGGGATTCTCCACATCTGGTTCTGTTGCCCACCACCACTTACATCAGTTTTAAAAAAACAAAAAACAGTAACATTGGCTGCAACGCTTCATCATTTCCTGAAAAAAAAGAAGTTATATAGGGTAGGTCTAGGAATCACTGGCAACTCTATAGTTTTACCATAGAGTTTTCAGCAATTCCTAGAGCTACCTTATGTCACTTCCAGGGTTTGCCAGAAGTGATGTAAGGATTAGGGTTGCCAAATCCAGGCTGGGAAACCCCTGGAGACTTCACAGTGGAGCCCCCCCAGAGGGTCGGGTTTGAGGAGGGGTAGGGTGTGGAGGGAGCTCAGCAGAGTAACAATGCCATTGATTCTACCTTCCAAAGCAGCTATTTCCTCCAGGGGAACTGACCTCTATAGCCTGGGCCCCAACTGGAGGCTGGCAACCGTAATAAGGATGCGGCCAACGCCACGTTCCCCCCCACCCATGTCATGTCCCTGCCACCAATCCTGCCAGTTGCCAGTCTTGGCCTGGAAACCCTACATATGCCTGGCATCGTGCTCATCTGAAGCCCAAAGGTGGGTTGGGGGATTGTCTGTGCATGCCTGGGAAGGGATTCTAAACTCCCAGTGTGCACGGGAGGGTCCGACCCCATAACTGGCTCTCTCTCTAGGCATGGTGCTCCCTAGGCCCCACTCCCCATTCCCGGCCTCCCCAGCATGCCTTGCCTTGACTGTGTAGCCTTTGTCATTCACAGCCTTTGTTCAATGTATCTCTGTGTTAAATACCATCAAGTCATTTCTGACCTATGCGGGCGACGATATGAACGAATGTCCTCCAGAATGTTCCATCGTTAACAACTTTGCTTGGATCTTGCAAACTGAGGGCCGTGGTTTCCTTGATGGAGTCCGTCCATCTCGTTGGACGTTCCAGATGCGAATTCCCCTGTCTCAGACCTCCAGACTGAATGGCAAGAGAGGCCAGATAGCTAGAGAGGCACGCCGACATTTCTTCCTGTTATCTATTCTTCTGCCGCTGCCCTCTTGGATACGCAGACTGTGATCTCAGGGACCAATTTCCCTTTTCCTGCTTCTCTCTCATGCTGAATGAAGACAAGCATTCTACCGGCACGCACCAAGAGAGGGACATGCAGTCCTCTCTTGGTCCCATGAGGCAGGCGGGCCTCTCGCCATCCACCTCCATCCTCTAGCTAGTAATTTAGTAATCTATCAATCTCTGCTCTTTCCAATCCAAAAGCGTACTCCTCAAACAAAGAGAGAAGTTTTCCTCTTCTAAACTTGCAACGTGGCTCTGTGTGGCTTTGTCACCTGCTAAAGTGACGCTCCTGCGTTTGTAGCTTTATTGAAGCCCTTCTGCTAACTAGTGGTGCCTGGACTAACCACACCAGTTAACCTCAATCCATCTCACGTCGGGTCTTCCTCTTTTCCCGCTGCCTTCCGCTTTTCCTAGCAGGATCGGCTTTTCCGGTGATTTCTCATAACGTGACCAAAGCGACAACAGCCCCGGTTGAGGCCTTTTAGCTTCTAGGGAGAGTTTAGGCTTGACTTGCTCCATAGCATCTCGCATATCTGCTTCTGCAGCCATTTCCGGGCTCGATAGTTCTTCATGCCGGTTGTAACCACCGGTGGTGCCAGCCCTGCTTGACAACAGCCCAGGCTCCTCTCCTACCCAAGCATCTGGAGCGCCCTTTGCCAGTCTCCTCTGCGGTTTCTAGCCTTTAGCATCTGTTCAGAGGTATTTTGTATTTTCCCCGTCTGCCGCTATGAATCCTGTTCTCAGCTAAATTGCTCGCTTTGAGCTCTTGGGGAGGGGGGGAATCACGCGATGTTTGTTTGCCGTCTTGATCCCCACCGATTGCGTCGTAGAAACGGTGGCTTGTTTGCCATGGGTATTAGGAGAGCTCTCTGGAACGGTGGACATTTGAACAGTGGGTTGGGTTCTTGGATAACGGCGTGCCCTCTGGACAGAGATAGCTCCGGTCAATAATGCGTGTTATCTCTCTCCCCACCCCCTTCACCATTAAGGCTCTTGACAAGAGCATCGGCAGCCGTTCCGCGAATGGCCACCGAATTCTTGGGCCTCCTCCCCTGAGTGCTGGCATCTTGGCCGATCCCGCCTGACCCGTTTGATTTCGCGACCGCGTCGTAATCGCGGAGCTTACTTTGCGCGGGTCCGTTTTCATTATCGCGCGCTGCCCTCGTTTCCCAAAGAAAGGCTGGTTATGCATATTTTAAATAAAGCAAAACAAATCCAAGGGAATCTCCGAAGGGTTAAGATTAGTTTAAAAGGGTTTGCAGCAATATGGTCAAATGCACAACCGTAAGCTGATTAGACCAAGGGAAGAGTGACGGAAATAAAGAGCGGGCGGGCAGCTGAAGTTTAAATACTTTGAAAGTCGTAAGAACATAAGAGCATGAGAGAAGCCATGCTGGATCAGGCCAGTGGCCCATCCCGTACAGTACTCTGTGTCACACCGTGGCCAAAACCCAGGGGCCATCACAAGGGCCACCAGTGGGGTCAGAACTCCAGAAGCCTGTTGCCCCCCACCAGCACCAAGAATAGAGAGCATCACTGCCCCAGAGTGCTCCACCTATACCTTGTGGCTAATAGCCACGGCTCCAGATGTTTATCCAGTCCCCTCTTGAAGCGATCTGCGTTTGTAGCCCCCACCACTTCCTGCGGCAGTGAATTCCACGTGTTCATTACTCTTTGGGTGAAGAAGTACTTCCTTTTATGTGTTCTAAGCCGCCTGCTCATTAATTTCATGGAGTGCCCACGAGTTCTTGTACTGTGAGAAAGGGAGGAAAGTACTTCTTTCTCTACCTTCTCTATCCCAGGTGTCTCCTTTCAGTCATCGTTTCTCCAAGCTAAAGAGCCCTAACCTCTTTAGCCCTTCTTCATAGGGAAGGTGTTCCATCCCCTTAATCATTTTAGTTGCTCTTTTCTGCACCTTTTCCAAGGCTAGAGTCTCTTTTTTGGGGTGCGGTGACCAGAACAGTACGCAATATATGAGGCTGCCTCCAGTGGCAGATTCACCATTAAGTAGACTCAGCACGTGCTTAGGGCACCAGGGCCAAAGGGGGCACTGCAAAGTTGGGGAAAGGGTGAAAAGAAAAAACGAACGAAAGCCCCGTTCACGCGGAGCATTTGCCCCGCTGAAGGCACGGTAGCCCTGCGGAGTTTCCGTGCACGATCACACAGGCGCATCTGGGAGGCGTAGCACTCCCGTGGCCAACCCGCAGCTTCCCTCCGAAGACGCGGAGTGAAAAACTATCAGGGACAAAGCACTAGTTTCCGGAAACCCCGGGGCAAAGGCTGGTGTCTGGTTGGCCACTGTGTGAGACAGGATGCTGGACTAGATGAACCCTCACTGGTCTGATCCAGCAGGGCTCTTCTTATGTTCCTATGAAGGCCCGAGCCTCTATGCCCTGTTGTCGGTCCTCCAGAGGAACTGGCTGGCCACTGTGTAAGACAGGTTGCTGGACTAGGTGGACCACTGGTCTGATCCAGCAGGGCTCTTCTAAGGTGCTTATGTTCTTACTGACATACTGAGCCTTGAACATTCAATGCTTTTCCAAACAAAGCCCTCCAGTTAAGGTTCAGTCCCATCACATTATGAAGGGCTAATAGGAGACAGATACCCATGTGACATGGAGCTGCGGTGGCTCAAGTGGTTAAGACACTGAACTGCAGGCTGTGGAAGATCAGTAGTTCAGCAGTTCAAGACCCGAGAGTGCCGCATGACGGGGTGAGCTCCTGTCTCTAGTTCCAGCTCCTGCCAACCTAGCAGTTCAAAAGCAAGAAATTGCAAGTAGATAAATAGGTACCGCTTCGGTGGGAAGGTAACAGCGTTCCATGCACCTTGGTGTTTAGTCATGCCGGCCACATGACCACGGAAATGTCTTTGGACAGCGCTGGCTCTTCGGCTTTGAAACGGAGATGAGCACCGCAACCCTAGAATCTGATTCAACTGGCTTTCGAGCAAGGGAACCTTTACCTTTACCTTTACCCATGTGACATGCTTGAGTTCCATACATACTTCTGGATCTATACAAAGAGGGAAAGCTCAGATCTCCCATCTATTAATATCCCAAACTCCTTTACGGTCTGGCTTTGTGACTTGCCATGACATGATTGGAACAAGTTAAGGTTTGTTGCCACGATCTATTCAGCATTGCCAGGCGACTTTCCTTGAGGAGATATACCTCCGCCTCATCACCAAGATGCATAAGCTGTTTGCGTGTAGCATGAACTGAGATCTGAAATAATTTCTGGATGGGACATATCTGAGGAATCCACAGCTATTTCAAGAGCTTGGTTTTTCATGATTCAACAATGTCGCGCCTTTTTCTGAGTCACTCTCAATCGTGATGTTACTTTGATTAGTTCAGTTTCACACCGCGGCACTATGCAAAAACGATCCGCAGATCATACCGACCCACCAGGCAGGGGACATTTGTGCTTTCCTTCCATATTGCCAAGGTGGACGCTACGTTTTTGGAAGTGGCAAAGCTTCCCCGTGCACATTTTCGCGACGTGCACACTAGTATTGGACAGAGGTTGTAGGTTAGCTGTGTTGTTCCAAAGAAACCCCCAAATTTGGAGATTTGGAGCCTGGGATGGATGAAGTTCCAGGAGTGGAGGAAGCTCCGTGGTGTATAATGCCATAGACTCCATTCTCCAAAGCAGCCATTGAGTCCAAGGGAACCAATCTCTGTCATCCGGAGACCAGCTGTAATTCCGGAAGAGCTCAAACCACACCTGGAGGTTGGTAGCTCTATCTAACAGTCAAGTATTCCCTCCCCATGCCCAGTTTGGTGTAGTGGTTAGGAGTGCTGATTCTAATCTGGGAGAACTGGGTTTGATTCCCCACTCCACCACATGCAGCTGCTGGTGTGACCTTGGGTCAGTCACAAGTTCTCTCAGAGCTGTTCTCTCAAGGGCAGTTCTCGCGAGAGCTCTCTCAGCCCCACCTACCTCCCAGGGTGTCTGTTGTGGGGAGGGGAAGGGGGAAAGGAGTTTGTAAGCCGCTCTGAGGCTCCTCCGGGTAGTGAAGGGTGGGGTATAAATCCAATCTCTTCTCTTCTTCTTCTTCTCTTCTTCTACCTACTCATTTTGCTGCCGTTGCAACTCACAAGATTGGGCTGTTAAGAATAACGATCCGCTTTCAGATTGGGAAGTGTTTAGGAAGACAGTGGGTAAAGAGGAACTTTGCGCCCACTCCCGTTGACTGGTGGAATTCACTGCTGCAAGATGTTGCGATAACCACTGGTATGGTGGATGTGAAAGGTGGCTGAATACATTTAAGGATCTTAGGGTTCAGAGACAGAATGTCTCTGATCGTCAGACGTTGGGAAACGACCTGCAGGTTAGGGTTAGGGTTGTAGGCCTCCCGGTGGCCGGTCCCTGCTGGAAACAAGAAGTTGGATTAGATGGGCCATTGGTCTGATCCAGCATGGCTACTCTTATGATCTTAGGAGGGTTTTAACAGACAACAGTTTCTGTACCCCAGGATTATATTGGAGCCACCTGCTAGAGGGTGAGAAACGGCGGTTGTTGAAGTCTGCAATATTCCCCCCTCCCCCTCTCCCGTATTCCAATTTTGGTGTCTTTTTGGTGAGTCACCTTTTTTATTTTTGTGAAGGACATTTCATGTTATTGCACCTCGGAGGAGCCGTTTGACACAACAACAAGCGATTAAAAAGAGGTGGAAAAATGAGCCTCTTCCTCCCCCCAAAAGAAAAAAGAAATAAAGAGAAACCCTCCATGGAGCATACAAGCAATAAAACAACCCCAATGATAAAAGTTTGCTAAAGTTCCCAAATCCCCGGAGATGTTCCCAAGAACTGATAACAGGCAAGCGAATGAGGCAGGAACTGAACAGATTTTATCAACTCTCAGCGCCGGAAGGCATTTGTGGTCTGCTTAGATCAACACCGCTGCAGTTGGACGATATCCCTCAGAGTCCTGAGCTCGGATCTGGGTTCAAATGCCCATTCGACATGAAGCTCGCTGGGTAACCTTAGGGCCAGTCACTCGAAGCCTAACCTACCTTACAGGCTTGTTGTGAGGATGAAATGGAGGAGTAAGAAAGCTAACCTGATGTCCTTGGAGGACGGGTGGGACGAAGATGAAGTAAGCCCACAAACTAAAATGTACTGCGCCACCAGCATGCCCAACCTCGATTCAGGGCCATTTCAGTGTGTGAGAATGTGCGGAACCCTAAGGTACAGCCACACGTGATTATCTGTGGATTGGGACAAAGGAAATCATCACTCCCTCGTGGCAGGACTGAGATTGGTAGGGAAATTCCACGGCCTCGAATCCTGATCTTTTGAACATACTGGGGTGTGTTGGATTCTGGATACTGAGTTTGTCTCCATCCTCTAGGCCTGGGCTGAAGTGACCACCTGCCTAAGGGTAGCTGAATCTATGAAAGAAAGAACCGTAATGTTTCTTAATGATTGTAGATATCCTGTCAATGGGCCTTTGTGGTGGAAAGTCCCCAGCTGGCTTACGGCAGACCCGAGGGGTTTTCATTGGCAAAAGACAGACAGAAGTGGTTTGCCGTTGCCTGCCTTTATGTTAAAGTTGTCAGCCTCCAAGTGTCGCCTGGAGATCCCCCAGGATTACAACTCGTCTCCAGACTACAGAGATCAGTCCCCCTGGAGAAAATGGCTGCTTTGGAGGGAGGACTCTACGGCATTGTACCCAGTGGAGGTCTCCCCACTACAGTTGTCAGGTCTTATCCTTCTGCCGGCGGGGGGGATCCTGGCTTCCTTCCTGGGTCTGCGTGCGCATGCCGCGATGACGTCATCCGGAAGTAATGTCATCATGCCGGGTACATTCTACAGGGGACACTCTGGCATTCGGCCAAAAACTCTATGGTCACCATAGAGTCTTAAGCCGAATGCTAGAGTGTGTCCCCCCCCGCGACGTGCCTGGCACAATGACGTCACCTCTGGCTGACATCATCGTGTCAGGGACATGGGGGCTGTTTGGGGATGGGGCTCCCCCCCCCAGTCAGCTGGCTGGCAGTAGATTGGGGACCCCAAAATCAGGGGAAACCCCACCCCCATCGGGGGGAGATTGGCAACCCTATTCCTCAGTCCCCAAACACTGCCCTCCTCAAACTCCACCCTCAAAATCTCCAGGTATTTCCCAACTGAATAAGCCAGTTGGTCTCAAACATCTTTACATCCACCTCCTCCTTCAAGCACGGGCCTCTATTAAGTCAGGATCGTATCTGAGACAAACGCAGAAGAACTACTCATATCTCTCTCTCTCTCTCTCTCTCTCTCTCTCTCTCTCTTTCTCTCTCTCTCTCTCTCTCTCTCTGATCTGAGCAATAGGTGAGACCCACCTGTCCTTTCCTCGGCATTCATTTTGACAACACAGGCCAAAAAAAAAAATAATCAAACCTGCTATGAAAATAAGTTTAGTCATCTGGGCCGTGGCGTCATTTGCATAGCCCGGTTGATGAAAGCGGTGTGTGCATGGGGGGCGGGGGGGATAGTTTGCATCTCCGAATCCCGGCTGGAGGGCAGGGCTCTGAGTTGATGCTGAGCTGGCATTTAACAGCAAACGCAAATTCAAAGTAGGAGCTAAATCGAGAAAGGTGCCACCTCGGCAGTTGCTGTGCCAAAGGAGCGGGCGTCGTGAAGGTCTGAAAGAATCCAAAGCCAAGGGCAGAGCGGAGATGCCCGTAGGCAAATGTAGGCAAACGTCTCAGATGGCATTTGGGGGGGGGGGAGACTGAAAATTAAACCTTCTTTGCGGATTTTTAAAAAACTTTGTACAGTCCTAAAGCTGGACAGCAAGTAGGATTGTCAGGTCCAACTCAGGAAATATCTGAGGACTTTGAGGGTGGAGGAGAAGACTTTGGGGGGTGGAGCCAGGAACACGGATATGACATCACTCTGGGAGAGGGGAGGGAAGAAGCACGACTGAACTCCAAAGGGAGTTCTGACCGTCACCTTTAAAGGGACCATGTTCCTTTTAAATGCCTTCTCTCCATTGGAAATGATGGAGGATGGGGGCACCTTCTTTTGGGGCTCATAGAATTGGACCCCTTGGTGCAATCTTTTTGAAACTTGGGGTGAGGAGAGGCACCAGATGCTATGCTGAAAATTTGGTGCCTGTACCTCAAAAAAACAAAAACAACAACCCCAGAGCCCCAGATACCCACAGATCGATTCTTCATTATACTCTATGGGGACCGGTCTCCACAGGGTATAATGGAGTGACCACCAGACAGGGCTCTTTTTGTAGCAGGAACTCCTTTGAATATTAGGCAACACACCCACTAATGTAGCCAATCCTCCAAGAGCTTACAGAGCTCTTCTTACAGGGACTACTGTAAGCTCTTGGAAGATTGGCTGCATTAGAGGTGTGTCGCCTAATATGCAAAGGAGTTCCTGCTATAAAAAGAGCCCTGGACGGGACGGGATAAAAGAGAACCGAGACTAAGAGAATGAAAAGATATCTGGACACCTGGGACTACGATTGCCAACTCTTGCTTTGGAAACGCCTGGAGATTTTGGGTGTAAACCCTGGGCGAGGCAGGGCAGGGCAGCGTTTGGGGAGGGGAGGGTCCTTAATTGAGTATAAGAGGGCCAGTGTGGTGTAGTGGTTAAGAGCAGCGGCCTCTAGTTGGGAGAACCAGGTTTGATTCCCCACTCCTCCACATGAAGCCTGCTGGGTGACCTTGGGCCAGTTACAAGTTCTCTCAGAGCTGTTCTCACAAGAGCAGTTCTTGACAGAGAGCTCTCAGCCCCACCTACCTCACAGGGTGTCTGTTGTGGGGAGGGGAAGAGAAAGGAGATTGTAAGCCGCTCTCCTTTGGGTAGTGAAGGGTGGGGTAATGAAGGGTGGGGAGAGCCAGTTTGGTGCAGTGGTTAAGTGTGCGGACTCTAATCTGGGAGAATCAGGTTTGATTCCCCACTCCTCCACTTGCAGCTGCTGGATGACCTTGGGTCAGCCATAGTTCTGACAAGAGCTGTCCTGAAAGGGCAGTTCTGAAAAGAGCTCTCTCAGACCCATCTATCTGTTGTGGGGAGGAGAAGGGAAAGGAGTTTGTAAGCTGCTCTGAGATTCTGAGTGAAGGGCAGGGTATAAATCCAATCCCCTCCTCCTCCTCCTCTTCCTCCTCCTCCTTCTCTGAGCCCCACCTGCCTCACAAGTTGCGTATTGTGGGGCAAAAATGGGAAGGCCATTGTAAGCCACTTTGAGACACATGAGGCCTGCTGGAGGACCCTGGGCCAGTCCCAGTTCTCCCAGAGCTCTCTCAGCCCCACCTGCCTCACAAGGTGACTGTTGTGGGGAGGGAAAGGGAAGGCGATTGTAAGCCGCTTTGAGATTCCTTAGAGTACAGGAAAGTGGGGTATAAAAACCACCTCTTCTTCTATAATGCCATTGACTCCGCTCTCCAAAAAAAGCCATCTTTTTGCAGAGGGACTGACCTGTCACCTGTAATTACAGAAGGTCTACAGGCCTCACTTGGAAGTTGGCAACGCTGCCTGTGTGACTCTTTCCTTGACTACTTCCCTACAAGCCCAGGCCGCGCTCATTTGTCCAGGAGCCAGGTGGGAGTGCTCAGGTAGAGCCTGGGAATTTGGCTGGCGCACAAGTCCAATCTGACTCGCTGGAGAGTGGGGGCTTGTGTGGGAAGGGCTGAGAAGCTTCTTCCTGACTGGAACAAGGGGCAGGTGGTGGCAGCCAGCTGAGGAAGGTTGCACCGTTGCTGGGCCAGTGCCACTTCAGGGGAACGAAGGGCAGTTCCTGGGAAGGCAAGCGGGGCCATCGCTGTTGTCAGCTCCTCGTAGACTACTGTTCTTGAACTAGAACATAAATTCAGGTGGGGTAGCCATGTTGGTCCGAAGCTACAGAACAAAGTTTGAGTCCAGGGGAACCTTGAGCCGGTGTGTGGTGTAGTGGTAAAGAGCTAATCCGGGAGAGCTCTAATCCGGGAGAACTAGGTTTGATCCCCCACTCCTCCACGTGTAGCTGCTGGTGTGACCTGGAGTCAGTCACAAGTTCTTTCAGAGCTGCTCTCGCAAGGGCAGTTCTCGAAAGAGCTCTCTCAGCCCCACCTACCTCACAGGGTGTCTGTTGTGGGGAGGGGAAGGGAAAGGAGATTGTAAGCCAGTTTGGTGTAGTGGTTAAGTGCGCGGACTCTTATCTGGGAGAACCGGGTTTGATTCCCCACTCCTCCACTTGCACCTGCTGATGTGACCTTGGGTCAGTCACAAGCTCTGGCACAGCTGTTCTCTCAAGGACAGTTTCTGTCAGAGCTCTCTCAGCCCCACCCCCCTCACAGGATGTCTGTTGTGGGGAGGGGAAGGGAAAGGAGTTTGTAAGCCGCTCTGAGATGCCTTTGGGCAGTGAAGGGCGGGGTATAAATCCAATCTCTTCTCTTCTTCTACCTCACAGGGTGTCTGTTGTGGGGAGGGGAAGGGAAAGGAGTTTGTAAGCCGCTCTGAGACGCCTTTGGGCAGTGAAGGGCGGGGTATAAATCCAAACTCTTCTTCTTCTTCTTCCTTCGGGTAGTGAAGGGCAGGGTATAAATCCAATCTCTTCTTCTTCTTCTTCTTATTCAGGCTCCATTTGGTGGCTGGCAACCCTACCTGTAAGCCCTCCCCTGTAGTCTGCAGAGGTACAGCCCAGATAATCGCCTCAGCAACAGCTAGGCCTCTGTGGTGAACATAAGAGAAGCCAATGTTGGATCAGGCCGATGGCCCCTCCAGTCCAACATTCTGTGTCACACAGTGGCCAAAAATACCAGGTGCCATCAGGAGGTCCACCAGTAGGGCCAGAGCTCCAGAAGTCCTCCCACTGTTCCCCCCCAAGCACCAAGAATACAGCGCATCACTTGCCTCAGACAGAATGTTTCGTCTATACCTTGCGGCTAATAGCCACGCATGGACCTCTGCTTCAGATGTTTACCCAGTCCCCTCCTGAAGCTGTCTATGATTGACGCCTCCACCATTTCCTGCAGGAGTGAATCCCACGTGTTAATGACTCCTTGGGTGAAGAATGTTAACCCAGCTTGTCTGAACAGTGTATCTGGTGTCTGAAAGGCCATGTCCAAATTCTGCCCCGTAACAAAACACCACCAGTTCTGCAAATGCTGTTTCTGGGACTGGAAGCTTCCCTCGAGGGTAGGGTGAGGCAGGACCCAAACCTTCCTGCTTCTAGGCCCTGTTGTTAACCACGCTTCCTGTGCAAACAACACACAGGTGTGACCCTTTGGGGTTCCCTGCTTCCAGTGCACCTGCAGACACTAAAAAGAGCCATTAGAAGAGTGTTTTCCTCTTCCCCCTTGGGCTACAAGGGGAAGACTCCAAAATGAATATTTTTCATTCCTTGTGGATCTTCCAGTTGAATTAAACCATTCCAGCAGCTGATCTTGCTGGGTTTATGTTCACATAAAGAACTAGCAGGAGCCGGGTGGTTGCCGTAAGTTGTCACAATAAGGCAAGCTGGTTCCTAGAATACGATTTCTCACCACCAGCCTCAGCCCCCCCCCCCCACACACACACACATTGAGACGACCGTTCCTCTTTGCCTCTTTTGTAGAGTGAACTGCCAGGGCTGCCAACCTCCAGGTGGGACCTGGAGGTCTCCCAGAATTCCAAGCGATCGCCAGGCCACAGAGTTCTGCTAGAGAAAACGGCCGCTCTGGAGGGGTACCCTCGAAGCCCCTCTCCTCCACGAACCCCACTGTATCCAGGGGCCCACCCTCCAATCTCCAGGAATCTCCCAAACCAGACTTGGCAAATCCTATGAACCGCCCCAATCCAACTAGCCAGTATGCATTCACAAACAGGGTTGCCAACCTCCAGGTGGGGTCTAGGGATCTCCCGGCATTACAACTCCACTGAGATTGGATCTACAGGAATTTATTGACCCATTGTCTTCTACCCTACTGCACATGTCTAGCTGGGTATTGAACTGTGCACACAGATAGGTGTCTCTCCCCCTACCCCCATTCCAGCCTCTTAGCTGGACATGCTGGCTAGCGCAAGTGAGAAAAGCGGCAGTTGGGCCAATGAGAAAGAAGGGGGTGGGGGAGGCTGGATTTATAGTCTCTCCCTCCCCACCCCACTGCAGCTTTCTCTGAGCGTCTGACTGGCACAATTAGCTGATGCGGACGACGCGTCAGAATTGGGGTCGGTGCTTCTCCCGCAGCTAGGAGAGGCGTGCTTCAATGAGCCTGGATAACTTTTGATGGCAGGTGGCTACTTCGCTACTCCTAAGGTTGCCGGTTCCAGCCTGGGAAATTCCTGAAGATTCCGAGGGCGTTGGAATCATAGAACCACACGGGGTTGGGAGGGGCCATACAGGTCGCCTAGTCCAGCCCCCCTGCTCAATGCGGGATCAGCTTAGAGCATCCCTGACCAGTGTTGGTCCAGCCACTGTTTAAAGACCGCCAGGGAGGGGAAGCTCACTACCTCACGAGGTAGCTGAGTCCACTCTGGCACAACTCCGACTGTCAAAAAGTTTTCCCTAATATCCAGCCGGTGCCTTCCTGCCTTTAATATAACCCTATTCTTGCGAGTCCTCTCCAGCTCCCTGCCCACCTGCCCTATCCGCTTCTAGCATTCGCTCCGCTGTCTTACCAAACCCACACTGGAACAGAAATCCCCATCTACACTGCATGCCACTTTCACTTTGATTGAGTGTCGCATTTTATGGCAGTGTCCAGACCGCATGCTGCTTTCACTTCACTTGATCTCTGGTTTTATGGTGTCTGTCTGCATAGATTTATGGCCGTTTTATGGCCATTCGGGGGTGACTCTGCAGTCAGTACGGTGTTGGCCCAGGATAGTTGAATGTGGTTTTGAACGGCATCTTTTTCCGTTCCAGTGTGGGGTCGAATCTGCATTTGCGTTTTTAAATCGGTTGCGTGCTGCTGTGACGTCGTCTTTCTCTATGCTTGTTTGAATGTTGTTTGGAGAAGATTCTTTTAAAGCAGCGTGGGAGGTGCAATGACAGTGGAGCCGCCCCGAAAGGACGATAAACATATGTGGACGTGCAAAAGTATGCTAGCACTGTTGAGGTGTGAAAACGACACCAAAATGTGGACGGCTTTTTTGAAGGCGGAGTCAGAAGGCAGGGGACACTGGTGGGAAAGACCAAATGCAGATTCGGCCTCGGTTTGGTAAAACAACTGAGCAAATGCTAAATGCCGATCGGCCCTAAGGGACAGCCCTTCAAGAGAGCAATTTGAATTCAGCCAGTGAATGAGATAGAAAGCTGACTCTTTGTGACGAGGTGGCTTCTGAAGAGGATCCCAGGTTACCAACCTCCAGGTGGGGGCTGGGGAACTCCCAGAATTACAACTGATCTCCGTCCAGACTATAGAGATCAGTTGCCAGGGCTCCTTTTGTAGCAGGAACTCCTTTGCATATTAGGCCACACACCCCTGATGTAGCCAATCCTCCGAGAGCTTACAGTAGCCCCTGTAAGAAGAGCTCTGTAAGCTCCTGGAGGATTGGCTACATTAGGGGTGTGTGGCCTAATATGCAAAGGAATTCCTGCTACAAAAAGAGCCCCATCAGTCCCCCTGGAGAAAATGGCTTCTTTGGAGGGTGAACGCCAATGGCGTTACACCTTGCTGAGGTCTCTGAAGAAGTGAGCCGTGACTCACGAAAGTTTATCCCCCCTGCCACAAATTTTGTTAGTCTTTCAGGTGCTGCTGGGACTCTGGCTCTTTTCTGCTGCGACAGACAGACCAACGTGGTTACCCGTCTTGATCTATCTGAAGAAGGGAGCCGTGACTCACGAGAGCTCCTCCCGTGCCACAAATTTTGTTGGTCTTTCAGGTGCTCCTGGGACTCTGGCTCTTCTCTGCCGCTACTGATATTGAATTGTTTTATAATGAACTGTTTTTAGATGATTTTATGAGAAATGTAACTTATTTATGTACTTCTCTTGTAAGTTGCCCTGAGCCTGCCTCGGCGGGGAGGATGGGGGTATAAATCAAATAAATAAATAAATAAAGACCAGTGTTCCCTCTAAGCTGAGTTAGAGTGAGCGAGCTCACAGTTTCTTAGCCTCCAGCTCACACATTGTTGTCTCAGCTCAGGAAGGATGGCCCCGGAGCAAACTAAGTTATGCGGTAGCCAAATTGCTCGCTCGCAACTTTAATGTCGGTAGCTCACAAAGTAGAATTTTTGCTCACAAGACACCACAGCTTAGAGGGAACATTGATAAAGACAGACAGACAGACATGGCTACCCGGCTTGACGTATTGCAACAGCCTGTGATCTACTTGGAAGCAACAGGTTTGCTTTCACTTGGAGGTGATTTCCACAAAAGAGGACAGGTAACGCTCAGACTTCGCTGCCTAAGGCTGGGATGCAACCCATACGTAGCCTAGCACAGGGGTCCTCGGCCTTTTCGAACACGTGGCCGCCTTTGAAATTCTGACGCCGGGCGGCGGGTGCAGCCACAAAATGGCCGCCACGGGAGGCGGAGCCAACCGCAAGACGCCAGGGCGTGAGGTCATGCTTAATTCTAATAACCCTACAACGTTACAGGCAGAAGGTTTGTTTAGCAGGATGCCTTGTTAAAATGAACATGTAGTTTTACGATGTTTTCTTGTAGACACAAAACTTACCTCCAGTCATGCGGCGAAGATCCTTGTGCTGTGGAGGAAGCCGCTGCTGAAGTAGCTTTTTAGAACCCTGTGCAACCAGGCAGATTTCTCATGGCCAATCGAGAAGCCCTGCAGGGCAAAAGCTCCACCTGGCTCCACCCAGGGCTCTTTTTGTAGCAGGAACTCCTTTGCATATTAGGTGACACACCCCTAACGTAGCCAATCCTCCAAGAGCTTACAGAGCTCTTCTTCCAGGGGCTACTGTAAGCTCTTGGAGGATTGGCTACATTAGGGCTGTGTCGCCTAATATGCAAAGGAATTCCTGCTACAAAACGAGCCCTGGCTCTGCCCACTTTCTAAAAACACTTGGCAGGCACCATGGTGCCCACGGGCTGCACGTTGGGGACCCCTGGTTGTGCTGTGTGTATGTCCAGGGGGCAGGGTTCTCTTCAAGTGCAGGAAGTGTTCATCATTCGACCTTGTGATTGGCAGGCCACATGGAGCCTGTGGATTGATCAGGCCTAGTGTTGGAATCAAATGTGGCGGCACCACTTGTTCTATAAACTGGTGTGGTGGAATGTGCCTACTCTGGTCTGCAGGCCGTGTTCTGCCCTGCCCTCCTAGGTGTTTCTCCACACCTGGAGGGGCTTTCCTTCTGCTCTCAGGGTAGTCTACCACCACCACTTGACCTTTGTACTGAATTGCCCTCTGGGAGGGTCAGGACTCCCAGCTTCCCTTCCACATTTTGAGGCCTTGCCTCTATGTCTCCTGCTGCCTGGCAGCACAGGGACAGTTTACTGCCTTGTGTGCCCCTGGAGGACTAGCCGCCTGCCAACTGCCTTCCCTCCTCCTGGCGCTGCTTTTAAAACAGCGTGTCCAAGATGGTGGAGGTCATTGTGGTACAGAGAAAGTTATAAGGTATTTATTAAAAAAACAGTTTACAAGCATACTTTTAGCACAGCACCAGATAGAGCAAGGGTTACAAAAGAAATGGGAAAAACACAAATTCTCTGTCCCTCCCTCTATACATGCCCTATCGGATGCTAGAAAATAGGACAGGCTTTTTAGCTAGGGAGTTCTATATCTCTACAGAGTTACCATTACCTTGAAGCTTGCTCCAGCTCTTTTGGTGAACACATGGTCAAAATGGGTGCCTTCCCCCTCCCCAAACTTCAGCAAGAGATCTGCCTCCTCTGATGGATCCACCAAGAAAGAGACCTCCTTCCTGTTGCCAAGAGTTTTTATCGTATCTGTTTCTCCACCCGCTGACCAGGTCACACCAGGTCAAAGAGGCATTTCCTGGAAATCTCCAGGAATCTCATTCCTGGAGACTTTCTAGCATTCTATTCCTCCAAAACACTGTCCCTTGCTTGGTGAAGGGAGGTGGGGAGCTTGATCCATCTATTGTCTCCGGCTAGACCTATTTCTTAAGAGGTAGCTGAGGTAAGCCTGGAAAACCATTTGCTGACTTCCTTCTCCCCAGCCTGTTCTCTGCCCAGAGGGGGAAAAAAACCTGTTAAAATGCAAAGTGGAGGCTTTTCTCATCTCAAACTTCCCAGGAAAAAAACGCATTTCTTCACAACAGGCATTTCCTAATCTATTTTATCACAGAATCTTCTATTGGTTGCCCCATCGGACTTGGCTGATGTTTTCAATAAGCTGTTTCAAAATGTCATATGTGGAGGAGTCACAGACAGTTTGGATACTATCAACTTGTTTGTGAAATTGGGCTAGGTTTCTTTGTGCCAATGTGAATCAATCACTTTGGCTGAAGACCAAAATAACACAGGTAGAGCAGGGGAGCTGGCTCGAAAGTCCCTCATCATATTTGGTGCGCATGCACCTTTCTTGAGGATCAGCCACTGCAAACAAACAAACAAACAAACCTATCCTACACCTTGTAAAAAAAAGCACTGATTGGCTAGCACCTGTAACATTAAGACACATTCCACTCATCCAGTCACCGGAGCACTGTTTTTCTTAATATTCCTATTTAAAAAAAAATAAAGCTAGATATAAATTTATAAATGAATTAATGTACATGTGACACTATTAAAAAAAAGAAAATGGAAACGGCAGACAGCTTATATGAAAAAAAACCATATTATCTTTCTCCTAAGCAGAATACAGTCGCTTTTAAGGAATCCATCTCCTACCTTACAACTTCTTGGCTTGCTAATGTACTACGGCTCTCATAATTCATCTTGCCTGCCCTGCTCTTTCTGAATCCATTTGAATATTGATTATGCTGGCCCTATTTATAGTATCACAGAAGCACAGGGTGATATAGTAGGAACAGAGCTTCAAGACAGAATATCGTAGTTTTAAAGCAACTTGAAACTCAGAATCGGGAAGGGCAGGTTCAAGTGGGTGGCCCTCAAAGTAAAGAGCCAGTGTGGTGTAAGGGTTAAGAGTGCGGGACTAGTATCTGGGAGCCCCGAGTGCAAATCCCCACTTGTGTCCCGGAAGCTCACTGGGTGACCTCGGGCCGGTCACACTCTCTCAGCCTAACCTACTTCGCCGTGCTGCCGTGAAGAGAAAATGGAGGAGAGAACACTGTAAGCCAGCTGGGGTCCCTATTGGAGAGGAAGGCGGAGTACAAATGAATTAAATATAGTAAATGAAGTGCCTAAAGTTGGCTAAATCACTATTTTATAGAGAGCCAGTTTGGTGTCGTGGTTAAGTGCGTGGACTCTAATCTGGGAGAACCGGGTTTGATTCCCCACTCCTCCACTTGCACCTGCTGGATGACCTTGGGTGAGCCATAGTTCTGTCAGAGCTGTTCTCAAAAAAGAGCAGTTTCTGTCAGAGCTCTCTCAGCCCCGCCTATCTCACAGGGTGTCTGTTGTGAGGAGGGGAAGGGAAAGGAGTTTGTAAGCCGCTCTGAGACTCCGAGGGAAGGGCGGGGTATAAATCCAATCTCCTCCTCCTCCTCCTCTCCTTCTATTTCTTTATGCCCCACTTTCCCCCCCAATGGGGACCCAAGGAAACTTACAATATCATTATCCCCTCCTCCATGTTATGCTAAGCATACTGCAATGTAATAGTTCCAGATGGGTAGCCATGTCAGTCTACAGCAGATGAGCAGGATTGGAGTCTGGGAGCACCTTAAAGACCAACAAGACTTCTGGGGGATAAGCTTTCAAGAGTCAAAGCGCTGTCAATTCCAGAGGGTAGCTGTGTTGGTCTACAGCAGAAGAGCAATATTCGAGTCCAGTAGCATCTTAGAGGCCAACGAGATTTCCAGAGGATAAGTTTTAGGGCGATTCTGCATCTGGCATTTTCCTCCACATTTTCTCAACACGGAGGGAAAGGTGCAGTTCAAAATGTCAGGCTCCCAGTCAAATCACTCTCCACACGCATTTTCCTCCGTGAATGTTTTATTTAGAGATACGAGATGCTGTGGATTCAAACTCTTTGTCAGGACTGGGGTGCAAAGGCGGGAAAGCAGCATATAGGCACAACCCTAAAATCCCATTCATGCACGTCAGCATTACGACACAGACCATGAAAGATATACGGTCAACAACTAGCCAGGCACAGACTCTGCTTCAAGGACACTTCCCATGTGAAAGATGTCTTTGAGGCCTCATGGAAGAATTCTTGAAGCTAGCCTCCCTAAATTACTACAGGCACTCACTCTCCCCCCCACCCCAGGAATGCAATGGCAGGCGAGGGCAAGCGATAAGGGCGTAGGGAGCAAAAAGCTAAACAATTGACAGGGTGCAAAAAGCAAGCAGGATACAATAAGCCAAGGAATACCGGGTAGGAATACAACAGATACAACTGGTCGAATGACCAAGTCTGACACAAAACCACATTCAGATACCCCAGGGCAACGCCGTACTGACTGCAAAGTCACCCCTGAACGGCCATAAATCTATGCAGAGGGTACCATAAAACCCGACGATCAAAGAAAGTGAAAGCAGCATGCAGTGTAGAGGGTACCATAAAACCCAACGATCAAAGAAAGTGAAAGCAGCATGCAGTGTAGAGGGTACCATAAAATCCCATGATCAAAGAAGGTGAAAACAGCATGCAATGCAGGGAGGGGGGGATTTCTATTCCAACATGGGTCTCATAAAACAACGGAGGGAAAAACCAATGCAGAATTGCCCTTAGACAGTCAAAGCTCCCATTCTCAGATACAAGTAGGGATGGAGATTGGAGTCCCTGTGTCCTAGTCAGAAGGTGGGAGGGGTCTTGTAAAGAATGCTAGTAAAGGACGCAAAGGTTAGAGGGATTTTGTAAACAGCTTGATTTGAGAAGAGGGAAAATGCTTGGGGGCAGAAAATTAGCATCTGTGGTGAGATAAGAATCCTATGTCCCTATTCAGTCCTGGAGGTTCCAATGTTCTGAACTTGTGAATCAACTCAAGTTCAGCAGATCTCTGACAAAGAGAGCATTGTCTCTCCAAAGCTTCTATCCTGGAAGTCTTGTTGACCCTTGAGGTACTACTTGGACTTGAATCTCACCCTCCTCTTTCGGCTGTCACAAGCCATCATCAGTGGTGAGAAGATCCTGTTCAAGATTCTGAATGCCCACAATTTGTCCCCCAAAAGCTCCAAATGCCCTCCAAGATTTGTAGATTACCCCCGCTGGAGAGCTATATGGTGTTGATTAAAGAAGAAGAGATTGGATTTATACCCTGCCCTTCATTACCCAAAGGAGTTTCAGAGCAGCTTACAAACTACTTTCCCTCTCCTTCCCTTGTGAGGTGGGCGGGGCTGAGAGAGCTCTCTCAAGAACTGCCCTTGAGAGAACAGCTCTGAGGGAACTTGTGACTGATCCAAGGTCATCTAGCAGCTGCATGTGGAGGAGTGGGGAATCAAAAAGAATCACTATTCTAGCCTTTTTGACCTAAAACAAAACAGAACAAAATTGCAGACAGATTTGTTAGAAGTCAACATGCTCCTCCCCTACCAGCAGTCTGACCAATGAGGGCCAAAGCACTGGAATGACTGACAAGCCTTTGGCACTGACTTGTTAATACGATCATCCGTTTGAAAGCGTATTAACGTAATGTCAGAGATCAGATAATTTACAAATATTAGGCTGTTTCTGTTTTTCTTGCTTTCCCCCCCCACGTTGCCCGAACCACCATACAGCCAAGGGCAACCGTTCGCTACTAACAGGGGACGCATAAAATAATAATCAAGCCATTCGCTCCCCTCCCCACGACTTTCGCAAACAGTCTTTGGGAATATTAGGTCAGCGCGGCTTTCCCATTCCAGGGCAAGGAAGGCACTCGCCTTCTGCTCAACTGCAGATGGAGCAGGGAGCGCTGAATAAGCAAGTGCCGGTCAGAGTCGATCAGCATCTCTCCTAATTGTTTCCCATCCAGCTGGACTTTCCGCGGCACACACGGGCAGGTCGGTGGCTGCATTACCTCGGGGGATGCTGCTCGCTCAAGGCTACGACCCCCGTCGCCTTCCAGAGATGCTAGCCGTAATTTCCTAACCAGTCACAAGGCGGCATCCTCTCGGTCTTGTCCTTTCTCATTTCTCAGTCCCCCCCCTTCCTTCTCACGGCTCCTCCATCCTAGGGCCGACTTCCAACTTCTTCCTGCTGCGCGTTTTCCTTGCAATATTGACCTTTCGTGAGAGCCAGTTTGGTGTAGTGGTTAGGAGCACGGACTCTAATCTCGGAGAACCGGGTTTGATTCCCCACTCCCCCACGTGCAGCTGCTGGGTGACCTTGGGTCAGTCATAAGTTCTCTCAGAGCTGTTCCCTCAAGAGCAGTTCTCCTCTCAAGAGCTCTCTCAGCCCGACCTGCTTCATAGGGTGTCAGTTGTGGGGAGGGGAAGGGAAAGGAGATTGTAAGCTGCTCTGAGACTCTGAGTGAAGGGCAGGGTATAAATCCAATCTCTTTTCTCTCTCTTCTTCTTCTTCTCTCCTATTTTTTAAAGGTGCCTTATTTATACATCCTACCTTTCCCGCCCACAGGGACCCAAAGCAGCTAACAAAGGGCATCTGCCTAGCCTTGACCAGGGCCAGGGCTTTTTCACCAGGCATCATGGCTGTTTCCAGCGTCTTTCTCTTTCTTCACTTCTGGAAGCTGTTCAGATCTCGCTCTTGTTCTCCCCTTTCTCCGAATAGCTCTGGCTGATATGTCTAAATGACCTCCATTCTCCTAAATCTTTAATCTCTTCTTTTTCTGGTTGACTTTCCTTCATCAAGAGCCAATTTGGTGTAGTGGTTAAGTGCGCGGATTCTAATCTGGGAGAACCGGGTTTGATTCCCCACTCTTCCGCTTGCAGCTGCTGGATGACCATGGGCAAGCCATAGTTCTGATAAGAGCTGTCCTTGAAAAAGAGCAGTTTCTGTCAGAGCTCTCTCAGCCCCACCTACCTCACAGGGTGTCTGTTGTGGGGAGGGGAAGGGAAAAGGAGTTTGTAAGCTGCTCTGAGACACCTTTGGGTAGTGAAGGGCAGGGTATAAATCCAATCTCCTCCTCCTCCTCCTCCTCCTCCTCCTCCTCCTTTGGAATTGTTGTTAACTACTCACCTCTTCCTGCATAGGGTTCCTGGGAGCCAGTGTTCCCTTGAAGCCAAGTTAGTGTGAGCTAGCTCACAGTTTTTTAGCCTCCAGGCTCACACGTTTTTGTCTTTGCTCAGGAAGGAGGGCTCCAGAGCGAACTAATTTACGCAGCAGCCAAATGGCTGGCTCGCACCTGTAATGCCAATCACTCACAAAGTAGCATTTTTGCTCACAAGACTCCACAGCTTAGAGGGAGCATTGCTTGGGAACCCTGTTCTTTCTTGGTTCCCCTCATAGCTGCCTGACTTTAAAGTTCTTTCCATTTCTCCCTTTATTGGTATTTCAGCATGGCTCTCTAGACTGGTTAGGAGTGTGGACTCTTATCTGGGGGAACCAGATTTGATTCCCCACTCCTCCACATCCAGCTGCTGGTGCGACCTTGGGTCAGTCATAAGTTCTTTCAGAGCTGCTCTCTCACGAGCAGTCCTCGAAAGAGCTCTCTCAGCCCTGCCTACTTCACAGGGTGTCTGTTGTGGGGAGGGGAAGGGAAAGGAGATTGTGAGCTGCCTTTTGGTAGTGAAGGGTGGGGTATAAATCCAATCTCTTCTTGTTCTTCTCTTCTACTGGATCCCCTTCAGTCGTTAGATCTCCCACTGGGTTCTCTCATTTGCCCGTATTGTCTTTTCTTTCACTTCTACGTCACCAATTTACAGCTTTGTCTGTTCTCAGCTTTAAAAGGGGGATTAGATTCACGGAGGATCGGTCTGTCATCTCTAAAGGGAACTCCCACATTCAGAGGCAGTAAACCTCTGAATACCAGAAGGCTTCACCAGGGGACATCCTCAGCCTCGATAGGATATCCCCCCTATTACGAAGCACTTAGCTGATTTTTGTTGTTGTTCAGTTGCACAGTCGAGTCCGACTCTTCGCAACCCCATGAACCACATCACACAAGGCCCTCCTGTCTTCCGCCGTGCTCTGGAGTTTGCTTAATTTCATGTTCGTTGTATCGGTAACACTGTCTAACCATCTCATCCTTTGCCGCCTCCTTCTTCTTTGACCTTCAATCTTTCCCAGCATCAGGGTCTTCCCCAGGGAGTTCTCCCTTCTCATTTGGTGGCCAAAGTAGCTGATAGCATAATACAAATTTTAATAACCGTAACAACTTGGCCTTCCTAACGCAGTAAGAGCTTTCGGTGGCCTGGCCATTCCAGCTGGCAAACACTGCAAAAGTGGAGCTGGGGCCGGAAGGGGTGGTAGCCAAAGGAAGCCCAGCTTCCCGTCCTTCTTCAAGCTGCTAAGTGCCACTCGAACAACAGAATATTCGCAGTTTCTGCCCGTGCAGCAGAGATGCGAAAAAGTCTGCAAACCTTGTGCACCGTTACGAGAAAGCAGCAGGGGTTCGTTTTAAGAACCGTTTTCAGTGCCAGGACTCTGCCGCTAAAATAAAGAAGAGCGAGATTCGAGTCCAGTCGTACCTTAGAGAACAAGATGTTCGGGGGATGAGCTTGCAAGACCGAAAGCTGCTTTCACCAGATATCTGACGGAGGGAGCTTGGACTCTCGAAAAGCTCATCCCCCGAAAATCTTATTGGTCTCTGACTCGCATGATAATCTCGCTCTACTGCAAACCAACACGGCTCTCCTCTAAAACTAAACTAAAGAGCCTCTGAGCACGGTCAGGATGTTTTCCCGATACAAATGAGGCAGCCTTCTACTGAGTCAGACAATTGGTTCATCAATGTCAATCTTGTCTACTTGGATCAGCAGTGGGTCTCCAGGGTCTTGCGCGGAGGTCTTTTATATCCCCCGCTATCTAATTCCTTTAAGTGGAGGTGCTGGGAATCGAACCTGTGACCTTCTAGATGCAAATCAGATGCTCAGTCACCGAACCCACACGAATTAGAGGCCGTTCTACTTGCTCCGCCTGGAAGAAAGTGATTTCAGACCAGCAGAGATGGCAAAAGAGGGAAATTAAAATTATCAATGTATTGGAGCCCCTTGCCTCCAAAGAAAGGGCCAAGCATTCGGGCTTTTCGATTTTAGGCAGGGAGGCAACCCAAGAGGGAGAGGATAAAGGTTCACAATATTAAGAGCCGTGGAAAGACATTTTTTTAAATGCTTCCTTTCCCATCGTATCAGGACTCGAGATCACTCGTCGAAGTCAACGGACGTCTGATTCCGGACGAGTGAGCAAAAGCACTTCTTTTCGCATCATGTTGGCGAGCCACTGCTACGAACGGTGACCTCGATTGATCAAATTAATAGACTTAATTGCTGGTGTTCTGCCGCTCGCCTGCCAGTCGTGGAACCTCCAGCTGCCTGGATCCGAGCCCGAGAGATTCAGCCCTGGACAACGGGTTCTCGTACAACCACCCGTAGGATTAGTATTATCTGTGCATTAATGTCTCACTGCAGAGCTGAAACAGCTGGGAGCCAGGGAGAAGCCCTTCTGGTGTCCAAAACAGCTTCCAGCCCTTTTGAGAACACTTTTGCTTAAGGTGCCAGGGCTTGACTTGGAGTTCGTAAAGTCAAAAAAAGTTTCCTGTTCAGAAGGGTCTTTATCTATCGCTGAATGCTAATGCTTTGCGGCACTGGGAAGCGGAGACCCCGCCTCATCCAATCAGCCAAACTGTTTTTTTGTTTTGTCTCAAAGGCTTTGCTCGCAGCCTTGAGCATAGTGACCTCATGTGGCAGAACCTGGCATAACAAGAAGAGGCATTTTAAGGATCTTGAACCTCAGGGGCAGGCCCTGGTGAGCAGGCTTTTGTGCAATGTTGTATGAGTGTGTGTAAAGTGGCATCAAGTGGCAACCAACTCACGGCACCCCCCCAGGGTTTCCAAGGCAAGTGGTTAAGCACAGGTGGTTAGCCTTTGCCTGCTTCTGTACAACCAACCTGGGCTTCCTTGGAGGGAGGGTCTCCCATTCAAGAAGTCACCAGGGCCGACCCTGCTTAGCTTCTGAGATCTGACGAGCTCAGGCTCGCCTGGGTCACCCAGGTCAGACTGTGCAAAATTTCAAGGCGTGCCAGTGCAGAAAAGCCTTTTCTCACCCCAGGGCTTGGGGGAAGGGAGTCGTTCTTCCAAGGTCAATTATACCCGGCGAGCGAACCTGGATGCAAATGAGATTTTCAGGGATGGATTTTTATAATCTGATTTAAACCCAAATAAGTAATCTCTTCTGGCCATGACTTTGAAATGACTGTCATTTCCCTGCCGGCACTAAAAAAAAAAAAAGTATTGAACTAACGACAAAAGAAACCCAGCCTAGAAAGACGACTCTAGTTATATTCAAAGAAACCTCCAGCAAAATAAGATGGTAAAACTTGTAACTGATCTACAGAGATCAGTAAATGACTATAAGCGACCCGGTGATCCAAGTTCATGTCTGGGAACGGATACCTTGAGATAACAACTTTTTCCTGACAGCAGGAAATGTTTTGGAAACACGAACAGTGTTACTTAATTGCTGTAGATTTTCTAGGTTGTGTGGCCGTGGTCTTGGCATTGTAGGATCTGACGTTTTGCCAGTAGCTGTGACTGGCATCCTCAGAGGTATAACACAGAAAGATGGAGTACTCTCTGTGTCAAGGTTCGCCATCTTATGTACTCCATCTTTCTGTGTTATACCTCTGAGGATGCCAGTCACAGCTACTAGCAAAATGCCAAGACCACAGCCACACAACCCAGAAAATCTACAGCAACGAATGAACTCCGGCCATGAAAGCCTTTGACAACAGTGTTACTTAATGTTCAAAAACATGAGTTGTTGAACAGCTTCAGAATTAAACGGAATGTCCAAATGCCAGAGGCACAAATCGAACCTAAATCTTGCTCATCCATGTTAAAGCAATTCAACAGTTGCTCATTCGTATCTTCGGTCCAGTTCTTTTTTTTTAGAAATTTCCGTCACAAATTCACGGTGGCAGTTCAAATCATGGTGGATATAAATTTCAGCAAGTCAACGGCACTTCCAATAATCCTTCTCAGTCTTGGTGCCAATCAGCACTCCGTTTGAGTGACTCTGACGATCAGGCGTCTTGTGGGTGCAGACAGCATTTCTCTGTGGCCCAGTGGTGGAGCATCTGTGCAGCAGGCAGAAGGTCTCAGGTTCAATTTTTGGTATCTTCAGTGAAAAGGACCAGGCAGTAGATGATGAGAAAGACTGTTGCCAGAGCCCCTGGAGAGCCGCTGCCGGTCTGAGTCGACCACAGGGCTTTTTTTGTAGAAAAAGTCCAGCAAGAACTCAATAGCATATTAGGCCACATCCCTGACAGCACGCCTCATTGGCCTATTAGGCCACACCCCCATGTTACCAGAAGTGTGGTCATTCAGCCACACCCACCTTTTTCTTCCTATTCTGTTCACCTTGTTTGTTGTCAAAACCCCAGGGCTTTTTTTGGAGCAGGAACTCCTTTGCATGTTAGGCCACACAGCCCTAATGTACCCAATCCTAATGCGTTTCTGCTGCTGGGTGTGGCCTGTTATGCTAATGAGTCCCTGCTGAGCATGGCCAACTCGGGAGCCAGCCGGAACTCCGTTCCTGTGCTTTCCTGCCCAAAAACAGCCCTGGTAGACCATACTGACCTTGATGGACCAATGGTCTGGTTTGGTATAAGGCAGCTTCGTGTGTGTTCTCATACCTTGATGCTGAAGAAGTCCATCCTGTGGCCAAAGCCTTTGCCTTCCCCCTGCCTCCAATGAAAAGGCCCACATTCTTAAGCCTTCCTTCCAATCAGCTGCCTCGGGAAGTGGTGACCTCCCCCTCCCTGCCAGTCTTTAAGCAGCAGCTGGACAAACACGTCAGGGATGCTCTAGGCCCAGGGTGGCCAGACTGTGGCTCTAGAAGAGCTGCATGCAGCTCTTTCACACATATTGTGCAGCTCCCCACAAGGCGGCTGGGGAAGCGAAGGGGAGGCACGCCTCCCCAGTCGGTCTTCCCTTCCCCAGTCAGTGTTCCCCTCCCTGGGTAAGCTTGCAGTGGGGAGAACAGAGAAAGAAAGCAACTTTTCTCTCTTCCTCCCTCCCTTCATTCCTTCCCCCTCCCTTATCTTTTCTTTCTTTCTCTCTCTTTCTCTCTCTCTCTCTTTCCACCTCTTTCATTCTTTCAATCAATATTTATCAATGTTTGTTTTTACCCTTTTGCTTTTATTTTTTATTATTTTTCACAGTCTCACTTAAATTGTCCATTTTATACTAAGACCCGGGATAAATTCCTGGACACCCTTCTCTTTACATGGCGTGGTCTCCCTGAGAGCGTCAAGGTCCAGTTGCTACTCTCGGGGCAAAACTCTTCTATGATAACTTTTAAAGTTGCCCGTTTTCTTCGATCTGCAATTCGAATCGGGGAAACTATAAACTGATCGGTTCTTTTTGGTTTGTTGGTTTGTTGGCTGTACGACAGCCACACTTTTGATTCCTACATTTTAATGTACTTTTATCTCTGATACGCCAATAAAGGTTGTCTGTCTGCCTGCATATTTTTAAAAATTTTAAAGTGTATGTAATATTTGTTCGTGTCTCGCAGCTCGTAAACATCTGACGTTTATTCTAGCGTGGCTCTTACGTTAAGCAAGTTTGGCTGCCCCCACGCTAGGCTGGTCCTGCACTGAGCAGGGGGTTGGACTAGATGGCATCTATGGCCCCCCTTCCGACTCTGTATTTCTGTGATCACCTAAAATAACCATTCATCCCCATCAGCCTTCTAGTTGCTTGCGGGGTTGCCCTGTGGTCAAAGGACTAAGAGGCACTGGGAGGCTGCTCCATCCTGCTGGGGAAAACACCACAGCCAGGGGGAAAGCCGGCTTGACCACTGCCTCTCCCTCATCCTTGCCAGGAGGAATTCTGCTCTTCAGGGGAAGCTGTCCTGAGACTGCAGGAGCAAGGGGAAGCATATTCTGCCACTGGCTAGAGCAGGGGTCCCCAACTTTTTGAGCCTGCGGGGCACCCTTGGGATTCTAACACAGCGCGGTGGGCACAGCCACAGAATGGCAGAGCCAGGCACCCGACGGCTGCTGCAGTTTCCCTCGAGCTGTGGTGGGCAGCTGCTGGCTGAAGCCGATCAAATCTCTAATGGCCAAGTAGAAACTTAGCTGGGCAAAAAGCCCCACCTGGCTCCACCCACGTTCTAAAAACACCTGGCGGGTGCCTTGGTGCCCACGGGCACGTCGGGGACCCCTGGGCTGGAGGAATTAAGGCTGCAGATCGGTTGACAAATGCCATGCCAGCAACACTACCAGAGAGGTCAGATGGGCCTTGGACAACCGGCTGTAATTCCTAACCAGCAAACTGATCTCCCTTCCCCGACTCTCCCCGTCCCCCCGCCTGCGTTGCCTTGTTTTCTTCAGATTAAATCTACCTCTTTGATTGACGTAAGCCGCTCTGAGAGACAATGGTCTCAAAAAGCAGGCTATAAATATAAGACACAGCTGCCCATCTTTTGTTCCTCCTCCATCTCAGCAACATCCCTTTTGAGACAGCACCACCAAAAGAGTACATGATACAAAGTCGGACTTGTAACAATGCACCCCCCCCCCAGGGCTGAACAGAGACAGAGAATTCATGTCTCGCTGCAGATTTCCCTCTGCTCCAATCAAGCCGATTACAAAATGCTTTGTACTTTTGCAGTCTTTACGACACCCCTCCCACCTTCTGACCGGGATAAAAGGACTCGGAGGTCTCCATTTCTGCTTTACTCAAGTCTGACGAAGGGAGCCTTGACTCTTGTGAAGCATATATCCTGAAACTCTTGTCAGCCTCTAAGGTGCTTACTAGATTCGAATCTAACAAAACAATAAAATACTGCCCCCTGGGGGGGCACTGGAAAAATCCAGGTGGGCTGGAACGATCCAGGTGCAGATCCACAAACTGCATCATTTTGTCCACTTCTTGAAGGTAGATTTCCGGGGTGGCGCTGAGTAATTTTTTTTCTGAAAAGGGGGCAGTAGTTTGGGAACCTCTGATCTATACCTTGTGGCTAATAGCCACTGATGAACTTCTGATCCATGTTTATGCAATCCCCTCTTGAAGCTGTCTATGCTCGTAGCCGCCAACACTTCCTGCGGCAGTGAATTCCGTGCGTTAATTACTCAAAGTCAGCATTGCCTAGTCAGACTGGCAGGGGCCGTCCAGGGTTTCAGGCAGGATTTTCACATCCATTACTGCCAGATCCTTTTGACTGGAGATGCCGGGGACTGAACCTGGGACCTTCGGCATGCCATGCAGATGCTCTACCACTGGGCCACAGCCCCTCCCCCTTAGTGCACAACATCCATTATAATGTCCCCCAAAACATTTTGAAGGGGAAAAATAAACCCTCGTTTGAAGAACGAGCTATAGGAGCGAGTTTTATTTTTAGACCTTGTCGATATTTCAAAAATTAAATGAATCCATGCCTCCCTCCACTCTGCTTTGGCTCTGCCGCTTATGCTGGGACCCAAAAGAACGTGAGGGGGTGGGGGGGGGAGGCTTAGCCAAGAGCGGTCTGTGCAAACCATTAAGGTATTGCAATTTAGCTTCATTTCAGCAATGGACTCTGCTTTCAAAACAATGAGGCGGCACAGCGGCCAGGAAGCAACAGGCTGACCTTGTGCCGGGCAGCTATCGGGGCACGGCTTTATTATGAAAAGAGGAGGGGGGGGAAGCAAGGAAGGGGAGACATTAGTCTAACAAAATTAGAGACTTTAAAATAAAAATAAGGAAATGCAGAGTTAATCCTCAACTGAAGAGGTGGCTAATGGCTTTAACCTCTCATGGCGGTGGAAAGGGGTCACCAACATAGGGCAGGGGTGTCAAGCATAAGGCCCGGAGACCAGAACTGGCCCACCCAGGCCTCTTAACTGGCCCGCAAGCTACTGGTACGTATAGAAATGTAAGGTACTCCCCATTTTATGGTATCCCTTGGAGTGGGGGGAAACTAGTCTTGATTAAATACATTTATTGGGGCTTTGGTGGGCTCCCCAGTGAATCGATTGCTTTCACTGCTAGAAACCAATTGCTGGTGTTTGCATTTTGAGTAAAAAAATATAATATTGCTCATTCGGTTTTGCCTGTGTTCTTTATAAAGTTTATATCTTCGATACCCGGCGTTACATTTTACGGCATGCGTGGCCCGGCCCAACAAAGTGACATTTACATTAGGAAATACTTCTTCACCCAAAGAGTGATTAACACATGGAATTCACTGCCACAGGAGGTGGTGGCAGCTACACACATGGACAGTTTCAAGAGGGAATTGGATAAACATATGGAGCAGAAGTCCATCAGTGGCTATCAGCCACAGGGTATAGATGGGAAATCTCAGCCTGGGGCAGGTGATGCACTCTGTTCTTGGTGCTGGAGGGGGCAGCAGTGGGAGGGCTTCTGGTGTCCTGGCCCCACTGCTGGACCTTCTGATGGCACCTGGTATATTTTGGCCGCTGTGTGACAGAGTGTTGGACTAGATGGGCCACTGGCCTGATTCAACATTGGCTTCTCTTATGTTCTTATTGCAGATCCAGCCCTCGTGACAGATGAGCTTGACCCCCCTGCTGTAGGGTTTCCAGGGAAAGAGATTGTTCGGGGGTCGTTTATCATTGCAGAGCTGCCCTGAGCCCACTCGTGGGATGGGGGTATAAATTAAGAATAACCCTGGACTGCCTCAGTGGTCTCCTATCCAAAGACTAACCGGACACCAAACAGAGTAGCACTTGGCTGTGGATTCAAGCCAGACAAGAAATGCTGCTTTTTATTTTTATTTTATTAATTAGATTTGTACCCCGCCTTCCTGGTCTGCCCCACGGAACTCATTTGCAAAGCGTGTGCACAGCCACTGGCTCGTGGGTGTGTACAGGGCTGTCGAGTTGTAGCGAACTTATAGCGACCCTGTAGGGTTTTCAAGGCGAGTGGTTCAGCAGAGCTGGTTTGCCGTCGCCTGCCTCTGCACGGCAACCCGGGACTTCCTCTGTGATCTCCCACCCAAGTACTGACCTGGGCCGACCCTGCTTAGCTTCCGAGATCTGTTGAGGTCAGGCTCGCCGGGGCCATTCCAGGTCAGGGCTACGTGCCTTGAACAGGCCACGGAGGTCAGTATCATCTACGCAGACTGGCAGCGGTTCTCTAGGTTCTCAGGCGGAGGTCTTTCACATCGCCTATTACCCGATTCTTTGAGAGCTGGTTTGGTATAGTGGTTAAAACCGGTGGACTCTAATTGGGAGAACCGTCTCCGGTCCCCCCACTCCTCTGCATGAAGCCAGCCGGGTGAGCCTGGGTCAGTCACAGTTCTCTCGGCCCCCAAAAAACAGCTCGTTTCGGGCCGCCAGGCAATCTTTGGCTCTCTTGGCTATATTACACCCACTCCCATATGATAATTATTACCTGATTCTTTAAACTGGAAATGTCAGGGATTGAACCTAGGACCTTCTGCACGCCAATCAGATGCCCTACCACTAAGCCACACAGCTCCCCCTCCCCAAACATCCCACTCAAAGCCTCTGCTGTCCTTTCTGCCCAGCGTGATGGGTCCTACTTTACTCTTTTAGCATGGCCTCTCTTGTCCCCTGCATCTTCCAGATCCTAGTCTGCCACTCCTAGCCATTATACTACACTAGGACTGCCAGATCTGGGGGTGGGGTGTTTGCAGTTTCGGGCCCCCTGATCCACCAGCCTGGATCCGGCCAGCAGGGGTAACCCTGCCCCCAAAGTGCATGGACTGGGCCAACCTACCCAGAGCGATGACATCACCCGGAGGTAATGTCATCACGCCGGATACATTGCCGGGGGGGCATTCTAGCATTCGGCCTGAAAACTCTATTGTATCAGTTTCCAGCCAGATGCAAGAGCATACCCCTAGCGATATGCCTAGTGTGATGATGTTACTTCCGGGTGACATCATCGCGGCGTGCCTGCACCAGAAGATCCCGGGGAAATAGCATCTCTCCCCCGCCGTGGGCCAGAAAAAGGCAGGGACTTGGAAACCCTATACTAACACTGTCTCGCAAGCTATGCTTTTGAGACGTTTGCAGCTTGAGAACTCAGCTTTAAATGGCAGCAGGGAATGCAAAGAATGTTTATGGGGTTGGGGAGCAGGTGGACAGGCAGCCGTCGCTGGACTATTTACGAACAGCTGCAGTGCTCGCGGAATCGGGGAGCTGGATGGCAGCTGAAAGGTCCCAGGTTTTCCCAAGCCCCTTTCACTTCGTGCTGGCTCGTGCCAACAGAGCCCATTGGAAATTCTGAACGGGGAACGAGCCTAGAACAATCCTACTTCCCGCCAACTTTATTTGAAAGAATTTTTTTTAAAACTGCAAGCGCAGCCCTTGAGACACCAACGGGAAAGCAGAGTTTCGCCCGACCCAACATCCAGGCTGGAAGTCTGTGAAGGGCTGTGACACGTGGGCAGGGCAGAACGCGACCCAAAAAAAAAAAAAAGGATACTTCTATATTTATTTTGGACAACAACAGTGTCAAACATGATCGCGCGAGCTTCAACAAGTCAGTGCTTGCACTGTAGAATCTTTGGATGCTAAAAATGGCTCGCAGGGCACAAGTACAGCTAGACAAATAAGACGTCGCATTCTATACTGGCTTTAAAGAGGAATATAAAATTACTCTGTGACTTTGTGACTTAAAATATTTCAGTTGCAAAAAAGGGGGGGGGAGTACATGTAGATCATAGTTATTCCAGAGAGTCCCTTTCTACTGAGCCAAGCGGCTGTAGAATTAGTTTACCAACAAATGACAAAGGTGAGAAATTTGTATACAAACACGGCAGCTTTTCTCCTTTCCACTCAAACCACCCCAGGAGGAAACGGCATGAGGATCTCTCTCTTAAAAAGCTTCTAAGCAACTCCAGATTTATGAGGACAATTGGGTGACAAGAAGATCTGCACAGGGGAAGCAAGGCAGTGATCAGGTGGCGGAAGAGCAGGTATGTTGCTCACACAATTGTCCCCCGGGCCACCTCTGCCCCCGATCACCACACAAGGACTGTTTGGTCTCTTGACGGCCGATCTTGCACAACATAACTTCAGCTGCCGCACATTCACCTTTGGGCCAATCTCAGATTTCTGGGCAAAGAAACGCGTAAGTAAACCATCATTAGGGACGATCATCCGACAGCCCCCCCATCAAGCAAAGGGAGTTGCTACGTGTGCACGCAAAAATATTTAAAACAGAGAAGGGTTAGGGTGGAGAGAGAATCCTTGCTGACCCCCAC
The DNA here is from genome assembly GCA_029375565.1 of Gekko gecko. Classification (NCBI taxonomy): domain Eukaryota; kingdom Metazoa; phylum Chordata; class Lepidosauria; order Squamata; family Gekkonidae; genus Gekko; species Gekko gecko. The sequence continues at coordinate 195,264 of JAPDNY010000024.1, read as the reverse complement.
CCCTGCAGTTTTCCACATGGAGCCCTGGCTTTAGCGAAAAAAGAAAGCGGGATGCAGAATCAAGCCAAGCTCAGTGAGACATCGAAGACGACTAATGTAACCGTGTTCCTTCTCTTCCTACTGCAGAGAATGCAAATAACACGGATGCTGGTGAACGTCTAGATGTTTCTCTTTGCAGAAGCAAGAGACAGCAAAGGGATATAAAACCTTACTTGTGTACAATATTGCATGAATTCATCGCCTATGCATAAACGCCAGTAGTACAGAATTTGTGGCTCCCTTTGCGTGCGTGAGTGAGAGCAGAAACACACAGGCAAACAGTGGTGTGCAAAGTGGTGTGAGCCACCCACCGTACTGCCGGGTGCACACACACATGTTCCACCACGTGGGCGGGGCAAACAGCAGCTCCCGCATCCGGATGTGCGGAAGGGACCCCAGTTCCCGTCCCAAGTTCCATAAGACCTGTTCTGGGAAAACCACCGTGTTTTTTTGCTGAATCACTTCAGAGCTGCAACGCGGGAGTCCATGAATTCTGCTTCGTCATGCTGCAATGCCTAACTGTACCCTGCGAACATCACGCCTAAGAAATCTGAATGCAAGATAAATACTATAAAAACACAACAACAACAGTTCACTGTCGTAATTCGATAACCACAATGAGGCTGAACCTTGCCCTTAGGACACCTGAAGCAGAAGTGGAGCTCGGCGACACAAAACTAGGCGTCGTGGAGGAGGAGGAGGCGGCGGCTTGGATTCAGCACCGTTTCCAGAAGGGCTATAAAGTGCTCAAAAATTCTTTGACCTGGAAAAAAAACCCAAAGTGCCAGTTGTTATCTCTTCATGACAAGGCAAAAACTGGCCGCTAAATCTCAGGTTCTATTAAACTGCCACCACCCCACTAAAACCTGGACGTTGAATTCACGCCTCTTATGTAGGGAGAAATCCTAACCTGGACGGGCCAGCCTAGCCCGATCTCATCAAATCTCGGAAGCTAAGCAGGGTTGGCCCTGGTGAGTACTTGGAGGGGAGACCGCCGAGGAAGCCCAGGGCTGCTACACAGAAGCAGGCGATGATGAACCACCCGTTCGTCTCTTGCCTTGAAAACCCATCGGGGCCGCCAGAACTCAGCTGCTTGTTGACGGCACTTTGCATTCCGTTAAACATTACTGGGCCCAAAGAGATGCCGTGCCTTGCGTGTCCTTTCCAAGCATTTGGATTAGCTTTTATGTGGACTACTTGGAAACCCCAGCTGGCCTTGATGGCCCTGACCCCGATGGCCCAGGCTCTCATGATCTCATGAGATTTCAGAAGCTAAGCAGAGTCGGCCCTGGTTAGTATTTGGATGGGAGACCACCAAAGGGAAGTCCAGGGTCCCTGAGCAGAGGCAGGCAATGGAAAACCACCATGCCCCGAGATAAGTGGAGTATAATTTGCATTTGAAAATGGATTCGCTTGCAGCTAAGTTGTTAGCTGATGTCAGCTTTGTGACTTTTGCTGTGGTTAAACTTTTGCTCATTATATTTAGAAAAAGAGAGAAGAGATTGGATTTATACCCCGCCCTTCACTACCCAAAGGAGTCTCAGAGCACCTTACAAACTCCTTTCCCTTCCCCTCCCCACAACAGACACCCTGTGAGGTAGGTGGGGCTGAGAGAGCTCTTTCGAGGACTGCTCCTGAGAGAACAGCTCTGAAAGAACTTGTGACTCACCCAAGGTCACACCAGCAGCTGCATGTTGAGGAGTGCGGAATCAAACTCAGTTCTCCCAGACTGGAGTCCACACTCCTAACCACTACACCAAACTAACCACTACACTACACTACACCTCAACATATACAGAAGGTAAAGACAGTAATACACCGTACATAGAATTAAGGCAGTAATATCTTATAATGTAGATACTGTATCTGCAATTATGTACTTTGTATCTTTTCTCATTTGCTTATGACTAATTGGTCTGTCATGGAGCTGCGGTGGCTCAGTGGTTAAGACGCTGAACTGCAGGCTCTGGAAGGTCAGTAGTTCAGCAGTTCGAGACCCGGGTGCCGCATGACAGGGTGAGCTCCTGTCTCTAGTTCCAGCTCCTGCCAACCTAGCAGTTCGAAAGCAAGAAATTGCAAGTAGATAAATAGGTACCACTTTGGTGGGAAGGTAACAGCGTTCCGTGCACCTTGGTGTTTAGTCATGCCGGCCACATGACCACGGAAACGTCTTCGGACAGCGCTGGCTCTTCGGCTTTGAAACGGAGATGAGCACCGCAACCCTAGAGTCGGATTCGACTGGCTTTCGAGCAAGGGAACCTTTACCTTTACCTAATTGGTCTGTGAGCACTGATAAATAAATGGAATGGAAAACCACCTCTTCCCTCTCTAGTCTTGAAAATAAAAAGCACAGGTGAGCTTCCCACAACACAGGGAGGCAGTGTGCCTTCCCCCAAATGACACCAGGCTGTTTCTTGTGCACATCAGCAACATGGGCTATTTATTTACTGAATTTGACTTTTTGGCCGCCCTCCCCCCCCCCTGAAAAACAGGGCTCAGGGCGGCGTGCAACAGTCTTACAAAAGGTTTCAAAATGAGATTAATACATAAAACACGATTTACAGTAGGCTAAACCAATAATTTCTGGAATTTGTTGCTGTAGATTTTCCGGGTTGTGTGGCCGTGGTCTCGGCATTGTAGGACCTGACGTTTTTGCCAGCAGCTGTGGCTGGCATCCTCAGAGGTACAACACGGAAAGATGTGTCAAGATAGGTAGGCAGGTAATTTATATCTACCGTGGAAGGTGGGGTAGGGCTGAGTCATTATCTTGTAGGAGTTCTCCAGGCTACGAACATGCTAATGCAGCAGCTTTCCTGAAGAGGTTCTTTTGTCTATGGATTGTTTCCTGAGGAGGTTTCCTGTGGAGGTTCTTTTGTGTGTGGAAAGGCTATTGAAACTCTAATCTTATCTGTAGTGCTATTGTCGGCTGTACAGTATTTTGTGTTTTTCACAAAAAAATTTCTGGAATATCGTCGCCTCTTAAAGGAGGGAGGTGGGGAAGAAGGAGGAAGAGTCCCACACTCGATGGAAGACCGTCGCTGTCCTCAACCGAACGCCTGACGAAACATCTCAGCCTTACGTGCCCTGCAGGACAGCAACAAGACCTGCAGGGCATGGAGGTTATTCGGCAGAGAGTTCCACCAGGAAGAGGCCAAGGCAGAGAAAGCCCTGGCCCTGGTTGAAGACAGCCGGATGCCTCTCAGGTCAGGGGCCACCAGGAAGTTCTTATCTCCGGAGCGTAAAGCTCTTCTGGGGGTGTACCAGGAGAGGCCATTGCAACACCCCCCCCCACATTACCTCCAGTAAGTTCTCATCTCTTGGCCATGGGGGCCAGAGGAGCATCTCTTAGCGCATACAGAACTGTCCGTCACTACTGATGAGAACTGAGAAGCAGGCCAGCATGCACCTCTGTGGCACAATCCCCATTTGAGTGCCCAGGGGCTTCTCGATCCAGGTGATGACAACGCTGGACAGAAAAAGCAAAAAAGCCAATATTCTCCGCCAGATTTTTTTGTTGTTGTTTACCTTTTCGATCATGTTCTCATGCTTGTCTTTGTTGCCTTTGAAGTCTTCGTTCACGTCCAGCGATAGGACTGGTACCCCTTGCAGGTAGTCGAAGTCCGTTCTGCAAAGAGATTCAACAGTAGTAGTGGGAAGCTGGAGACAGAGGAGGGCCACTCACACGTTACGGAGAATGCACGGGCAACCTCCATAGGCACGCGCACACCTGTTCCAAAGAACGAGCCAACCCACATTCACCTGACAAATGGAACTGGGGACCAGTACCTAGATCAAGGCAGGGTTTAAAATCACACACTCAGCGGTACATGTCTTGAATGTAACGTGATAATTCCTCAACATATACAGAAGGAAAAGACAGTAGTACACAGTACACAGATTGTGCGCGTGTTCACTGTTAACTTGTGAACAAGGGTAGAGAGGATACATATCGCATCATCACTAGGGGATGATTCATTATTATTATTCTGTAATTTATTGGGGAAAGTGATCTATTGCCCTGAGCTGGATAGCCCGATCTCATCAGATCTCGGAAGCTAAGCATGGTCAGCCCCTGGTCAGCGTTTGGATGGGAGACCACTAAGGAAGACCAGGGTCATAGCTGGTTGTTCTTATAATCCCCCACTAATTCTTCCAACTGACTTGACGCGAAATTGTGTTCCCACTATTGTTCAGTCTCTGTCACTCCAAATACCCCACACTAAGGCTCGATCGGTCCATCGGATTACCCATAGAATAAAGGGTAAACAATGAATTTGCGTATTTAAACTTGTTAACAGCTGGGATTGTCATGGTGTAAATATAACACAGGCTCATACAGCTATTACGACTTTTTATCCACTTTGATGTACACCTCCCTGTTTTCCATGTTTGTGTTTTTTCTATTCTTGCATTATGTGTATCGTACAAAAGTATAAAAATAAAGTTTAAAAAAAAGGAAGACCAGGGTCACCACAGAGAGGCAGGCAATGGCAAGCCACCTCTGTTAGGCTCTTGTCTTGAAAACCCGGGGCGGGGGGGGGGGGGTTGCCATAAGTCAGCTGTGACTTGACGGCCAAAAAGACCACATTTTTTCCTTTAAGCTCTTAACCAAAAATGGGGTCTCAAAACACTTTAGATAAATCAGGAAATGATAAAACAGCAAAAACACAAAGTGCCCACAGAACAAACCAACAAGAATACCAAAAGCCAGCAAAAGGTCTAAAGAAAGACCTCAAGACGTCCAGCACAAATTAAAGTTGGAACGTTTTTGAAAATTCTCCATCAGCAGACGTGGCAGCCTTGGTAACCATAGCATTATAAAAGTAACTGTAAAAAGATGCAGAGAAGAGAGAAGAGACTGGATTTATACCCCGCCCTTCAGTACCCAAAGGAGTCTCAGAGCGGCTTACAAACTCCTTTCCCTTCCCCTCCCCACAACAGACACCCTGTGAGAGAGGTGGGGCTGAGAGAGCTCTGATAGAAACTGCTCTTTTTCAAGAACACCTCTGACAGAACTATGTCTTGCCCAAGGTCATCCAGCAGCTGCAAGTGGAGGAGTGGGGAACCAAACCCGGTTCTCCCAGATTAGAGTCCGCCCACTTAACCAGTACACCAAACTGCAGCAGAAAAATGCACATATAAGCCAAGAGCAGCTAGGACAGGGACTTAGCAGATGAATGCTAAACAAAGAGATGGCCAAGGCTGAAGAATCCTTCACGGCTATATATACACAGTCTTAAATATTCATGAAAAAGAATCCTAAAATTAGGTTCTGTGTCCAGATTTAAGAAGGGTAAATATCTAGAAACTGCGCACTTCAGAAAAGAGGCCTCGGCACTGAAGGACTCCCGGCATTCAAAATTTTTTAAAAAAATGTACAGTGTCCAGTGACTTCCTTGGGGTTACAGAGAGATGCTTGTTAACTTCCAATCTGAATTCCGAGTCCCCAGCAATGCTCCCTGTTATAGTTGTGGAGCAGCAATTCTACTTTGTGAGCTACGGGCATTAAAGTTGTGAGTGTGCGATTTGGCTACTGCAAAAATGTGAACTGGAGGCTAAAAAACTGTGAGCTAGCTCACACTAACTCCGCTTAGAGGGAACACTGGTCCCCACAGATTTCTATCCAATCATCCCCTGGCAGGTGCTAGAAACAGACGACCACGAGGATAAAAATTACCGCAACGTCCTGTGCTGAAGCCAGCTTTCGTGTTTGTAGTGAAGCTTCTCCAGATATTCTATGGGGATGCCTTGTTCTTCGTCTCTCCCACGCACATAGATCCTGTTCAAGCATTTCTAAGAACGGGAGACAAGAATGAAGAAGAATGTTCAGACTGAAATGGGAACGCCGTGGTCTCTAGAAGGAAAAAAGCCACATTTTTTTCTCTTGCAGGGAAAAAAGTTGACAAGGAATCTCACGGCTCTTGAAAGTCGGGGTGCCAAGCCTCCAAGTGAGACCAGGGGATCCCCTGGAATTACAGATCACCTCCAGACTACGGAGATCAGATCCCCTGGAGAAAATGGATGCTTGGGAGGGTGGACTTTATATGGCATTGTGCCCCACTGAGGTCCCTGCCCACCCCCAGGCTCCATCCCCAAATCTCCAGGAGTTCCTGGAAACGCGACTCCCCCGTCCGCCACCAGTGGCCAGAGGGGACCTGGCAAACTTACTTTAAAGACTCCCACCCCCATAACTTGGGATACAAACAACAAAACACATCTGTGCGTGTTTCTGGTCACGTGTGTGTTTATATATATATATATATATATAATCTGCGGCACTCTAATGCTTCAGCAACTAAAAGCCAATCAGCATCCCTACCCCCAATTTACGTTGATGGGTTCAAGATCTCCTGCTAACCCTGGATGCACAAACAAAGTAAGACCGGGGAACAAATATGATAAAGAGTTCTGGAGAAAGACATGGCCCCAGACCAACGCTCCCTCTAAGCTGTAGGGTCTTGTGAGCAAAAATCCTACTTGGTGAGCTGCTGGCAATTAAAGTTGTGAGCGAGCAATTCGGCTAGTGCATCAATTACTTTGCTCTGGAGCCATCCCTCCTGAGCTCAGACAGAAATGCGTGAACCGGAGGCTAGAAAACTGTGAGCTAGCTCACGCTAACTCAGCTTAGAGGGAACACTGCCCCAGACCCAAAGAGAGCACAACCAACGGATTAAGTGGACATTCTCAAACATGGCAACTTTAGCCTGTACAATATTTCAAACTCTCCAAGTGCTAGGAGGACAGTGTGACCACACTAAGGCTGCATGGCCCAATCTTTTCTTCTTCTTTTTTTGCATGTTTTACATACAAAAGAACATCAACCACAAGATCAGCAGCTCAGCTGCAGCCCTAAGCTCCTTGCCTTTCCAGGCCTCTCTAGGGAAGATTGGAAACTAGCGGCCTCTTCACACGGTCAGCAGCAGCCGTGCCTGAAAGTTCCAGCATGGAAGCGGTAAAGCTTGTGGGATTTTTCCATCACTGGAGATAACCCAGCAACCCTGCCAATGGCCAGCCTGGGAGATCTTGAGGTTAATGGGCAGAAGGGCAGAATTCCACTTACAATTACAGTCTGCACTAGACACTTTATGACATAACATTCAACCCAGCATTTGCTGGACGCAGGAGAGGTGCAAGTTTAAGGAGTCTGTACAGTTGTCAAAGCAATTCTTCTGCATTGCCCGACGCACCCAAGACACACCCAAGTCGCAAAGTAATCCTCAGTTTACCCAGACGGGAGGAGGTGCATGAAAACGAGAAGGTTCAGCCCAAAGCAGGAATGGGACATCCCAAAGCCATAAAAAAAAACTATTCACACATGAAGCTGCCTTATACTGAATGATAATCATGGAAATTCAGATGCGGTTTTATCAAATAAAATATAGTAGCCACTATATCATAGTGATTATTCCCTGCGTTTACGACGTAATTTACACTGTGACCCCATGAACTATTTGGGGTTTTTTGCTTTTTATACTGAATCAGACCACTGGTCCATTAAGGTCAGTATGGCTCTTCAGGGTCTCAGGCAGAGGTCGTTCACATCACCAACTGCCTGGTCCTTTTAACTGGAGAGGCCAAGGATTGAACCTGGGACCTTCTGCATACCAAGCAGATGCTCTTCCATTGAGTCACAGACCCTCCCCAGGACATTCCTCTCTAGGACACGCAGAAAGATTAAATGCCCTAATCCCACCCAAGCAGCTGACCGCGCAGTCACAGAGCTGAGGGCTGTCCCAGTCAATGTTCCCCTCTAAGCTGTGGAGTCTTGTGAACAAAAATCCTACTTTGTGAGCTACTGGCATTAAAGCTGTGAGCAAGTGATTTGGCTACTGCATAAATTAGCTTGCCCTGGAGCCGTCCTTCCTGAGCGAAGACAAAAATGTGTGAGCTGGAGGCTAAAGAACTGTGAGCTAGCTCACATTAACTCAGCTTAGAGGGAACACTGGTCCCAGTCTTGTTGGTTCCTAACAGCTAATCAGGATGGTGACACCCCTTTCGACTCACACAGAGTGCCCACCACCCTCGACAACCTCCTTCTCACGTTCTGGGTTATCAGTAGGTCAGGCCATTACATTTGCCACCCTCCTTGTCTCTTTTAAAATATACAGAGAGCCAGGATCATTTCACACCTCGGGTCCTCCCTCGCACTCCCAGAGACACCCACAGACCCGGAAGGCCAGCCCCCTTTAATAACAAGCCCTCACTCACACAGAGTTACTAGGTTGGTTCTTAACTGCTGTTTTTCAACGCTCTCTCCCAACATTCCTTCAGCTCTCACTGGCTGCCTTTAGGGAGAGGAGTTACCTAACCTTTCCGTCACAAGGATATTCCTAGATTTTATTTATTTAGAAAACTTATTTATTTATTTATTTATTTATTAATGAGGGCCACCAAGGTGGCTAACAATTTAAAAGATGTGTGATAAAATCACATTTTAAAACCATTAAAGTCAACACACACACCCCAAAAACACACACATTATTAAAACAATTAAGATATGTACGGGACAATTAAATTAAAATAATTAAGATATGTACAGGACGGGATCGAGGTTTATAAGATTATGCATGGGACAGAGCAGGTTGAGAAAGAAGTACTTTTCTCCCTTTCTCACAGTACAAGAACTCATGGGCACTCCATGATATTGCTGAGCAGTCAGGTCAGAATGGATAAAAGGAAGTTCTTCTTCACCCAAAGAGGGATTAACACATGGAATTCACTGCCACAGGAGGTGATGGTGGCTACAAGCATGGATGGCTTCAAGAGGGAATTAGATAAGCATATGGAGCAGAGGTCCATCAGTGGCTATGAGCCACAAGGTACAAATAGGGTCTCTCAGTCTGGGGCAAGTGATGCTCTGTATTCTTCGTGCTTGGGGGGGGGCAACAGAGGGAGGGCTTCTAGTATCCTGGCCCCACTGGTGGACCTCCTGATGGCACCTGGTATTTTTGACCACTGTGTGACATAGAGTGTTGGACTGGATGGGCCACTGGCCTGATCCAACACTGGCTTCTATTATGTTCTTATGACATAAAAACAGCAATTAAAACAATTGGTTAGGAAGGAGGGATTGCTGAGTGGATGCCAAATGAAACACAAAATTCTTCATCTGCTGGTGGAAGACAGAAACAGAAGGGAACAGGCAAATCTCCCTGGGGGGAGAGGTCCAGAGTTTCGGGGCCACTACTGAGAAGGCCCTCTCCCCGGTTGCCACCCACCTAATCTCAGAAGTCGGGGGCACCCAAAGAAGAGCCTCCAAAGATTACCATAGTGGCTGAGCAGGTTCCTAGGTTCCCCACCCTCCGTCACTCTATGTATCTTACATTTAAATGGGAGAGGGAGGAGAAGAAGAGATTGGGTTTATACCCTGCCCTTCACTGCCCCAAAGGAACCTCAGAGCGGCTTTACAATCCCTCTCCCTCCCCACAACAGGCACCCTGTGAGGTAGGTGGGGCTGAGAGAGCTCTTTTGAGAACTGCTCCTGAGAGAACAGCTCTGAGAGAACTTGTGTCTGACCCAAGCGGCTGCATGTGGAGGAGTGGGGAATCAAACCCAGCTCTCCCAGATTAGAGCCTGCACTCCTAACCACTACACTGTACTAGGACTCGAAACACAGTACATACTATGGCTGGGCAGGAGAAAACCAAGAAAATGCTGGTGAAGATCTGTAGCAATCCTGACAAGGCAAGTCAATCACCTGACCTGGGTATAAAAATGAAAGGCTAATGGAACTGTCTGCCAGCTCCTTCCCTGTGGTGTGCGAGGACCAGGGGAAGGGTCGCAGCTCAGTGGCCGAGCCCTTGCTGAAAGTTCCAGGATCAAATCCTGGCATCTCTGGTCAAGCGGCAGCCAGAGTGGGACAGACCGTGGCCCCGAGGCTCTGGAGAGCTGCTGCTACTAAGGCAGGTGGACAACAGTACGACTCTGATGTAAGAAAATCAGTCAGTCTTGTTGTTGGAAAGCTCATGAAAGAGATCCTAAGTATAAATACACATTGATGGGGTCTGAACTGACAGAGACTGGCCAAGCGAGAGATCTTGGAGTCGTAGTAGATAACTCAATGAATATGGTTTGGACAGTGTGACGACTGCCATCAAGTCATGGCCAACGCCATGCTGGGGATTATTAGAAGGGAATTCAAAACAATACCAGTCATTCTCACCAGGCTGCAGTATAAATCACTGGTGCAAACTCTTTGCAAATATTCGTACATAATTCTGGTGCTCTTGCACCTCTAAAAGTATATTATAGACTTTGGAAAAGTGCAGAAGGGCAACCAGAATCATAAAGGGTTGGAACACCTATCCTATGAAGAATAGGTTAAATCGCTTGGGGCTCTTTAGCTTAGTAGAAACGACAGATGTAAGCGTGACATGATCGAGGTTTATAAGATTATGCATGGATAGCACCAAGCGGAAAAAGAAGGAATTCTCATTATTCTTAGCAATAGCAAGAACTGGTGGGCACTCCATGAAATTGCTTGAACAATCGGGTTAGGACAGATAAAGGAAGTACTTCTTCACCCAAAGCGTGATCTAACATATGGAATTCAATGCCACAGGATATGGTGGCAACTATAAGTATGGACAGCTTTGTATAGAGAATATCGTTAACATATATGTAACAGATGTACACCAGTGACAATATCAACAACAAAGTAGTAGATAGGAACCTCAGTACTGGGCAAGTGATAAGCTCTATCCTTAGTGCTGGGGGGGAGCAGAAGAGAGAGCTTCTAGTGTCCTGGTCCCAATGCTGGACTTCCTGATGGCATCAAGATGGTGTAGATGGGCTATTGGCCTGATTCAACATTGGCTTCTCTTATGTTCCTATGAGTATTTAAACTATTTACTGTAACTGGCTAGCTAGTACTCGTATATTCATGGAATTGGTTTAGCTTGTTGATGATGCCTGTCAAGTCATGGCCGACCTACGATGTCCCTGCAGGGTTTTCTGAGACAAGAGACAAATCCAGATGATTTCCCGTTGCCTGTCCCTGCTAGCATCTCTGGACTTCCCTGGCGGTCTTCCATTCGTGTTCTATCCAGGGCCGACCCAGCTCAGCTTCCGAGACCAGCTTGTCCAGAACAGAGCTCTCGGGTTGCTCTCAGGGGCCAGATACAGGGACTGTATAATGCCAGACCTGGGAAATCTGCACTGATGGCCCATTCCTTTCCAGGCACAATTTAAAACAGTGGTTCTCGCTTCTAAGCTCCTGAGCAGCTCATGAAGGAAAACTTTCTCCTGTGCTCTCTAGCCAGCCTCGCCCTCTGAATGCTCCCCTCCCCTGCTCACTCGGCGCCTGCCCTACAAGCATTCAGGCCCCACGCCAAAATACCTTTGTTTTACCCCCATCTTTAACTGAAGTTTTATCCCACCCTTTCCAGCTGACTCACGGCCAGCATTCCTTCTCAGCGCTGCTTTACAGCTGTTTTACTATTACAGTTTCATGACTTCTGCTCAGATGGCTTTGTTGCTGTTTTTATGCCACATTCGGGGTGATCTATGGCTTATGTCATGGATGTTTTTATTGATGTAATTTATGGTTTTATTATTGAATATCTTTTTACCTGCCTCTGCCAGGTATTTGGACAGACAACCTGTACATTTTCTAAGCCATGATGTATTTTATGGTTTTATTATTGAATATCTTTTTAGCTGCCTCCACCGGGTATCTGGATGGGCAACCTGTACATTTCCTAAACCACTTACAAGGGTTAATATGCCACCTATAAAATCTGTTCGAGGTATTTCAGGTATACGAGCCCATGCCGAGCAATGTTCCCTCTAAGCTGTGGAGTCTTGTGAGCAAAATTCTACTTTGTGAGCTACTAGCATTAAAGTTGTGAGTGAGCAATGTGGCTACTGCATAAATTAATTTGCTCTGAGCCATCCTTCCTGAGTTAAGACAAAATGTGAGCCAGAGGCTAAAAACAGCGAGCTGGCTCACACTAACTCAGCTTAGAGGAAATACTGGTGCCCAGCAATCTAATGGAGGGGAGGGGCTAACATTCTCTACTCTGTTCTCATTTCTGTTTTTTCTTACCTCGGGGGTCGCTCGGAGATAAATAATACCATCCAGATGAAGACTAGATCCAAACTGCTCATTCATCCAGTTATGCCAGTCTTGATATATAGTCCATTCTGTTTCGTTCATGCAGTCGGACTCGTAGAGATTAGATGCAAAGATGTACCTTAATAACAACAACAACAAAAGAGAGAGTACTTTTGAGCTCGGTATAATCTCGTATTCTTCCAGAAACTGCTTACATTAAAAGGGGAAGAGGCGACAATGACAGAAAGAAGAAAAGGGGTAGAGGTGAGAATGACAGAAGGAGGAAAGCTGAATGGATGACTTGGACTAGTTAGATAACAGCCCACCGAATTATTTTAGCACAAGTCGAAAGAAGAGATTGGATTTATACCCTGCCCTTCACTACCCAAAGGAGTCTCAGAGCGGCTTACAAACTCCTTTCCTTCCCTCCCCACAATAGACACCCTGTGAGGTGGAAGAAGAAGAGATTGGATTTATACCCTGCCCTTCACTACCCAAGGGAGACTTAGAGCAGCTTACAAACTCCTTTCCCTTCCCCTCCCCTCCCACAACAGACACCCTGTGAGGTCGGTGGGGCTGAGAGAGCTCTGAGAGGAACTGCTCTTAAGAGAACAGATCTCAGAACTGTGATTGGCCCAAGGTCACCCAGCAGCTTCATGTGGAAGAGTGGGGAATCAAATCCGATTCTCCCAGATTAGAGTCCACGCACTTCACCACTACACCGAACTGGCTCCAATGATATGAAATGATAACAGCATCACCAAACCGTCGGTGGTTGAGTGGAAAAGAAGCTTAGCGGTTCCCCTACAGTTATGGAGTAACTTCCCTTCGGGCAGAGGGCCACAGCCCAAGTACCTTCTAGAAGCATTTTAAACTGTGAAAAATATTTGCACAAGACAAAATTCATACCTGTCGCTATAAACGGATCTCTCGAAGAAAACTACGGAGTCCTCAGCCTCCTTGAGCTTCCCGTCGAGAGATTTCAGCTGCGCCCGGATTCTGCTCAGACAGGCGTATGTCTGGAAAGTGAAGGCCCATCTCTCCGGCTTTTCGTACATCATCTGGAGTAAGTTGCCTCCACTCTTTTGAGAGGCTGTCAGCTCCTCCTAAAGACACGAAACAAGCAAAATGCCACTTGTTTTAGCGCCGTCTCTATAATTCCCAAGGCCACTCTAACAAACTGGTATCGCTTCTGATCAATGTTACCACTTTATTTATTTACTTACTACCAGGGCTTTTTTTGGTAGAAAAAGCCCTGCAGGAACTCATTAGCATAATAGCACCCACCTTTTGCTTCTTATTCTGTTTACCTTGTTTGTTGCCAAAAACCCAGGGCTTTTTTTTTTGGAGCAGGAACTCCTTTGCATGTTAGGCCACACACCCCTCAAGTAGCCAATCCTAATGAGTTCCTGCTGCTGGGTGTGGCCTGTTATGCTACTGAGTTCCTGCTGGGCATGGCCAACTTGGGAGCCAGCCGGAGCGCCGTTCCTGTGCGTTCCTGCCCAGAAATAGCCATGCTTACTACATTGAAATCCCACCTTTCTTCCCAGTGGGGACCAGAGCGGCTTACAAAGTTCCCCTCTTCCCCATTTTATCTTCGTAGCAACCCTGTGAAGCAGCAGGAGAAAAGAGCAGGAGTCCAGGAGCACCTTAAAGACTTAACGAAATTTGTGGCAGGGGAGGAGCTTTCGTGGGTCACTGCTCACTTCTTCAGGAAGTTGGTACTCACGAAAGCTCCTCCCCCTGCCACAAATTTCGTTAAGTCTTTAAGGTGCTCCTGGACTCCTGCTCTTTTCTTCTGCTGCAGACAGACAAACACAGCTACCCATCGTGATCTACCCCTATGAAGTAGGCTAGGCTGAGAGCATGCAAGCAACCCAAGGTCTCCCACCAGGCTTCCATGGCAGAGTGGGGATTCAAACTTGGGTTTCCCAGATCCTAGACTGACACTCTCACCGCTATACTATGCTGCCTCTCTGACTTTAACTGCATCTTATATAGTCTGCCAAGTGCCCTGGGAGTCCAGGGCGAAAAAATCTGCTGCCCAATAGCAGACGGTAATCAACCCCCACCTTCTTCAGCAGTGAGTACTACTAAAGAACATAAGAGGAGCCAGGCTGGATCAGGCCAATGGCCCATCCAGTCCAACACTCTGTGTCACACAGTGGCCAAAAATACCAGGGGCCCTCCATGTATGTGGGTGCTGCTGAAATTGAGCAGCAGAGCACGACATCATATTGCATGACACAGCCACAGCAACAAAACCAAAGAGTATCAGTTGTGCTAGCTGAGGGTGCCTAGGCTAAAGATGGGGGACTTGCAGAATTTGCACACGTTTCACGTTCAGTGGTCTCTCTCCCTCTCTTGCCATAAAGTCACGGCTGACTTATGGCGATCCCATACGGTTTTCAAGGCAAGAGACATTCAGAGGTGCTTTGCCATTGCCTGTGTCACTCACAACCCTGCCAGTCTTTGGTGGTCTCCCGTCCAAATCTTAGCCAGGGCCGACCCTGCTTAGCGTTCGAGATCTGATGAGATTGGGCTAGCCTAGCCTGGCTCTCTCTACCCGAACACTATTGGTTGAGTTATGTGAGGATATTCCAGGGAAGGCCTTTTCTCGGAAATTCCTGCGATCAAAGCAAACGCCTTCCCTCCAGCAGGCTGGAAGGAGTCAGCTGCCAGAGGAAACTACCTGAAAACCCTTTTGGTCTCTAAGATGCTACTGGACTCAAATCTAGTAATTAAAGAAGAACTTGGTAATGAGCGTGCTTATGGAATACACAGCCTTTCTTCACTTAGAACTCCTCTGCCCGAAAGAACAAGTGAAAGGAGATGGTGACACAGGCATCGGATAAAAACCAAACATGTCGGAGATAACTTCTTTTCAGTATTGTTGGGGACCTGAGCGACCCTCAAGTTCCCCGACTGTGAGCATAGCCAGGGACCCATCCTCAGCATCCATGTGCCAAAGCCACAATGCATGTGGCCCCTCTAAGTTGAAGTCTTCTGCTCCACTGCTTGATGAGGGCTGGCCCTTTAACAGCCAACTGCCTGATGAGCAGCTTGGCAGGCAGCCTTGAGCCAGGGGTGGGGAAACAAGGAGATGAGTGGCAGCTGGGATGCAGGGCGGCCACAGCTCCCTGCAGGAATTGCTGGTATCCCACGGGAGTTCCAGAGGGGTGGAGCCTCCCAAGGGGCCGGCTGGCTGCACAAAACCCCAAAGGGAAATAGATAGGAAAGGGCATGCTGGCTCCTGCTCCTGAGTTTGAAAGGAGCAGGGTCAGGAGAGAGGTAAGAACCAAGGTGAGGGCAGGCCCCCACAGAGCTGGGTCAAGAAAGGCCCAAGCCACTTCCATTTTTGCACACACACACCGTAAATTAAAAAATGAAGATGTGCGAAAACAATGATACAAAATTAGTAGTATTATATTTTAAATGTTTACATTTAATACAATACGAAAAAAATATTGTAAGACTTTTTAAGAAATGGTCCCATTTTTATTTAACATGTGATTTAATGCCCAAAGTGTAAATGTGAGGCCTGGGTGAAACGGATCTGTTGCCCCCCCTTCCCCCCACTCTCAGAGGCCCTGGATGAGGGAAACCTCCTTCCATCTTAGTCTGACCCTGTGGGGGATACACAAGTGCCCCCTGCTGGCAAGGATCTGCCAGACATGGGCTACAGGTATGTCCTACCAAGCGAGAAAAGGTTTGGATGTTAATAACAGTATTTGAAGAGCACCTAGGAATTTGCTTAGCTGGTGTGGGCATTCACTGGCCCTCAAGACGTTTTACTCCAAAGGACTGCAATGCAGGCTGAAAAAAGAGAAAGCTCAACTCTTGAGTTCTTTTATTCCTGTACTGAAAGAGCACATCTAGCCTGGCTGATGCCATCTGCCATGTCAGAGGGGACCCAGCAACAGCTGTCGGCCTGGTGTCTGGAAGCAGCTGGCAACCTGTCTTCTAAGCATATGCAAAGAATAAAACTCCAGTCCTGATACTTAAGAAAAGACCTCTTCCAGCCTTTTTATTGGAAAAGATTAGGTTTCAGTTGTTTATGTCATGAAATTTCTACTAGCAACAGAAAACTTGGCTGTCTTGAACATATGGGCACTGTAACTTATTAACAATTAGGCCAGCAGTCACATGGAGCCATAAGAGAGGCAGAACATCTTTAACCTCAATATTATGAGACATATGCTTTCTGACAGCAGAGGATTGGTAGCATGAGTTCTATAGTAGGATGAACAGTAGGCATGTATAAGCACAACCAGCCAGAATTCATTAGTTTTTCAAATAAGAGCACTAACAGTGCTGCTTGCTGCAATCCTCATCATTTTAAGAAAGCATATCCACAACTTTGGCATTTGTAATCAATTACTTACATGTCTCGGCATGCTCAGCTGCACCCATACACTCAACCACTAGAGGGCAGATTGGGAGCCAGTTAAAACAGTGATGTCATTAAAAAGAGGCTTTTGTGGGAAAGTTTGATTAAAATGGAATCTCTGTTCCTCTTGGAAACAAATAGTATACTTTTACAAGGTGATGTAGAGGGAAGGGGAATAAGCATCAGGTACAGAGGTGCGTGGTTTTTTTGCTTTTAACCTAAAAATTATGCAGCAATTTGTAAGGTGGATAGCTGTGTCAGTCTGAAGCAGAACAAAGTTCAATTTGGGTATATGCTTTCATGAGCATACAACACTTTTTCAGATGCAACTTGAAAGTAACTGAATCCCACAGAACTGTGTGGGCGGCAAGTTGAAACTGCAACCAACAGAGGCTGAAATGTGGTTGTTTTTGCCTCTTTGCTCCACCCCACAATTTACGGCCCCTGCATCACAGAGAGGCGAGGTTTTTGTCCCCCTGACAACACGATCACGTAAAACTCATACCTCACAATCATCTTGGCAAGTCTGAACATTGCACCATCTTGCTACGGGCTCAGGAACAACTTCCCATCCTTCTCTGGCTTGTTTCAGAATATTCACAAAGGTAGACTTCCCTGCAGCTGTGGAGAAAAGGACTATGCTTATTAGAAAGTACAATTCTAGTTTGTCCCTTAGCAGGGAAATACATGCTAGAAAGTGAAGATGGTTAATTAGCAATGTTTTCCTTTTAAAAGGTTTCAGGTATTTCACATCTGTTTAGAAGGCACACCCTGCAGTATTGCCCTGGCATAGGGTAGTTTATAATATTCCAAAGAGGGCAAGCACTGTTCTCTTGCGTCCCTTACTATTATTTAAAACATTCTAATGTTACCTTTCCACTCGATTAGGGTCCTCATGGTAATACCAAAACCAGGGATGAGGGTCAAAAATGGTTACTGAGGCTATGCCAAACGAAACAAAAAACACCTGATACAGGGAGACAGAAAAATTTCCCTGCTGTGGGAGTTCCAAAGTTTTGGCACCATGACCAAGAAAGCCCCTTCTCAGGCTGCTACCCATCTTAGCTCAGATGATGGGGTACCAGAGACAGCCTCTGAAGATAACACATCACCTGTACAGCATAATAAAGCTTGTTTATTTAAAATAGCTACTTTGACACCGTAGGAAAGCTTAGAGGTGAGTGCCCATCCTTTTTTGCTACTAGGACTCCTGATTATCAAGTAGAAATTTGACCGGTACTGTTTTCTTGCAGCGTCAATACAAATATGGGGAAAGCTTCATCTATCACATTTCTGCTTCCTACAAAGCTACTGTCCCAGGCACCTAGGGAACATTTGAGGCAAAGTGGATTTCATTCATCCGCTGTAATTGTTCTGGAGCCATCAGGGTTCCTTATAACAAGCTTTATGACTCTTAATATTCATTCTGGGTAGCGTTTAGAGGAAACTGGAAAAACCAGAATACCGATCTGTGGAGGCACTCAAAGCTAATGATCCTGTCAGCAGAGGCAGGAGAGACAGAGCACTATGTGAGAGGTATGAACCATCTTTAAGTAATAACATTAAAGTTATGGCACTTTTCTATGAATTTACACCAGCAATTCCTTATTTCTTGTTTACTGCAAGCCACTTTGAATCTATAGAATGATGCATAGCCTCCTAAATAATAATTTTTTAAAAAACATGGTAGGGGGAAGGATAGGGTAGCCAAGTCTGCCCTGGCCACCCAAGGAGGATGGGGTTGACAGATCCAGGTTGGGAAACTCCTGGATTTGGGAATGGAGTATGGAGAGGACAGGGACCTCAGTGGGCTACAATGCCATAGAATCTCCCCTCCCAAACATCCATTTTCCATTTTTTTCTGTGGGCACTGATGTATGCAGTCTGGAGATAACCTGTAATTCTGGAGGAACCCAGACTCCACATAGAGCCTGGCATCCACAGGGAAGGATGAGAAGACACCCCTCAGCACAAACAGTTTCTAATTTCATTCAGGTGGGGTAGCCATGTTGGTGTGACGCAACAGAACAAAGTTTGAGTCCAGCAACACTTTTAAGGCCAACAAAGTTTAATTTTCAGTATCAGCTTTAACGTGCATGCACACTTCTTCAGAAACTGGCACCTTTAAGACCAGCAATTCTGGGTCTAAGCTTTTCTGTTGTTTTGCAGTTATGCAGCCATCTTTTGCCTGCCCATGATGAGCAAGACGAAACATCCTTTTTCCATATTAACAAAAAGAGGCTGTGTCAGTGTTCCCTCTAAGCTGAGCCAGTGTGAGCTAGCTCACAGGTTTTTAGCCTCCGGCTCACACACATTTTTCTCTTCGCTCAGGAAGGGAGGGCTCCAGAGCAGACTAATTTATGCAGTCGCCAAACTGCTCACTCACAACTTTAATGCCAGAAGCTCATAAAGTAGCAGGTTTGCTCACAAGACTCCAGAGCTTAGAGAAAACATTGGCTGTGGTGTAAGATTTCATTCAATGGATGGGGTGGCGGGAAGAAATGGGGCCAACAGTGCACCCCACCATGAGCACCTTAAAGGAAGAAGAGGATTAGACTCCAATAGAGCAAAAGGGAAATGGGGATTGCCTCCGGGCTCGTCCCTTTCCTGCAAGACTTTCTCCCTCTCCCTGCCAAATTCTTACCCCGCCCTTCCTTCGAGGAGCACTCAGGGCGGCCCGCGCGCTTCTCCTCTCCTCAACGCTACCCTAACAACAACAACCCTGCGAGGTAGGCCAGGCTGTGGAAGGGCGCCAAGCCTGAGGCCACCCTCCGAGCTTCCAGGCTGGGGAGAAGAAGAGAAGCCGAAGAGAGCCCCAGCGGCTCTTCTCCCTTACCTATATTGCCCTCGATGGCGATTTTCTTGATCCTCTCGGCCCGGCTCCGTTTAGGTGGGGTCGCCATGGAGACCACGGTTGCTGGTGGATACCCGAAGGGCTGGCGGCCGCGAGAGACGGGAAGGGCGGCAGGACAAAACAGGCGCGCTCCCCCGCCTTCGCGCGAACCCCTCTCCTCAAGTTTGGTTTCTGCTCTCGCGCGCCAGTCTCTTTTTTACCGCGTTCGAATTGAGCGCGCGGTCGCTCCGGATTGGCTACGGCGCGTCGTGACGTAAGAGAGAGAGCGTGCCTTCCTGTCCCCCCTCCTTCCCGCCGGCGGGCTCCTTCCCTCCGACTCTTGGTCGTCAATGCTTCATTTGCATATTTTGTCGCGTCGCCACCCCCTTCTTCTTCTCCCGGCCGGCTGTGATCTCCCTACGGGTGCCTGAGAGGGTCAGAACGGCAGCAGAGACCGCGAAGACCCCCCTCCCCCACCGGCTTCTCTTGTACTGTACAGGCGATCACGTTCCGGTCAGAGAACGTGACGCCGGCTTAAAAGAGAAGAGCCTTAAATCAAGTGCCGAGCGATGGATGGAGCCGCAGGACGGGCTCGTCGGAGCGTGAACACATCGATCGGCGTGCGTGCTGCCGATTGCGGAGGGCGTGGTCGCCATAGCAACCAGCCAGGTTTTTCCGCCCCCTCCTTCCTAGGCCGCAAGTTCATCCTTCCGGGCTTTGGTTGCCAACTCGGGGCTTAGAAATTCCTGGAGCTTTGGAGGTGGAGCCTGGGGGCGGAATTTGATGAGGGGCCTCCCAACTTGGTGTGTGATGCCATAGAGTCCAACCTCCAAAGCAGCCATTTTCTCCAAGGGATCTCTGTCGCCTGGGTATCTTGTAATTCCAGGTCTCCAGACCGCACCTAGACGTTGGCAACCCTATGTGAGCCTCTGCTTTTTCTACCTCCGCTCTGGTTCTTTTGACAGGAATGCACTAAGCACAGACTTTCCAGTTGCTGTGGGGGGAAGCTGCTCCCATTATGCGACATGCTCCTATGGCTGCCAGCCTCCAGGTGGGGCCTGGGGATACCCCACTTTTACCACTGATCTCCAGCTGACAGAGATCAGCTCCCCTGGAGAAAATGGCTGCTTTGGAGGGTGGACTCTATTGGCATTGGACCATGCTGAGGCCCCTCCCCTCCCCATACCCCACCCTCTCCTGGCTCCACCCCCATAAGAACATAAGAGAAGCCAATGTTGAATCAGGCCAATGGCCCATCTAGTCCAACACTCTGTCACACAGCGGCCAAAATATACCAGGTGCCATCAGGAGGTCCAGCAGTGGGGCCAGGACACTAGAAGCCCCCTCCCACTGCTGCCCCCCCAGCACCAAGAATAGAGCGCATCACCTGCCCCAGACTGAGAGTTCCCATCTATACCCTGTGGCTAATAGCCACTGATGGACTTCTGCTCCATATATTTATCTAATTCCCTCTTGAAACTGTCCATGCTTGTAGCTGCCACCACCTCCTGTGGCAGTGAATTCCATCTGTTAATCACTCTTTGGGTGAAGAAGGACTTCCTTTTATCTGTTCTAACCCGACTGCTCAGCAGTTTCATGGAGTGCCCACGAGTTCTTGCATTATGAGAAAAGGAGAAAAGTACTTCTTTCTCAAAGTCTCCAGGTATTTTCTAACCCAGACCTGGCAACTCTACAAGCTGCTGGGGTCACATGCCGGACTCCAGGTGGGATCTGAGGATCCCCCGGAATTACAGCTCATCTCCAGGCTACAGAGATCAGTTCCTCTGGAGAAAATGGCTGGAGGGTGGACTGGACTCTGTGGCACTGTACCTTACCGAGGTCTCTGTCCTCCCCAGGCTGCACCCCCGAGTAATGTGTGTAACTGCCCCCTTGTGCTTGCTGTACTGAGGCCAAGGCACAAGTGAAGGGCCTCTGCACAAATAGCTTTCCATGTTGTTGTTCAGTCGCACAGTCAAGTCCGACTCTTCGCGACCCCATGGACCAGATCACGCCAGGCCCTCCTGTCTTCCACTGTCCTCTGAAGTTTGCTCAATTTCATGTTCGTTGCATCGATGACACTGTCTAACCATCTCATCCTTTGCCGTCCCCTTCTTCTTTGACCTTCAATCTTTCCCAGCATCAGGGCCTTCTCCAGTGAATGCTCCCTTCTCATTGGGTGGCCAAAGTATTTGAGCTTCATCTTCAGGATCTGGCCTTCCAGGGAACAGTCAGGGTTGATTTCTTTTAGGACTGAATGATTTGATCTCCTTGCAGTCCAAGGGACTCTCAAGAGTCTTCTCCAGCACCATAGTTCAAAAGAATCTATTCTTCGGCGCTCGGCCTTCCTTATAATCCAACTCTCGCAGCCATACATTACTACTGGGAATACAGTAACAAAAGATTTCCATACGACTCCCTTAACATACAGTGTGCATGGCTGGCTCTTCAATGATCACTACGGTTTCAAAACGCGGGGTGTTGCTAAATATCAAAAACGCAATTGAACCGGCGACATATTTGACTTCAGTGGAGGGAAAGAACTCTAGAAGGGCATTTGCTTCTGCTGCCGCAGTCATTCAAGGCAGCTACAATAAAAACCCCTACCCTGAAAGGCTATGTTTGTGCACTTCATGCAAGGTTGAATCGGTAGAGCACGTGTTTTTCAGTTGCCCATTCTACAGAGAGGCTTGTCTTAAAATTATTACCCCATTAGCTGATAGGATACCTGGTCACATTAATACAAACAAAGCAAGGCTTCACTGGCTTCTATCAGATAAGAATGCAGAGATGACGCATTCCGTTGCTGAGGTCTGTGCATTGCTTCCTCGATTGCGGTAGTCACATTTTGAAAGTTTTTAAATCAGATTTTTATTCTGTACATTATCTCTGTTTCCCTCCCCCTCTTTCTCATATTACATCTATATTGTATGTTGGTCTTAAGACCTTAATAATAAAACTAACTAAACTAAACTCTTCAGTGAGGGTGAGGCGAGGAAGTGGCCTCAGGCAGTAGAGTCGAGGGCTGCAGCCAGCCTACGGTTGCCATAGGCACTTCACTCTTAAATCCTTTTTTCCACACTGGCACAAGTGCAAAGTACAGAACGTTTGGAAATATAAGCATTGGAACCCTTTTGGAATGAGGCCCGTGGATCTCAGTTGAAGAAAAGCGCAAGAGTCCAGCCGCAACTTTAAAAAGTAACAAAATATGTGGCAGGAGATGAGCTTTCGTGAATCACTGCACACTTCTTCAGGTATCTGAAGATACCTTGTTCTTTTTTACTGCTACAGATAGACTAACATGGCTACCCATCTTGATAGATCTCAGCTGTGGGCACACGCTCAGCTGTTTTTGCTGGAAGACTCCCCTGGCGAGGCAGGGTAGGTCTCTTCCCTGTCCCGTTCCCCCCGCCCCGAAACTCAGAAGACAGGACTTTCAAGTCAGAGGCTGCAGCTGTAGGGTTTGAGAAGCTTTAAGTACCGAGGGCACCTGAAAAAACACGTAAGGTTAGATGCTAATGAACATTATCAACCCGTACTGATCTAATTTATGCAAAATATGCAGCAAGCACTACCAGTAAACACGACTGGGAAAAAAGCTACCGTAACAGAAGCGAGGGTGATCAAGATAACATAGAAAGCAGTTGTCCAGGCAACCTGAGGACTGGTGGGAACTAGTAAAAGCCATAAATCCAGAAAGACAAAAGCAAATGGTTTTATGCGCACACAGTGCAGGAAATCCAGCCAACTGAAGACCAGACCTTACTACCGACTACTTCTCAATCTGTTGTGAAACCTGGCGCACTCAGGTTCTTGAATATTATTATTTCAGGTATTTCTCTGTTGTCTTCCCATTAGAACATCTCTTAGTTGGTTTACAAGGAACATAAATCAAAAGCCCCCAAACTATAACAGCAAAAGCATCAGGGATGCAACAGCCAGTAATTCACTGAAGACATTTTTTTTTTAACCCGATACCTAAAGGCCAGCAAGGATGGTGCCAAGCAACAGCCAGTTTGGTGTCGTGTTTAAGAGCAGTGGGCTCTAATCTGAAAGAACTGGGTTTGATTCCTCACTCCTCCACATGAAGCCAGTTGGGTGATCTTGGGTCAGTCACAAGTTCTCTCAGAGCTGTTCACTCAAGCGCAGTTCCCAAAATAGCTCTCTCAGCCCCCACCTACCTCACAGGGTGTCTGTTGAGGGGAGAGGAAGGGAAGGAGGTGGTAAGCCGCTCTGAAACTCTGAGTGAAGGGCAGGATATAAATCCAATCTTTTCTTTTGAGCCAGTTTGGTGTAGTGGTTAAGTGCGCGGACTCTTATCTGGGAGAACCAGGTTTGATTCCCCCACTATTCCACTTGCACCTGCTGATGTGACCTTGGGTCAGTCACAAGCTCTGGCACAGCTGTTCTTGAAAAAGAGCTGTTTCTGGCAGAGCTCTCTCAGCCCCACCTACCTCACAGGGTGTCTTTTGTGGGGAGGGGAAGGGAAAGGAGTTTGTAAGCCGCTCTGAGATGCCTTTGGGCAGTGAAGGACGGGGTATAAATCCAATCTCTTCTTCTTCTTCTTCACAAAGAGTGTTCCTGGATGCTACCACAAAAGAGTATGGGATCCAGGGCCAACTTATCCATTAGGCACAGTAGACAAGAGCGTTTGGGGCCCACAATACTTTTTGGGGCCCAAAAAAAGGTTTTATTTCTTTAAAAATCAGAAGGGGGGAATGAACTTTCAGGGTCGAAAAAATGTTTAAATTTTTTTCTCACAATAAACAAAACAAAATGTTTAGGGCTCACAAAAATCTATTTTGCCTAAAATCGGGGGTGGGGGAGTTGAAGTATTGAACGTTATATCAAAAATAATTTTAAATATTTTTAGGGAGGAAGTGGGTGGGTCCCACAAAACTCATAATGCGGCCCTGATGGGATTTATATCCCGCCCTGAGCCCACGTTGGAAGGGGGGGATATAAATCCAATAAATAAATAAATGATGGGACCAGTGTTCCCTCTAAGCTGAGTTAGTGTGACCTAGCTCTGGTTTTTTTAGCCTCCAGCTCTCACATTTTTGTCTTAGCGCAGGAAGGAGGGCTTCAGAGCAAACTCACGTATGCAGTAGCCAAATTGCTTGCTCACGACTTTAATGCCAGAAGCTCACAAAGTAGAATTGTTGCTCACGAGACTCTACGGCTTAGAGGGAGCAGTGGATCATGGGACCCGCGAGTATTCTTCAAAGCAGAGCCTCCGGGCTTATCAGTCCTGGAAAGGGCCAAGTCCAACTATATTCTAGTAGCTTTGGGATGTTACCAAGGTCACCTGAGAAGTCGGTGTGGTCCAGCGGGTAGCTCAGGAGTTTTAAGGAGGGAAGGAGGCCTCCCCAGAAAGGAGAGATCAGAGAACTGTGTCAAGGCAAGATTCCCTCTTCCTTCATGACCTCCTCCCAGGAATTAAGATGTTATTCGTCAAGTCAATTGTCAGTGCTTGCTTCATTGAGCCCACCCATATATTTTCTCCTCTCGCCTCCCTGTTTTTGGGGAGGGTTTATTTTGGCACATTAAATACACACCGGGAACCCAAATATGCAATTAAAGCTTTACCCTTCCTCATATTTTATTTCATTGCGCTTACTATGCCAAAGAAAGAGCTCTTTTGATTACACCTGTATTAAGGTCATTTAGGTGCCAAGGACAACTAGTAATCCACTCCGAGGAACTTGTGTTGAAATACCTATTGGAGGACAAATCCATCGAAATATCAAGGAAGGTTGCCAAATTTCTTTTTATCTCATTTTCAAAGCGCAAGCACCTCTTTAATTCTTCTTACGACATTTCTCCCCCGTAATGTTGGTAACCCGGGTCTGTATTCTGAGCCTGTATGCTGTTTGATGGGTCTCTGACCGTAATAAATATTTATGTTATGTTATGCAATTAAAGCTTTACTCCATCCTTCCCAGAAGAAGTTCAGGGCAGAAGCTAATACTCCCCTCTCCTTTTTATCTTCAAAACAAGTAAGGTAGGTAGGTTAATCCCGCCCTCTTCCTTTTGATCCACTTGGGCCTAAACTTTGAGAATTCCCTTCAACAGAGATACGACAACGCCCAGCACTCTGTATTTTTGGAAAATACATTTTTGTTTGGTTGCGTTTTTCATTATTTTTGTTAACTGAAGGATACCGGGTTGTACCATGTTATTTGCTTTTTTCTTTACTTGACCACGGCGATGTGCTGATTCCTTCAAGTGTAGCTTGGCAGGACCTGTTGTCTTCAAATGCAGCTGAATAGAAATATAACGGGGTGTGGGGGGGTGTCTAACAGAAGTTACTGGAGTGTTGACCAGTGTTCCCTCTGAGCTGAGTTAGTGTGAACCAGCTCATAGTTTTTTAGCCTCCGGCTCACACATCTTTGTCTTAGCTCAGGAAGGAGGGCTCCAGAGCAAACTAATGTATGCAGTAGAAGAAGAGATTAGATTTATACCCCACCCCTCACTCGGTGTCTCAGAGCGGCCTACAAACTCCTTTCCCTTCCCCTCCCCACAACAGACACCCTGTGAGATAGGTGGGGCTGAGAGAACTCTGACAGAAATGACTCTTTTTCAAGAACAGCTGTGCCAGAGCTTGTGACTGACCCAAGGTCACATCAGCAGGTGCAAGTGGAGGAGTGGAGGAATCAAACCCAGTTCTCCCAGATTAGAGTCCGAGCACTTAACCACGACACCAAACTGGCTCAGGAGCCAAATCGCTCGCTCACAACTTTAATGCCAGTTGCTCACAAAGTAGAGTTTTTGCTCACAAGACTCCACAGCTTAGAGGGAAGCATGGGTGATGACCAGGGCTTTTTTGTAGAAAAAAACCAGCAGGAACTCATTAGCATAATAGGCCACACCTATCAGTAGATACTCATTAGCATATTAGGCCACACCCCTGACAGCACAGCTCATTGGCATATTAGGCCACACACCCCTGTTGCCAGAAGTGCGATCATCCAGCCACACCCACCTTTTGTTTCTTATTCTGTTTATCCTGTTTGTTGTCGAGACCCAGGACTTTTTTTATATCAGGAACTCCTGTGCATGTTAGGCCACACACCCCAAACGTAGCCAATCCGGATGAGTTCCTGCTGTTGGGTGTGGCCTATTATGCTAATGAGTTACTGCTGGGCGTGGCCAACTTGGGAGCCAGCCGGAACGCCGCTCCTGTGCGTTCCTGCCCAAAAATAGCCCTGGTGATGACCCTTCTGTTTACCTGTTCTCCTCATCTTTCTCTTTTCCCAGCAGACTGTTTTACTTATTTCTGGTTTCCAGTCTCTGAGATCTGCTAAGAGAAAAAACCACTGGTAGGATGGGTTACAGAAGAAAGCAGGAATTGGGAGACGGAGTTCTTCATTCCCACACATCCGCTGCTGCTTTGCTTGCCGTCACTGGCACAGCTTTATTATATAGCCATTTCAGGCAATCCGTGTTTGAAAACAGGGGTTTGCTGCCATCGCATCTAGGTCCTATTCTTATCTGTGCCTGGATGCTTCGGCAAACATGGGATTTTTATACTGCAACCACAAGGGTGTGTTCTATACACTGCAGATTTTTTCGACTTAGGTTTTCCTTCCACTGTTCTTCAAACCCATCATGGTCTCTCTGCTCGCTTCAGATGTGTGATTCAGTGTGGAAGAAGCCAGCAGCGACTCACGAAAGTTCCTCCCCTACCGCAAATTTTGTTAGTCTTAAGGTGCTGCTGGACTCTTGCGCTTTTCTGCCGCAACAGGCAAACACGGTGAACCATCTTGATCTATCATGATGGAACCCTGAAATTGTCGTTTAAGGCTTGGCGACTCCTCCTGCAACAAACATGGTAATTCTTCTACATCTGATCTCGATAAGCCAAAGTTTTCCCATTGTGAAGCTTCCTAAAGTACCACACAAAGCCACCCAAGCCTTCTTAAAAGTAACGGCACCCCTTCCCCTAATGCAGCAGAGTCTAGATGTCTCCCCAAAGGACCACCTCCCCTTATTACCCCCCTTCAACCAGTAGCAAAGTATAACGTGAACCAGCATTTCATTTCCCTCCCTTTTGACAGCCCGGGAATATTCACCTTCCCTATTATACCCCGATCCCATCAGATCTTGGAAGCTAAGCAGGGTTCTTTAGCTTGGAGAAACGACGGCTGAGGGGTGACATGATTGAGGTTTATAAGATTATGCATGGGAGAGAGCAGGTTGAGAAAGAGGTACTTTTCTCCCTTTCTGGCAATACAAGAACTGGTGGGCACTCCATGAAATCGCTGAGCAGTCGGGTTAGGACGGATAAAAGGAAGTACTTCTTCACCCAAAGAGTGATTAACACATGGAATTCCCTGCCACAGAAGGTGGTGGCAGCTACACACATAGACAATATCAAGAGGGAATTAGATAAACATATGGAGCAGAAGTCTATCAGTGGCTATTAGCCACAAGGTATAGATAGGAACTCTCAGTCTGGGGCAGGTGATGCACTCTATTCTTGGAGCTTGGGGGGGAGGTAACAGTGGGAGGGCTTCTATTGTCCCCAGTGCTAGACCTCCTGATGGCACCTGGCATTTTTGGCCGCTGTGTGACAGAGTGTTGGACTAGATGGCCTGATTCAACATTGGCTTCTCTTATGTTCTTAGGGTTGGCCTTGGTTAGTATTTGGATGGGAGACCACCAAGGAAGTCCAGGGTTGCTACGCAGAGGCAGGTAACGGCACACCACCACTGTTAGTCTCTTGCCTTTAAAACCCATTGGGGTCACCATAAGTTGGCTACAATGACACCTTCCACCACCACCACCACCACCACCACTCCACTCTGGAAGCAGCAGAATTCTTCAAGCAATGGCAGACAGGAGCCAGTTTGGTGTAGTGGTTAAGAGCGCAGACTCTGATCTGGGAGAACCGGGTTTGATTCCCCGCTCCTCCACATGCACCTGCTGGAGTGACCTTGGGTCAGTCACAAGTTCTTTCAGAGCTGTTCTCTCAAGAGCAGCCCTTGAAAGAGCCCTCTCAGCCCCACCTACCTCACAGGGTGTCTGTTGTGGGGAGGGGAAGGGAAAGGAGACTGTAAGCCGCTCTGAGAACCCGAGTGAAGGGCGGGGTATAAATCCAGTCTCCTTTTCTCTTCTTCAAAGAGCTATGTCAGGACTGGATGAGCCCAAAGCGGAGCTTGTGCCTTTGGCAACCCTGCCTCTTGAGGACTCTGGTTCTACGCCAACATTTCAGGGTCACAAGTTAGAGAAATAGGAAATCAGGTTTATTTTATTGCTGTTCGTTTTCCTTGCAAAATACAAACGATCACAAATTCAGGCGAGATGATTTACACAGTTATCTGTCTGTGGGATGTTTCAGCGTGGATGATCATACGGATGTATCAATGGAGGTCCATTTTCAACACAACGACACGTTAGGTTGAGAAAGGAGGAAAAAAAGGCAATCGTGGTCAAACATAGCTATTTATTCTTCTTCTTATAAACAGCATTCAGTTCTTACTGAAAAAAAGCCTAGAATTTATATATTTTTTTCATCCCATCACTTACAACAATCTGTATACATTATTTACATCTCTCTAATACATGTGTTGCAGATTTTTCAGACATTCAACTTTTTTTTTTTTAATCAAAAAGCCATTTTCATTTAAAACAAGTACTGATCAATAATGACTACAAACTGAAGTAATATTGGCACAGTCTGCTTACAGTACAGGTCTCTGTGTTGTATTTTTTTATATTTTAAGCCTTTGGGGTGGTTGTTTTTCCTCCAGCTGTTTTGAAATACTGAAAGAAGCAGATGTGTTAAGAGCGTCACGTTGCCTTTGCAATACCCTTTTTTGCCTCGCGCTAGGCTGACCGGGCACCAGGTTTTGGGAGTCACCGGGTGGAACTCCAAACAGGAAGGGAAATTTCAGATGCAGCATAAAACCAGGAGGCTGGGAGGAGACACGGTGAAACCAATAAAAGCACAAGGAATGTTAGTCTATGAGAGTTCTTATACAATCGGCAGAATCCAAGCGGCCACGCTTTTCCTGCCTCAAAGTGCAGGCTTGGAGGCTGCGTGTTCGAGGACTCCTTGCAAACACTCTTCGAACTTAAAGAGTGTTAAGCGTATCCTGGGGATGTTTAACTTAGTCTTCTCCCCAAAATTCACAGAATTTTTTTTCACCCCATTGCAGCCCGATGTGGTACAGAACTGAATAGGTTTACTATTCAGTTCTGCAGATTGTATAAAAGTAGGCCTCAGCCAGGATCTGCTATGACTGTACTCTGCAGACTGTGTTGGGGAACTACCACGTTCCCATGCGCCTCCCCTGTCAGCACGACGGATAGGCCCATGCGCTTTTTTCCTAGCTTCTGTTCATTCACACTGTATCTACTGAGTACGAATTAAGTTGGTCCGTCCCCAGTCCCAATTTGGCAGGGCTACCACTGAGCCCCTCCTCCACTTGCATGTCAACGTTATTCTGATGGCAAATATTCAGCAATACGACATCTGCAAATGAGTGTATCCAAAACATCGTGGAATCAAATGACTTCTCAAAAGACTTCTGTGTTCCCAAATGACAAGTTATACATGTACAAAAATAATGAGTACAGTTTAGTGGCTATAAAAATTAATTTTCCCCTAAAAATACAGCAATCTATGAAAAACTATTGAAACGACAAGTTCTTGGGAGGGAGGGGGAAGAAACAGAAAGAAGCATTTTAAAATCTTTGAGTTATTCACTCTGCAATTTTAGGAGGGAACTATATATTTTTTTTAAAAAAGGAGGAAACTATATGTACCACTGACAGAAATAAAATATCAAATATTAATGTAAATGTTAATATCTCACTTCTAAAGTGGCTAGTGGTTCTAGCAATGCAGTCTAGAAAACCCCCAAAGGTCCTATCCATTAAAGAAATGCAATGCAAGTAAGAATAATAATAAGCAACACAGGCACATTGCAGGTTTTTTTTTAACAAAATGGCAAACCTGCCTTCATGTTATGAATTAAGAAAAAGAAAACTGGTATTTTGCCTACAATAATATAGTATTCCAAGAGAAATGAAGAAGCGGTTGGTTGAACATTCACTAAGCCCAATGTCGTCGTTTTTTCTTTTTGGATGTATGCCGAACCAAGGCAAGTGCTGAACGAAAAGGAAAAAAATCTAAAGAGTAAGAAGAGTCAATAGCAGCAAATAGGCTTTTGCCTGGGAAAAGAACTTCAAAGAAAGATTTCACTTTCAACATAAATCAACAAAAGCCTCCGGTTTACTATTTTAAGGTTAACTGCAGATATTCGGAGTTCTACGTTGCATAGTAGGCAGTGAAAGAAAACTTGGCATGAACTTGCAAAAGGGACATTTGTCCTTTTAAGAATTGTTCTCTCCTTTACTAAATAAAAAATGTAAAAGAAAAGTTGTTCTCTCTAAAGCCCAATTATCACAAAGGGCAGAATGTGGGGCCATTTTTATACTTGTACTATGAGCACAGACCCCCCTGACGTATGGAAACGAGATGTACAATTTTCCGTGGGTAGAATTCAAAAGCTCTGCCCCGCCAATGTAAACTCTCTGGATAAAATGAATCACCGGCCCAAGAAAGCACAACACAATTGGTTTCAATGGACTCACGCCTATCTTAATGACTGACATCGGGTTTGCCCTGTCGTCCTGTTAAGATTATAACCGCTCTCAGCGTTACCATCCGTATCGCGGACAGGAAGGAACGCGGTGGTAGCTAAAACCAGGGCAAAATGCCTTCAGACTCTTTTGAAGCTATAAGGCTTTTTCCTTTGTGATGGAGTAGAAAAGTGTTCAAACCAGGCTGGCTGTTGTTGACTAGAAAGGTCGCCTAGAAATGCCACCTGTTTCCCAGTGTTCGGCAGCCCTGAACATCTGGTGTTTAATACCAAAAAGCAGTCCGGTATTTAGCAGAGTATCCCTTTAAAATTAAAAAGAAAAAGTTCCAAACGGTGACTTTTGTTTTTAACGATACTGCAACTGTTCCATTCTCAAGAAACGTTACAGCTGAAAAAAAAAAACAAGGCTATGCCTCGGTTGATAATATTAAAATACCCTTCATAAATCTGGATATAATTTGGGATGGGCGGGGGAGATGAATCACTAAAACCTTGCCGTGAGATACAGAAAAGGGGGATACTCATTCTGAATGCCATGCTACTCTCTCTTCAGTGCTTCAGTTCAGCTTTCAAGTGTAATGCAAACCAGCAGAGTTTAACCAACAGCACTTTCAGACAGTGATCTCCAGACTTTTACTATGCAATCGAAAAATCAGCAATTAAAGCAAAATCGAAGTTTTGTATTATTTTTCCTCTTAAAAAGCACCTGAAACCTACTAATTATATTCTGAAGAGTCACTATAACCTCTAACAGAAAGGACGTCTCTACCCTTAAATTATTTAACACAAATATTATGCCAGTATGGCCCAAAGGTCTAACTACCACCCTAAAATTAAAATTATTCAAGACTCCAGTGCCCAAATGCAAAGATGCATTTCTGGCAGAAGTGGCGTTTTAAAAAAAATATCTTCTGTTAGGGAAATAGGAACAGGGCAATTCTATGCAGAGTTATTCCAGTCTAAAATAACTGCAAACAATGGACTTAATCTGGAGTAACTCTACACAGGATTGCACTGTAATTTAGTTAGAAGAGGAAACTTTAGGTTATACCTGTCCTTACTTGCGAACTACTCTGTATAAATTCCAACTTTTTTAAAAAAGCGATTCTCAGTCATGCATTTGAATTTCCGATTTCAGGATTGTGAGCCTGGCTTCTATGGACAAAACTGACGTGTTTAAAAAATTACTGCCTTGTGCCCATTAAATAACATTACTATTGCTGATAATTCCAATTTTGCAGTCTTCATATAGAATGACGATTCTCCATGCACCAGCTCCCTAATGATCAAGGTCCAGAATATGAAAAGTAGACCTCTACAATGCAAATGCAATATTTCCTGTATACCCAAACTCTTATGACTGAGTTGCAAACAACTCGAGATCAGTTCAAAAGCTACAGAGCGTGCTAGATAACTGTTAGAACGGTAAGACTTGAAAAAATGTGTCTGAAAGCAATCTCACTGACAACCACAGAAATACAGACAGCTGTAGTGTCAATAAAACTGCAAAAGGGACATGCCTCTATTTCAAACATCCAAATTTTGGTGCATCGACAACGTACATTTGTAAAATGTAGGCATCGAGTTGCTATTCCATGAGGCAGTCCTCCAATTAGATTCCTCTACAGGGGAAGGCTTTTTCCCCAGTACGCACGGGGACATGCTAAACAGATGCTTCAACAACAAAAAATTCATTATATTTCGTAGGTAACAACTAAGCACTGAGGGAAACCACAAGTTTCAAACGCCCAGGAAAAGACCTGTTTGCACACGGAACACTGAATAAAACCAGACAAGTGCTAATGTGCGAACCGGAGACGGTTCGTTATCTTGATTTTCTCTGCATGAAGAGTCCTGAGTATTCTAATGAAGGTCCCAAAACGATCCTTTATAAGCCACAGTGGTAGTTGTTTAAGAAAGTTGTCGGATTATATGATACTGACTCTTTTCCTCAGTTGAAGGGGAGGAGGGAGAGGAGAAACAGGGTGGGTAACGGGATGAAGCGGAATCTAACAAATGATTAAAATTAAACCAGGGAAATTCCCAGTTGCACTCTGTTCCGTATAAACTGCTGCGGCACTTAGGTAGAGTTCCCCCCCATACAACTGCGACTGACAGCTCAGAGTGGAATGGGCATGAGGTCGCTAGAAGGACTAAGCTCTGAGGCAGTTTCTCTCAGGAGACAGCTGAGGAGTTCACTTTCCCTGGTCAAGAGGACTTCCTTAACTTACCATTAAAATGAGGCGAGAATGCCAAATTTTTAGGGGAAAAGACTCCTTGTTACCCATCTCCCCTTTTGTTTTCACTTGATGTTCCTACAAGACTGCTGTTGTGGGGGGGGGTTGTGGGGGGGTTGTGTGGGGGGTTGTGGGGCGAAACATAACAGAATATCTCAAGCTGCTCACAAACCACCAGGAAAAAAATAATCACAGAACAGTGGCTGATTCTAAATTAATGTTTTCGGAAGAGATATAAGCTAGAAGAAAGTGGCCAACCCCTTCCTATCCTTGGTCCTCTGTAGACGCAAGACTAAAAGGTTGGGACTGCTACGGAAAAAGTAAGACGTCGGAAAGACAGTTTCTTTCTTTCTCTCTCCCCCCACAGGACACCCCTTCCCCACAACCCCTGGTCGCCCACGTTCATCCCTAAAAGGCATTGCTTTGATTTAAAAGCTGGAGATCACCGATAGAAGTTATGGCTTGCTTTTTTAAAAAAAAGTTCTACACCTATCTATCTATCTATAACAAGTGTTAGTAAATATCCTGGGTAATAGTAGGTATTTTCGTTTCCAGCAATGTTCTTTGCCATGTGCTTTGTACCTCAGAAGCAAGTCTGCCAAGGCACTTGGAGGATAACGTTAAGTCTTGTAAGGACTTTCTGAGAACGGGCTACAACTGGCGGTGTAGAACCCAGACGACCGGCAGGGTCACATTGCCCAACAAGCACGTTCTTGTTGCTGTTTTTTCTAAAAAAAAAAAAAATCCTCTATAAACACTCAAGGTCCGCTTAAAAAAATATTACCACACCGAACGAGAACAGAAAACCATTTACTACGTGTGCCTCACTAAAAGACAAAAGCGATCCTCTAATAAAAAGCACAGAGATTGGGTCTAGGTTGCCTGAATTTTTTGTTTCCTTTTTCTCTTAAAAAAAACAAAACAAAACAAAACCCACACAGAACCAAAATTTAAAAAAAAAAAAAATTAAGATTACAATTCTCCACACTCTTGCTCATGAGTTAAGTCCCACGGATCTCGAGGAGTGTGTGGAGGATTGCAGCCCAAACCCCTAACCCACCACATGCCTGCTTAAAGATACAAGTGATTTGTACAGATCCACATTCCGCTTATCTGTCCTTCGAAGTGAGTTTTTCAATCAGTTCTTGGAGTGGAGCGAGTTCTCTTCTGTCTATAAGGTTAAATTCCTGTGTGGGAGGGAATAAAGCCAATACCTGTGTTACGTATTTTACAGAACAATCACCAGTTAACAGCATTATTTTAACTGAAGTAACTGAAAACAAAACTATCCGGCAACCCCCCTTAAACTATTCGTAGGCAGAGAAATCAGCCCGGCAAGGTAAAACATAAATGACTGTCCAGCATTAGCAAAACACAATAAATAATTAGATTTGCCACCCATTTGAGATATTTACTGGCATCTACATCATTATATATAACAGAGAAGTGACTGCCCCCCCCCATGCCAATCACAAAAGCAACAATACCAGGCTGCCCACAGATAATGTAGGGGTGTCTATAACTTTGAGACCATTTTGATTCAAAGGAAACAACTGTAATGACCTGTTATGCGCTGGACACATTAAAAATATAGATTTTTTTTCTAATTCTTTAAACCACGATTTCGTTATCACATCTCGGTTGTTTTCCTAACGCACTACGGTCTGTCCCGTGATCTCGCCTTCTCCGACACGGGGAAACGACACATGGCAGCATTCCTGTGCTGATTTACCTGAACAAAAAAAATAAAGTGCTTGAAAGATGTGTTCAGATGCGCCTCTTCTTGCAACTGGATGACGGGATCAAAGTGCTGGTGGTAGATGTGAGCATAGACTCTGAAGAGACGCTTTAGGATGGTCTTGGCCACTGACATGAAGTTCTTTGGGAAAGGAACACCTGGAAAGCAACAAAGAAAGCCTTTGCTCGTAACGCAGGTCAGCACAACGGCTGTGGTGCTGAGGACTCAACAGGATAGTGGCCTCCCAAGCTTTTGCTTAAGCAGGGAGGTGGGGCAGGATGTGACCCACCGAGAGACCGGTGCTCCTCCTACTAGGGGTGTCCCTGAAGTGAGCACAGAGAGGCTCCCGTCAGTTACAGGGAATGACAGGGACCAGCACAGGCACATCTCCACGGTTGGGATCAAGAGTGCTGGAAGAGTCTGTTCAAGAGACCTTTTCTTTTTCTTTTTCTTGCTAGTAACCAGGAGACGTCCTGACCAGGGTTCCCTCTAAGCTGAGTCAGTGTGAGCTAGCTTCCAGTTTTTTAGGCTCCGGCTCACACATTTTTGTCTCGGCTCAGGAAGGATGGCTCCAGAGCAGACTTAATTTCTGCAGCAGCCAAGTCGCTCGCTCACAACTTTAATGCCAGTAGCTCACAAAGCAGAATTTTTGCTCACAAGACTCCGCAGCTTAGAGGGAGCATTGCACCTGACCTGGATGGCCCAGGCTAGCCTGATCTCATCAGATCTCAGAAGCTAAGCTGGGTCGGCCCTGGTTTGCACTTGGATGGGAGACCACCGAGGGAGCCCAGGGTCGCTCCACAGAGGCAGGCCATTGCAAATCAACTCTGGTAGTTTCTTGCTTTGAAAACCCCATGGGGTTGCCATGAGTCAGATGTGACTTGACGGCACTTTCCACCACCACCAAGCACAAAACAAACAAAACCAGGGCTATTTTGGGGCAGGAACGCACAGGAACGGAGTTCCGGCCGGGTCCCGAGTTGGCCACACCCAGCAGGAACTCATTAGCATAATAGGCCACACCCAACAGCAGGAACTCACTAGGATTGGCTACATTAGGGGTGTGTGGCCTAACATGCAAAGGAGTTCCTGCTATAAAAAAGCCCTGGGTTTTGACAACAAACAAGGTAAACAGAATAAGAAGCAAAAGGTAGGTGTGGCTGGATGACTACACTTCTGGTACCATGGGGGTATGGCCTAATATGCTAATGAGCTGTGCTGTCAAGGGGATGGCCTAACATGCTAATGAGTTTCTGCTGTTGGGTGTGGCCTATTATGCTAATGAGTTCCTGCTGGGCTTTTTTTACAAAAAAAAGCCCTGACCAAAAGCATCCAACAGATTTCACTGTTTGGTCTGAATGTCACACGTCGCTCTCTCTGTGCGACCTGGTCAATTTCACTTTGGACCACAAGGTGCCAAGAAGGTCTGTGAGTGGAATGAAGAGAGACAGAAACCCGTATCCGAAAAGTAAGAGTGTCTTCAACATGGATGTTGGCACAATAAAACAAAGTCTGCTCATTTGTGACACGGCCCACTGAACAGGCTTAATAAAACAATGACCGTGGAATCCATGCTCAACAGACTGGAGACTGTTGATAAACCCATAATTTAGGGGGGAATTCAAAATGGCAGGTTGAGTGTCTCAAACTTTTTAGGAATTTAGTCCTGCGCACAACAAATTAAAGTTATCTGAAATAATATTTTTTTTTATTCACATTAGAGGGACCATTATACGGTCAGCCAAAAATGAGAGGGTCTGCCAAATTATCTGGAAATGGACAAAAACCAGAGGCGGGAAGGCCTTATTTTTAGCAACCGCTTATGAAACACTGTGGATAAGGTGACATCTACAGGATGCAGAGCTTTTTCTGGGAACAGAAAAATATCTTGCATGTGCTTGTTTCAAAAGAGACATTTTTAAAAACAATTATTTTAACAAAACAATGATCCTTGGTATGCATAGACAAGCAAAATACACAATACTGATCCAGTCCGGCAAAACTCTCCCTCTAAGGAATATGTCGTTGACCATTAGGAAGCGATAAACAAAAGAGTAATGGTGTTAAGACAAAGAGCTGGAACTTGGGCTTTCCCCTCATCACTGTTTTTCCCCTCTAGGGAGGAAAATAAACATTTCCATTAAAAAAACAAACGCAGAGGAAGTATTGGCGATACAAACATTTGTTTCCAAAAATAATAATCTTCCTTTTAATTAAGGATTGCTTAAGGTTGTGCGTGACCTCAACATGCACTGAATTTTTTTGATACATATTTGAGATTAATTTTGTAAAAACTGCTAAGGCTCAATCGAGGCCGAACACCCACTCGCCCGCCCGCCTGCCCACAGAGCTGACCTCTTTATTTTTCAGTCTTGCTTAAATTCCCCTTGACGTTGTGGTTAAAGCTCCTGTTCCTTTTCAAACATCGCTGACGGTCATGGTTTGTAAATTAAACCACCCCAGCTTTTAGGCATGATAATATTTGTTTTATTTATAGTCTGCCTTTCTTGCAAGGCTCAAGGAGGATTACAAAATTTCTCGGTGGTGGCTCCACACTGGTGGAATGAGCTCCCGGAGGAGATCGGGGCCGTGCGGGACCTCTTGACAGTTCCGCTGAGCCTGCAAGACGGAGCTCTTCCGCCAGGCTTTCAACTAGGAGCCGCCGCCACTGCCGCCACTACCATCATTAGCAACCACTGAAGCCCGGTGCCTGGCCCGTTACTGACTACCTGTGCTCGCCGACGAAATCGAGAGTGACCAACGTGCTGAGATCAAGTGAAATTATAGGATGTATAAGACCATATCAAGACAGTCTAAGTCAACTGCTAGCACTTTCATATATTGTAAATGGATTTAATGAATTGTTGGTGAACTGTTTGAAGGATTGTTTTAGAGGTCTATATTTATTGTTATTGTGCTTTTATCACGTCAGCCCACCCTGAGCCTGCTATGGTAGAAATAAATAAATAAATAAAACAATGCTATAGGACAGTATAGGATATATAGCATTTTTATTTATTTAATTTATACCCCACGCTGTATCTCTGCAGGGGAATTATCAGTGCACGTAGTGTAAAAAGACTGGATCGCTAATGCTATAAAACAGCAAAAGACACACAAGAAATGTGCAAACGGGATTACAGGATACCAAAAAGAACACAATTGGAGTCCAGGAGCACCTTTTAAGTTTAATTCAAGGTAAGTGTGCATGCACACGAAAGCTGATACCCAAAATTAAACTTTGTTGGTCTTAAAGATGCCACTGGACTCAAACTTTGTTCTCTTGCTTCAGACCGACATGGCTACCCGCCTGAATCTATCTTCACGGGAGGATACCAGATATCTGTTTTAAAGTTACCTATTTTGGATGGAAATAGCGTCTCATCATCCAGCTGATCTTGGACCCAGGTCATAAGGTAATCGATGTACTTTGGTGCGGAGCACTTGATTGGCTTCTTTATGTTTGTTCCGTCTGCCCAGTGGTACTCGTATCTGGAACGAAAGACATCTCTGAGCAAACCCAGGTCTCTTTGTGTTCAAATCAAATCCACTTTTGCTTTCCCAATTCACTTTACAGAGTGCCTCTTAGAGAAGAAGAAGAAGAAGAGGAAGAAGAGGAAGAGGAAGAAGAAGAGGAGGAGGAGGAGGAGGAGGAGATTGGATTTATACCCCGCCCTTCACTACCCAAAGGAGTCTCAGAGCGGCTTACAAACTCCTTTCTCTTCCCCTCCCCACAACAGACACTCTGTGAGGTAGGTGGGGCTGAGAGAGCTCTGGCAGAAACTACTCTTTTTCAAGAACAGCTCTGGCAGAACTAGGGCTTGCCCAAGGTCATCTAGCAGGTGCAAGTGGAGGAGTGGGAAATCAAGCCCGGTTCTCCCAGATTAGAGTCTGTGCACTTAACCACTACACCAGACAGAGACCTACTTCAGGTACGTCTCA
This sequence comes from Gekko gecko, assembly GCA_029375565.1. Classification (NCBI taxonomy): domain Eukaryota; kingdom Metazoa; phylum Chordata; class Lepidosauria; order Squamata; family Gekkonidae; genus Gekko; species Gekko gecko. The sequence goes on along the minus strand of JAPDNY010000024.1, from coordinate 156,421 downwards.
GAGCTTGTGGGATTTTTGAGTTTTGTTTTCCTTCAGAGCTGCAGACACCACCCCGTGCTGGACTGTAAACACTTTCTGACAAATCTCCTCATGTTTCAAAGAAGCTGGCTATGGAGGACTGTTGTTCAAGAAACCAAGGTGCAAAAAAGCCCCAGAGTTACGCAGATCTTTGGACACAAGAGAATGAGGGCCTACGCTCTGCCTTGCAAGGAAATATTCAACTGAAGCATTCAAGTGTGGCACGACAAAGAACAATAGGATTCTTTCATGCCATAATGAACAGCTGCTAAAAATTCTTCCCTTCTGACCACAAAGAAGGGTGTGCGTTTGTAGGGCGAGGGGGTTTCCCGCATATGATGTCTGCCCACATGAGCGCTTGCCATGCTAGCTTGGCACTGCAATTTTAATACTGGAGGCAGCCTGCCTTTCACAACATAAAGCCATCAAGGTTTGGCAGGACTCCCGAATGTGCAATGAGCAGACCCTGCAGCTGAAAAACGGTACAAGCACAATGACCCATGACCACCAAAAAATCAGCTGATTAAACTATTGCTTCATTTCATGCAGACAGACACATCCAGAAGGCAGCACACCGAAGAAGCTGCTTCCCGTATTAAGCTATTCATCTAGTACCCAGGAGTCTTGGGTTTTGTCACTCCATTAGCAACACTTATTTTGTAATTCCTGGTGGCAGTGTGGAAACTGAAAGCCCTGAGGCAGTAATGCATGGATTTAAAATAAGGAAGAAGTGGCAATTTTCGTCAAACGCCTCATCGGTGAATGCATGGTCATTTCTCTTCATCTTCCGTGAGCTTAGAAAGGTAAGGGTCTCCCTTGCTCGAAAGCCAGTCGAATCCGACCCTAGGGTTGCGGTGCTCATCTCCGTTTCCAAGCCGAAGAGCCAGCGCTGTCTGAAGACTTCTCCATGGTCGTGTGGGCCAGCATGACTAAATGCCGAGGCACACGGGACGCTGTTACCTTCCCACCGAAGCAGTACCTATTTATCTACTTGCAGTTTCTTGCTTTCGGACCGCTAGGTTGGTAGGAGCTGGAACCGGAGACGGGAGCTCACTCCGTCATGCGGCACTCGGGTCTCGGTCCGCTGAACTGCCGACCTTCCGGCCTGCAGCTCAGCGTCTTAACCTCTGAGCCACCGCAGCTCCTTGCGAGCATCAAATAGAATTTTTATTTGAAGCGTGACATAAGCAATAACGGTTAACCACAGTTAGCACGAACCGTGGTGTGTTGATTTAAATTTTGGCTCCACCAATCACATGAAACTTCCTTACACAGAATCAGACCCATTAGTCTATTAAGGTCAGCATTGCCTACTCAGACCGGCAGCGCTTCTCCGGGGTCTCAGGAACAGGTCTTTCCCATCACCTCCTACTATCATTACTCAATCCTTTTAACTGAAAATGCCAGGAACTGAATCAGAGACTTTCTGCGTCCAAAGCAGATGCTCTCCCGCTGAGCTTGGATCGTTATTGGCCTCCTGTACACACTTTCTCTTCTTGCACGGAGAAGCCAGAGTTAGTAATTAACTGGGTGTGTGTAGTACACAAACAGAGGTGCAAAGATTAACCAGTGGCTTTACAGGTTTGGATCCTAAGCTTAGTCCCAGTTGGGGAGGTGAAGACCAGGGCTATCTTTGGGTCGGAACGCACAGGAATGGAGTTCCGGCTGGCTCCAGAGTTGGCCACGCCCAGCAGGAACTCATAAGCATAACAGGCCAGACCCAACAGCAGAAACTCATTAGGACTGGCTACATGAGGGGTGTGTGGCCTAACATGCAAAGGAGTTCCTGCTACAAAAAAGCCCTGGGTTTTGACAACAAACCAGGTAAACAGAATAAGAAGCAAAAGGTGGGTGTGGCTGGATGACCACACTTCTGGTAGCATGGGGGTGTGGCCTAATAGGCTAATGAGCAGTGCTGTCAGGAGTGTGCCCTAATCTGCTAATGAGTTTCTGCTGTTGGGTGTGGCCTATTATGCTAATGAGTTCCTGCTGGGCTTTTTCTACAAAAAAAAGCCCTGGTGAAGACTAACTCCGGTTGATATAGAAAAGAGCAGGGGTCCAGCAGCACCTTAAAGACTAACAAAATTCGTGGCAGGGGAGGAGAGTTCGTGAGTCACGGCTCACTTCTTCAGAAGCGGCGACTCACAAAAGCTCCTACCCTGCCACAAATTTTCTCAGTCTTTAAGGTAATGCTGGACTCTTGCTCTTTTCTACTGCACTACAGACAAACTGATATGGCTACCCATCTTGATCTACCCCCGGTTGACGTGCGTGCCTGCTTTTAATAACCAGAAGTAGCTCCTCACAGAAATTCTCTGTGTGGTCAGTGGGAAGAAATAAGAGAAATGAATAAAGGGCGTGTGAGTGTGACCTCAGCAAGAAGCCGGCTTTAATCCTCGTTAAAAGTGACATCTGAATTCAGCCCCAGTTAAGATTCGAACGAGACGGGGAAACCAGGCAGTGCTTCTACCTTGCGGAGCTAAATCCTGCCTGGAGAGATTGTATACAGGAAACGGAACGGCAGAACCTGCTTCTGATCTAGCAGAGAGGTGGCAGAAACTTCCTTGCAGTCCCGATTCTCTGCTTGCTTCCTTGGAAGTAAGGTTTGCTGAGTTTTATTTATTAAATAATTTCTTTATCACCTCCAGTGGCACCTTTAAGACCAACCAAGTTTCATTCGAGGTATGAGCTTTCGGGTGCACGCACACGGAAGTTCCAAGTAATGCACGGGATTATAGCCTTAACCGGGGTTAATCATAAACCACGGTTTCAAAATTCATTTCAATAACCACCGTTAAGCCGATCCTTAACTATTTTTTAGAATTTCAAACATAATGCTTAACCATGGTTAAGAAGAACAACGTTAGGTGAAGTGTTTTGCAGCTGCACATGGCTTCTAAATAACCGGTCAGAGAGAAAACGGACACTTAATGTCAGGCATGGAATTTTCCTCCTGCAAAGAGAGGCAGCCCAGATAGAGCAAAATTCGACCCAGGAGCACCTTAAAGACCAACAAGATTTCCAGGGTACAGGCTCTCGAGAGTCAAAGCCCCCTCCATCAGGCTCTCAAAAGCTTACACCCTAGAAAACTTACGGGGTTTTAAGGTGCTCTTGGACTCAAATCTGGCTCTTCTACTGCACACCAAGATGGCTACCCACTTAAACTAGTACCAGGACAGTGAGTGCCACTACGACTGTGCATTGCAACAGCATATCTGAGAGTAAAAGAATTAATTTTCTGCGTCATATCAAATAGGCTTACCGACTATTGCAGAGCATGTGCTATTGTTGATCGGATGCCCGGCTCTGAATGATTATAATAGGAATGAATTTTTCCTGTAATATTGAGTTGAAGGCTTTTATACACTGTCAGTGCTATACTAAGGATTTTTCCTTCTAAGAGTCTTCTGTACACTATGAGTACTGTATGAAGTAGTGTGAACTTATTAAAGAAGAATTATCGAAACGAAGATCAAAATCCGGAGTCTTCGTCCATTTTGTCTGTGCACCATTTATGGACTTGTACTATTCATTTTGTTTGTGTACCATTTATGGACTTGTACTATTTATCTCCTGCCAACCTAGCAGTTCGAAAGCAAGAAATTGCAAGTAGATAAATAGGTACCACTTCGGTGGGAAGGTAACAGCGTTCCGTGCGCCTTGGTGTTTAGTCATGCCGGCCACATGACCACGGAAATGTCTTCGGACAGCGCTGGCACTTCGGCTTTGAAATGGAGATGAGCACTGCAACCCTAGAGTCAGATTCGACTGGCTTTCGAGCAAGGGAACCTTTACCTTTACTATTTATGGACCTGCACACTATATGATGTAATTTTGTTTCACCGATATATGTGGTCCTCTTATATAAATTGATTTTTGTGCATAACTTTTTGAGCACTTGTGGTCTGCGTTATTTGTGCAGTGCTTGTTTATTTGCAGTAAAAGAATTAACCCATATAACTACACAATTATATAAAGTAAAGGTAAAGGTTTCCCTTGCTCGAAAGCCAGTTGACTCTAGGGGTGCAGTGCTCATCTCCGTTTCCAAGCCGAAGAGCCAGCGCTGTCCGAAGACATCTCTATGTCCATGTGGCCAGCATGACTAGATGCTGAGGCGCACGGAACACTGTTACCTTCCCACCGAAGTGGTGCCTCTTTATCCACTTGCAATTTCTTGTTTTCAAACTGCTAGGTTGGCAGGAGCTGGGGCCAGAGACGGGAGTCCACTCCATCACGTGGCACTCGGGTCTCGAACTGCTGAACTACCGGGCCTTCCTGTCTGCAGTTCAGCATCTTAACCTCTGAGCCACCACCAGTCCTACAGAATTATATAGGTGTACTCCATTTTTTAAAAAAATAAAGTGGACTTTTCATCAGTTGATAAAGTCAGAGAAGACCTGAAAGTCACCTTGCCAACCTTTGGCTGGGAGGACAGAGCATCCATACATCTGAGAATAAACAGATGAGAAAGCTATTGTTATGATACCACACCTTGAGCCAAGATGAAAGGTGGGGCACAAATATTTAAAGAGAATTAATAAAGGGCTACATCAGCCGTTCCTGGAGATGACAGTAGAGCTACAAGTTAAACAATTAAAAATAAGCTCATCGCTATAGAAAGGAAGTGGAAGCAGAACAAAAACGGTGTGTCAGTGTACATATATCTTTCCTTTAACGTCCTAACAACAAAGAAGCAACACTGTTTAGAGGCAGGGTGAGGAGTTGGAGGTTCCTAGGTAGGGTCTCCAATGGCCTATGGGAAAAACGTTTTGCCCCTTTAATAGGGGCTTAGTGTGTGTGTGGATGGGCCCAGGCTTGGCCAATCAGTTAGAAAAAGACTTGCTAGCAACCCACATTAAGTGGCAGAGGTGGGTTTTTAGATTTCACCATTCGAAAAGGAAACAAGTTCCCAAACCTCGTGGCTATGGAAATGTATTTGAAAACAAGCAGGAAGTACTGAAGGTACCCTTGGCGCTCCAGGTGAGGAGGCTGCTGCTCTTTGCTCCCTCGCCACCTTCAGTCCTGTTAAATCCTCGCCATGCGATACCCTCACCCGTACTTCCCCCACCGGGTAATTTTTAGTTCTACAAAGACTTAAATGCCAGGTTCAATTCAAACGTTCAAAATAAAGGAGATTGGATTTATACCCTGTCCTTCACCACCCCTGCAGCCATGAAATTAAAAGACGCCTGCTCCTGGGGAGGAAAGCGATGGCAAACCTAGACAGCATAAAAAAGAGACGTCAACCTGCCAACAAAAGTCCATATGGTCAAAGCAATGATATTCCCAGTAGTAATGTATGGCTGCGAGAATTGGACCATAAGGAAGGCCGAGCGCCGAAGAAGAGATTCCTTTGAATTATGGTGCTGGAGAGGACTCTTGAGAGTCCCCTGGACTGCAAGGAGATCGAATAAGTCAATCCTAAAGGAAATCAACCCTGATTGTTGCCTGGAAGGCCAGAGATTGAAGCTGAAGCTCAAATACTTTGGCCACCAAAGGAGAAGGGAGCACTCACTGGAGAAGACCCTGATGCTGGGAAAGACTGAAGGTCAAAGAAGAAGGGGATGGCAAAGGATGAGATGGTTAGACAGTGTCATCGATGCAACAAACATGAAATTAAGCAAACTCCAGAGCATGACAGAAGACAGGAGGGCCTGGTGTGATGTGGTCCAAGGGGGCCCCAAAAAGTCAGACTTGACTGTGCGACTGAACAACAACAACTTCACCGCCCAAAGGAGTCCCATAGCAGCTTACAAGCCCCCTTTCCTTTCCCCTCCCCACAGGAAACATGGTGAGGCTGAGAGAGCTCTCTCAAGCACTGCCCTTGAGAGAACAGCTCTGAAAGAACTTGTGACTGACCCAAGGTCACACCAGCAGCTGCATGTGGAGGAGTGGGAGAATCAAACCCTGCCCGTGTGTTAAGTGCCATCGAGTCACTTCCGACTCACAGCGACCCTACGAATCCATGGCCTCAAAAACGTCCTTTCGTTAACAGCCTTGCTCAGGTCTCGCAGACTGCGGGCCCTCGTGGCTTCCTTGATTGAGTCACTCCATCTCCTGCTGGGTCTTCCTCATCTCCTGCTATCTTCCATTCTACCTAGCACTATTGTCTTTTCTGGTGTGTCGCCAGTTTGGTGTAGTGGTTCAGTGCGTGGACTCTAACCTGGGAGAACCGGGTTTGATTCCCCACTCCTCCACTTGCAGCTGCTGGTGTGACCTTGGGTCAGTCACAAGCTCTGGCACAGCTGTTCTCTCAAGGACAGTTTCTGTCAGAAGTTCTCTCAGCCCCGCCTACCTCACAGGGTGTCTGTTGTGGGGAGGGAAAGGGAAAGGAGTTTGTCAGCCGCTCTGAGACGCCTTTGGGCAGTGAAGGGCGGGGTATAAATCCAATCTCTTCTTCTTCTTCATAATGTGACCAGAGTATGCTAGCCTCAGTTTTGGTCATTTTAGCTTCTAGGGTAAGTTCAGGCTTGATTTGATCTAAAGAACTGCATTTACTAATCTCATTTTTTTTTTAATTTTCAGGCCTTTCAGTCTAGCTGTGAAGAACACTGCCTGCTTCCCAGCTAAGGTCATTTAATTTTTTTTTACAGAAAGTAAGTGCTGTGTTTTCCCCTCATAGTTTTTACTACAGTTAAGTGGGTTCCGTGCGCCTTGGTGTTTAGTCATGCCGGCCACATGACCACAGACGTCGGACAGCGCTGGCTCTTCGGCTTTGAAACGGAGATGGCACCGCAACCCAGAGTCGGATTCACTGGCTTTCGAGCAAGGGAACCTTTACCTTTACCTTTACCTTTAAGTGGGTTAAGCTGCAGTGGCTCAAGTGGTTAAGACGCTGAACTGCAGGCTGTGGAAGGTCAGTAGCTCAGCAGTTCGAGACCCGAGAGTGCCGCATGACAGGGTGAGCTCCCGTCTCTAGTTCCAGCTCCTGCCAACCTAGCAGTTTGAAAGCTAGAAATTGCAAGTAGATAAATAGGTACCACTTCAGTGGGAAGGGAACAGCGTTCCGTGCGCCTTGGTGTTTAGTCATGCCGGGCACATGACCACGGAAACGTCTTCGGACAGCGCTGGCTCTTCGGCTTTGAAACGGAGATGAGCACTGCAACCCTAGAGTCGGATTCGACTGGCTTTCGAGCAAGGGAACCTTTACCTTTACCTTTAAGTGGGATAAGCGTTCTTACTTTGGACCTGCAGACATCACTGGGCAGCTCTCCTCGGTGCAGAAATCTGTAATGGTCCCGTACAGCATGTTGATCTGGTTGAAGAAGTCCACAGCTATGTCAAAAAAAAAAAAAAGAGTTGAACATTCCATTTAGCAAAGTCATTAGCAAACAGTGCAAAAAAAAAAAAATCTGGGTTTTCTGACTGCAAACGAAGACCGCACGCTGCTAGGCCAATCCACACAGATTCTCTGCAAAGCTGCTCCACAGTGGTGGATGTGTTAAAACTGTAAAAGAAACACTTAGGGTTGCCGGTGGACTTGGAGAGAAAAAAATGTCCTTTCACAGAGGCTTAATATGTGGAAATGAGCAGCGGAATTTTTTCACGGCATGGAGGTAAATAACATTATCTGGTAAATAGTACCCCATGAAACCCCTATTAAAAGGGACATTTTTTTCCTCCAGGCAGACGGCAACCCTATTCCCCATTCCCACACCCCTCTCCCCCTCAGCCCCTGCTGAATTGTTAGGGAAAACATGGCACACCCCCCCCAAGAACTCCCCTGTGCCTCCATCACCCTCTCAGGTGCCCCCATTATTAGTATGAGCTATGTGTTCGCCCCATTTTTGCTACAAAATAAAACCTTGTCCTTATCCTGCTCTTGTGAATTTTCGCCTTGTATTTTTGCAGAACGTGATGCTTACAGAACCGTTCCGGTGTGCTGTCTCGCAAGGCCAACTCTGGCGCTGTGTTTCAATATCAGCCATAAAAAGCTACTCCAACGTATACCATCACCAGAGGAGGGGCAGTTCTTTTCCGCAATGATAAAGGTACTTAGGTCTGTTTTACAGAATCTACGTGCTGATTATTTCAAAATGTCATTTTTAAAGACCCGCTGGAGCTGAAGACTGGCCTTGAACACGTGACCTCCGTGCAATTAAGTTTTGTTCCTGCCTGCTGGAGACACAACAGCAGCAGGGAGAGGTTTGTGACCTTCCGCAAGTTAACTGCGCGGTGGGTTTTCAATGCTGCCGTCCTTATTAAACTACTATTCAAACCATGCCTTCGGTTCAGCAAAACTGCCTGGTCCTCCCGTGTCCTTCAACTCCAGTCAAGGAGCACTTGAAGAACAAAGGAATTAACATTCTGATGTTGTAAAGGTATTTCTTTTCCTCCCGCCTACGTTCAGACCAAGGGAAAGGAAAGGGCAAACAAATATTCTACAGAGTACCCTGTCTGCCTGAAAAGAAGACCAAAAAACCTGTTTTCTCCACATGTGCCATAAAGAAAAGACAGGGAGCCGTTTTAAATTATAAGCTACACCTGCAGTATGTACAGTAATAAAAAAACCCCTTTATTTGGTGGGTTTTCTTACGTGTTGGGTAAATACGGTATTCTTCACAGAGCTGTGTTGGGCATTGCTGGTATTAATACCAAAATTACATTTGCATCAATACCGCGTTTCTAAGAGTGATGGAATTATAGCTACAGTCTGTTTGACTGCAGGGACGTCGACAAAGATTTATAAGCTACCTATGAATTCTCCCCCCCTCCCCCAGCTTCTCTTTATGGACACATTCTCATGTATACTTCTGTTTAATAAAGCTTTTACAAGTTTTAATTCCTGTAATTGCTCTTAGGGAGAGAGAAGACATGTGCAGAGATGAAAGGTTCACACTGCAATCCTAAGCAAAGTTACACCTTTTGACTTCAACTGATTTAGAAGGGTATAAACTCTGCTTAGGGTGGCACTGGGGGACTCCTATTTAAAGCAGAGAACATAACCTGGCTCCAGTGTTCCCTCTAAGCTGAGTTAGTGTGAGCTAGCTCACAGTTTTTTAGCCTCCGGCTCACAGATTTTCATCTTAGCTCAGGAAGGAGGGCTCCAGAGCAAACTGATTTACGCAGTAGCCAAATCGCTCCCTCACAATTTTAATGCCAGTAGCTCACAAAGTAGGATTTTTGCTCACAAGACTCCACAGCTTAGAGGGAACATTGCAGCCGGCTCCTAATAAGTTGTCCGTGTGACCCAAAATGGAGCAGCTCGGCTTCTTCCTGGGATGCCTCTGTTCTCCATCAAGGGGACGGATGCTTCCTGCAAGAGCTTCACTGAAACTCAGGGTCAACCTCCCCTGCTCCTCCCAGAATCCTAGAAGGAAGAGCAGGAAACACCAACATCTTCTCACTGGGGAAGAATACGGTGGTGGAGAGTGCCATCACGCTGCAGCCGACATACGACAATGAACGTTAAGGCAAGCAATGAACAGAGATGGTTTGCCATTGCCTGCCTCTGTAAAGTGAACCTGGACGTTCCTTGGTGGTCTCCCATCCAAGTACTAACCGGGGCTGACCCCGCTTAGCTTCCAAGATGTAATGAGATCCGGCTACCCTGAGGCCATCTGGCTCAGGGCAATAACTAAGTGCCATCAAGTTTCAGCTGACTTATGGCAACGCTGTAGGGTTTTCTGTGCAAGAAATAACGGAGATGGTTTGCCACTGCCTGCCTCTGCAAAGCAACCCTGGAATTCCTTAGAGATCTCCTATCCGAGTACTGACCACGGCAGACCCCGGTTAACTTCTGAGATTCGATGAGATCGGGTTAGCCTGGGCCCTCCAAGTTAGGGCACATCAATATCTTCTCAATGGAAAGGAAGGTGCTGTATATTTTTTTACTTATTTCGATTTATATCCCGCCTTGCCTGCACAGGCAGGCTCAAGGTGGCGTACAACGGTTAAAATACAATAAAACACAGATGCGAAAGTGCAATTCTATAAGTCACTTTAAAATTTCACAAATAATGATATACATGGCTATTTTGGGGCAGGAACGCACAGCAATGGAGTTCCAGCTGGCTCCTGAGTTGGCCATGCCCAGCAGGAACTCATTAGCATAATAGGCCACACCCAACAGCAGAAACCCATTACGATTGGCTACATTAGGGCTGTGTGGCCTAACATGCAAAGGAGTTCCTGCTACAAAAAAAGCCCTGAGTTTTGACAACAAACAAGGTAAACAGAATAAGAAGCAAAAGGTGGGTGTGGCTGGATGACTCCACTTCTGGCAACATGGGGGTGTGGCCTAATATGCTAATGAGTTTCTGCTGGGCTTTTTCTACCAAAAAAGCCCTGACGGTATATATATAAAAGTGCAGTTAAGTGCAGATGGCAATTGCTGTAAGATGATCCAGTGTAGCTGAGCCGGTATCTGAATTATTCTTAATGCCGTTAACGTGAGGGCCGTAACAGTTCAGTTTTTAATAGCTCATTCCTCAGTGGTGGCTGCTGATCGAAGGGCTGGTGGAAGAGCTCTGTTTTACAGGCCCTGTGGAACTGTAGAAACTCCTGCAGGGCCCTGATGTCTTCCGGGAGCTCGTTCCACCAGTGTGGAGCCACCACTGAGAAGGCCCTGGCTCTGGTGACAGCCAATCTGGCGTCTTTTGGACCAGGGGGAGTCAGGCGATTTTGCAACCCTGGCCTCAGTGCTCTCTGGGGAACATGTGGGGAAAGGCGGTCCCTCAGGGAGGCAGGCCCCCGACCACATAGGACTTTAAAGGTCAAAAACAGCACCTTGAAGCGAATCCGGTAAAGGCTCTGTGAACAGATGTAAGGCACACCCTCTGATATAATCCTCAAATGAGCACTTGGAACTGCTGGCCTTTAGTGTAAATGCTGCTTTGTATCATCAAAGACAACAATGATGTATAACTTATGCCCCGTCCACAAGCCCCAAAGTCTCCTCTTGCAGGTTGTGGTGCCTTATGACTGTGGTAATACACAGAAGAAGCTCCAAAACCTGAAACCATCAACAAAGTTAACCTTCACGACACTTTCATGTCTCACCCTTTCCAAGGTTCTTGGTCAGCTGATCTAATTGGCACAGCTAACAAACACCCCCCCCAAAAAATTCCCATCAATAGTAACCTGGCATTTGTCCGTCTGAGCATTCCTAACTGGCACGTGCTGGGAAGCACCTTCCAAGAAGAGGTGGTGAGCCAAGGCACCTGGTTCATTCAAGAGGACACTACGACAGGTCACGAGGACAAACAGTATCCAGGAACGGTGGGGAAACAGCCAGGGAGGCCACTTACACTACAGAAGCTGAGGAGAGGTGCAAAGCACCATGGGAGAAGACCAGGAACGCTTCAGAGTAGAATCTGTAAGCTGCACATCTGCGAGTGTGCTGTGGCACTGCCAATAATCAAGACTAGCAAGCTGACGGCAAAAGTCAGGAACTGCTAATGATGGGAAGTGAGAGAACAACCAGAAACGCCAGCAGAGTTATTTGGGCCTGGGAGATTCGCTGAACCCAGCAGAGGAGCAGTTACCACCAGATCTAGACGTACGGCTTTTCCACTACTGGTCCTGTAACATACATCTACTGGGCAATATCGTCCAAATGAGCATTCCAGCGACAGAAGGGGGCTGAACTCGGACCCAATGACCTCAGCTGAGAGCCAGGGTGGTGTAGCGGATAGGGTGGTGGACGAGGACCCTGGGTGAGTCAGGTTCCAATTTCCACTTCCGCCATGGAAGCTCGCTGGGTGACTTCCGGCCTGTCACAAACTCTCAGCCTGGCCTACCTCACAGGGCTGTGGTCGTGAGAAAATGGCAGAGGGGGGAACGATGCTCTAAAAAGCCACTTTTGAAGTCCAGAATGGGAGAGAAGCAGGATAGAAATAAATAAATGCAAATGCAACCTCTGCTCGGTCAAGACTACACAAATGGCCTGGGAAGCCATTATCTATAAAACAGGAATGCTGTTGGGAAGGGGGGGGAAGATTTATAAAATCATGCATGGGGTGGAGAGACTTGACAAAGGGAACGTTTTCTCCCTCTCCCAAAGTGATAGAACCGGTGGGCATCGAAGTTGATGGGCAGTAGATTCAAGGTGGACAAAAGGAAATCTATCTTTATATAGCAAGTGATTTAAAATGTGGAATTCACTGCCTGAGGACGCAGACAAGAACAGATCACTACAAAAGAGGATTAGACAGATTCATGGATGAGAGGCCTGTCAGTAGCTACTGGCCGTGGTGACTGAGGGGAACTTCCACACTCAGAGGCGGTCAACCTCTGAATCCCAGTGCCAGGAGGCAACATCGAGGGAAGGCCTCGGCCTCTCTGCCCTGTTGTTGGCAGTCCAGAGGAACTGGCTGGCCACTCTGTGAGACAGAATGCGGACCAGATGGACCACTGGACTGATCCAGCAGGGCTCTTCTTGTGTTCTTACGAGAGACTAAAAAGTGCTAGTTTGGTGTAGTGGTTAAGTGCACGGACTCTAATCTGGGAGAATCGAGTTCAGTTCCCCACTCCTCCACTTGCACCTGCTGATGTGACCTTGGGTCAGTCACAAGCTCTGGCACAGCTGTTCTTGAAAAAAAGAGCAGTTTCTGTCAAGAGCTCTCTCAGCCCCACCGACCTCACAGGGTGTCTGTTGTGGGGAGGGGAAGGGAAAGGAGTTTGTAAGCCGCTCTGAGACTCCTTTGGGTAGTGAAGGGCGGGGTATAAATCCAATCTCTTCTTCTAACATACTGCAAAGCGTCTTCGTGCACTGCAGTCCCACAAAAGCACTGCCTTAATAAAATCCATCTTGAATGACTGAGGACTGGTTGAACTATCTCTTGGCAAGCTCTGAGCTTCAAGGCAAACTATCGAATGTGCTGCAGGGCTTTCAGCTGGCAGTTTATCCGGCTGGACGAAGCATGCTTTGGTGGCTTGTAATGTAAATCTGAGCAGGGAGCCAGATGGAAGATATTTCAGAGTGCTGGAAATCACATGGGAGGGGCCATGGTGTATACACTCATCCCAACTCTCCCTAGAGTTATACAGATCTTAAGTTCACCCCTCCCCCAAACTTACCAACACCCGTTCGATCAAAGGTGACAAAAATGTGCATGCACTTGGGGTAACGAGGGCTCCCGTCATCTCTTTCAATTCTGTTTCAGTACTGTCTGTCTCTAGGCTGAGAGGCAAGACTCCCGGGTTTCAGGGCAAGACACTCATAGTTGCTTGTATCAGTCTTGCAAATGAGCAGATGGGAAGTTTTACAACATTCATACCAGGAAATTACCACATCGTTAAATGACACTGCAGCAGCAGGAACGCAGAAGAGATTACTTTTCATAAACTAAGAAGGTGGTTTTGGGCATCCTTCTATTTGCATAAAGGGGGGGTTAGTGGCTGACCTCCTTTAGAAGTTTATACAGGTAGGAAGAGATGTGGTGATGGGAAAGGGTCAGATCAATCAGGGGAAAGACAATTAAATTCTGGTGGCCGGCTTTCTCTTCTGGCCTCTCTTCCAGCGAAAGAGTCCCTACCTGCCATACCACTACTTCACAAGATCTGAAATACATGCTAATTATACGAGGATTTAACCCTTGATGTATTTTGATATGTGGGTGGACAAGATGGGGGGGGGAACTGACCTTGTTCCAACGGCAAAAACAGAAGGGTGGGGAGGTTGATCCTTGAGATGTATCGCAGTTCCATCTTCCTTACCAGGAATTCCATCAGGCAATCCTCAGATTCTGGCCATGTGTGTATGGTGTTGGATGTTAGGGGTGGATAGGGATTCTTTTAGTGTATTCCGTGTCTTGCTGCCTGGGCTGGATGATTAAGCCCCACTCCCCAGGATATTTCATTGCTACTGTGACCACCATGGGTCTATCCAAGATTATAAGATAAAGGTAAAGGTTCCCTTGCTCGAAAGCCAGTCGAATCCAACTCTAGGGTTGCGGTGCTCATCTCCGTTTCAAAGCCGAAGAGCCAGCGCTGTCCGAAGACATTTCCATGGTCATGTGGCATGACTAAACACCAAGGCGCACGGAACGCTGTTACCTTCCCACCAAAGTGGTACCTCATTATCTACTTGCCATTTCTTGCTTTCGAACTGCTAGGTTGGCAGGAGCTGGAACGAGAGACAGGAGCTCACTCCGCCATGCGGCACCCGGGTCTCGAACTGCTGAACTACTGACCTTCCACAGCCTGCAGTTCAGAGTCTTAACCACTTGAGCCACCACAGTTCAAGATTATATCTGGCCCAATAAATTCTATTTTGTATTCACGAGCAGAATGAGATCAGAATGAAGGAACCGAGTTTGAGTCCAGTGGCACCTTTAAGACCAACGAAGTTTAATTCTGGGTATAAGCTTTCGTGTGCATGCGCACTTCTCCAGATACAAGAAAGCTCATACCTTGGATAAAACTTTGTTGGTCTTAAAGGTGCCACTGGACTCAAACTTGGTTCTCTTCCTTCAGACCAACACGGCTACCCACCTGAATATATGGGAATGAAGGAACTTTCAATACTGCTCACGGCCGCTGACAGGAACAGAACCACTTTTTTGGTTTGGTGTGGTGGTTAAGTGTGCTGACTCTAATCTGGGGGAACCGAGTTTGATTCCCCCATTCCTCCACTTGCACCTGCTGGATGACTTTGGGCAAGCCATAGTTCTGGCAGAGCTGTTCTTGAAAAAGAGCAGTTTCTGCCAGAGCTCTCTCAGCCCCACCTACCTCACAGGGTGTCTGTTGTGGGGAGGGGAAGGGAAGGGAGTTTGTAAGCTGCTCTGAGACACCTTTGGGTAGTGAAAGGCGGGGTACAAATCCAATCTCTTCTTCTTCTTCTACCTCACAGGGTGTCTGTTGTGGGGAGGGGAAGGGAAGGGAGTTTGTAAGCTGCTCTGAGACACCTTTGGGTAGTGAAGGGCAGGGTATAAATCCAATCTCTTCTTCTTCTTCTACCTCACAGGGTGTCTGTTGTGGGGAGGGGAAGGGAAGGGAGTTTGTAAGCTGCTCTGAGACACCTTTGGGTAGTGAAGGGCGGGGTATAAATCCAATCCCTTCTTCTTCTTCTACCTCATAGGGTGTCTGTTGTGGGGAGGGGAAGGGAAGGGAGTTTGTAAGCTGCTCTGAGACACCTTTGGGTAGTGAAAGGCGGGGTACAAATCCAATCTCTTCTTCTTCTTCTACCTCACAGGGTGTCTGTTGTGGGGAGGGGAAGGGAAGGGAGTTTGTAAGCTGCTCTGAGACACCTTTGGGTAGTGAAGGGCGGGGTATAAATCCAATCCCTTCTTCTTCTTCTACCTCATAGGGTGTCTGTTGTGGGGAGGGGAAGGGAAGGGAGTTTGTAAGCCGCTCTGAGACACCTTTGGGTAGTGAAGGGCAGGGTATAAATCCAATCTCTTCTTCTTCTTCTACCTCACAGGGTGTCTGTTGTGGGGAGGGGAAGGGAAGGGAGTTTGTAAGCTGCTCTGAGACACCTTTGGGTAGTGAAGGGCGGGGTATAAATCCAATCTCTTCTTCTTCTTCTTCTACCTCACAGGGTGTCTGTTGTGGGGAGGGGAAGGGAAGGGAGTTTGTAAGCTGCTCTGAGACACTTTTGGGTAGTGAAGGGCGGGGTCTAAATCCAATCTCTTCTTCTTCTTCTCTTCCCACTGCAAAAGCTGCTTTCTAGTTTCAACTTCTGTTCTTTCCTGCCTCTCAGACGGCAAAGAACTCGGGTACAATTACTGAGGGTAGCTCAGGGTGCAGCGGCTTGCAGTTCTCTCTCTCACATATGTACGAGTACTGGTTGTATTCAAAATGTGGCTTGCAGAAAACAAAGGTGTTCACATTAATTAAAGTAATCAATCATAATCACCCCTCTCTGCACCAGCCAATCTTTTTGGAGCAGAAACTCTCTTCCCGCGGCTGTCTTGGATTACAGGATTATCTCCCTAAATACATTTGTAGGTGTCTTAATTCCAAGCTTCCCCTCCGGCTCCTTGATAGACTGTTTCTCCATGGAAACCGGAGACTGCTTATTTTAGCAACCGATGCCTTAATTCAGAAGGGGAAGGGCATGTCTGCACAGCAGAGCTGCTGTAGCTGGAATCTGAAGGAGTCGTCTCTCCACTAAGATGTTATCCGCTTTCGGTGCTTGCCAAAGAAACAATCCTGACATTTCTCCCAAGAAGAAAAGTTGCAATATAAAGAAATAGCTGTGGAGAATCCCCAGAGAAACAAGCAGCTCTTCAGCCTCAAGACACCCACGGATGGATTTGATAAATGGCGCTGTAAATCCAACTTAATTAATAATTATCATATGGCATTGTGTGTAGAATAGCCAGGAGATCCAAAGATTGTCTAGCAGGCACAAGTTCTAGCTCTAAGCATTATGCTAGTGGTAAGCCAGACTTGTTTTTAGGGGCTGAGAGAGCTCTGAGAGAACTGTGACTGTCCCAAGGTGACCCAGCTGGCTTCATGTGGAGGATTGGGGAATCGAACCCGGTTCTCCCAGATTAGAGTCCGCCGCTCTTTAACCACTACGCCAAGCTGGCTCTGGCTTTAAACAACACAAACTGTCCATAGTTGGTGCCTGTCTCAGACCTGGACGTTTTAGGACCTATGAATTGTGGCGGATCCTTCTTGTTCTTGCAGTCCCAAGGAAACAGCAGAAACAAGATTTTTCAAGCCCTTCTACACCAGAGTTTCCTTAACTTTCCCGTGCCCCTGTAAAAATGACAGAAGTTCCTGTTTAGTTCTCTGTCAAGCCTTTTACCTCTATCCGATATCCGGGGGTGGGTGGTGGGGAGATAGCCACAAATAATGGCTGCCCAGAATAAGCCGTGTTAATATTGCTGGGCCTTTGTAAACCGTAACAGGAACAAATGGTACACATGAAGGCGTATTATGTTATTTTTCTTATTTATACAATGTCTAAGACATGTTTTTCTCAGCATATTCACCTCTTGATTCTGAAACAGAGGCTAGATGGCCCTCTGACAGCAATGCGGAATCTGTGGACTTGGGCAAATCATGAGAAGGGAGGGCAGGAAGGGCTGCCTCAGTGATTAGTTCTCGTGGCCCTTTCTTACACACCCAGGGAAGTGCTGATCGCCACTTTGGGGTCAGGAAGCCATTTTTCTCCAGGCCAGTTTGGCTGGGGATCCTGGAGGTTTTTTGTCATCTTCTGGGCATGGAACAGGGGCCACTGGGGGTGTGGAGTGGAGCGGTATTTGTGAATTTCCAGCATTGTGCAGGGGGTTGGACTAGATGACCCTGGAGGTCCCTTCCAACCTGTAGCACCTTAGAGAGCCAGTTTGGTGTAGCAGTTAAGTGCGTGGACTCTAATCTGGGAGAACCAGGTTTGATTCCCCACTCCTCCACTTGCACCTGGCTGGATGCCCTTGGGCAAGCCATAGTTCTGACAAGAGCTGTCCTTGAAAAAGAGCAGTTTCTGTCAGAGCTCTCTCAGCCCCTCCTACCTCACAGGGTGCCTGTTGTGAGGAGGGGAAGGGAGTTTGTAAGCCGCTCTGAGACACCTTTGGGTAGTGAAGGGCGGGGTATAAATCCAATCTCCTCTTCTTCTTCCTCTTCTTCCTCCTCTTCCTCTTCTTCTTCCTCTTCCTCTTCTCCTTCTCCTTCAAGACCAACAAAATTTCCAGAGTATAAGCTTGCTTTGTCACATATCGGACTAAGGGAGCTTTGACTCTCAAAAGCTGATACCCCTGGAAACACTGCTAGTCTCGAAGATGCCGCGGGACTTGAATCTTGCTCTTCTACCGCAGATGGACACGGCTACTCACCTGAAACCCTGATCTGACTGCCTTGCCATCTGTCCCAAAGGATGCTCAAGGCAGTGTACATATACCCTTTCGTCTCTGCGTTTTGCCACTGACAGCTATCGAGTTATTTATGTGAAACATTTTATTAGCTGCCTTTCTTCCTTACGGATCTCAAAGCGGCTTAACATATAGACAAAAATACATAAAATAAATACATAAAAGCCAAACATTTAGAACCACAGTTCTGGATTGCTAGTAAAAACTTAACCGAATGCACTCCTGAATAAAAAACATCTTCAGCTGCCTCCTAAATAGTGAAAGTGAAGGGGGGGTACCTCCCTGGGGAAATCATTCCACTGAAAAGCCCCCCTCTCTAGTGTACCCACAAAATGAGCTCCTTTGATTGACAGGACAGCCAAGAGGGCCCATCCCTGTGACCTGAATTCCTGGGCAGGAATGTATGAGAGACGATGGTCCTTCAGATATGCCAATCTCAATTAGGGCTGCTAGTCCCCAGTTGGGGTGGGGGATCCCCCGGTTTTGTGAGCCCCTGCCCCCTCCCCAACAGCAACATGGAGTGATGTGCCTACATCACCCGGAAGTGACATAGGCACATTGGTGATGTTGGAGGGGGGACATTCTGGTTTTTGGGCAAAACTCTATGGTTTCAGGGCGACTTTACCATAGAGTTTCGCCCAAAAACCAGAGCACCATCCCCAACAGGCCTGCATCACTTCTGGGTGACATAGGCACTTCCGGTGATGTTGTCACATCAGGGGCGATGCTTCCGGAGCCTCAAGAAGAAGAAGAGAGTTGGATTTATACCTTGCCCTTCACTGCCCAAAGGCATCTCAGAGCGGCTTACAAACTCCTTTCCCTTCCCCTCCCCACAACAGACACCCTGTGAGGTCGGTGGGGCTGAGAGAACTGGCCTTGAGAGAACAGCTGTGCCAGAGCTTGTGACTGACCCAAGGTCACATCAGCAGGTGCAAGTGAAGGAGTGGGGAATCAAACCCGGTTCTCCCAGATCAGAGTCCGCACACTTAACCACTACACCAAACTGGCATCTCAAAGAACCTTGGTAACCCTAGTCCCGAGCCATGTGCAACATTTGCCTTTTAGGACGAGGTATGTAAAACATCATATATTCAGATATTCTGGGAACTATTTTTTGTGCTAAACATAAAGAAACTCCACCCAACCTTTCCCAGACGTGCCGGCATCCAGAATCACAGAGGACAATTAAATGTCGGGTGTACTTACTATTCACTGCGACCCATTCGTTCAGGTCTTCACCCTCGGGTAGCATGACCGCCATCCGTAGGTTACCGCTTCCGAGCGTGGCCTCTGCATGCTTCAGCAGCTCGTACTGGTGGGAGCCTTCCGGAATATTCTTTTTCGGTTTAAAGGTTTTGGAAGAGCGGCTGCCGCTGCAAAGGGAGAAAAAACAGACGGCTTCAGACAAGCTTGTGGGCTGGAAGGTGGGGAGGCTATTGTCCAACCAATATTGTTTAAACTCTAAGGGGTTAAAATGGGAAACCATCAGCTCCTGCAGTGAGCCTTAGTAATACGATGAAAACGGGGAGGGGAAGGAACAGGGCGGCTGTGACTAATCTGCTGCATACCTTGAGGCAAAGTGTACACCCTTATTATTATAAACAACACTCAACAGATGGACTGGTGTGTGGGAGAGAAACTGCTTCTGGAATATTTACCAAAGAAATAAATTAGGAGTCTTCACAGGGAAAATTTAGAAATAAAGATGGCACGGCATACCCCAGAACCAAGGAGCGGGGAAGAAATTTAACCCAAGTAAAACTGAATCAAGAACTGAAAAGGTAAGAAAAAAACCAACAGAGGACCAACAGTTGAAGCTTCGTATAAACTTATTATAAGTAAAATATACATGTATTTATTTTGGAAAAAAGTTAAAAAAAACATATAAGGGCCTAAGGAAAGCCTGGTTAACAAATTTATTTATTTATTTTATTAGATTTATATACTGCCCTCCCCAATGGGCTCAGGGCCGGTGTACAACATACATATGACATGAAGAGGAAGAGGAAGAGATTGGATTTATACCCCGCCCTTCACTACCCAAAGGCGTCTCTGAGCGGCTTACAAACTCCTTTCCCTTCCCCTCCCCACAACAGACACCCTGGGAGGTAGAAGAAGAAGAGTTTGGATTTATACCCCGCCCTTCACTACCCAAAGGCGTCTCTGAGCGGCTTACAAACTCCTTTCCCTTCCCCTCCCCACAACAGACACCCTGGGAGGTAGAAGAAGAAGAGTTTGGATTTATACCCCACCCTTCACTACCCAAAGGCGTCTCAGAGCGGCTTACAAACTCCTTTCCCTTCCCCTCCCCACAACAGACACCCTGTGAGGCAGGTGGGGCTGAGAGAACTTCTGACAGAAACTGTCCTTGAGAGAACAGCTGTGCCAGAGCTTGAGACTGACCCAAGGTCACATCAGCAGGTGCAAGTGGAGGAGTGGGGGAATCAAACCCGGTTCTCCCAGATTAGAGTCCGCGCACTTAACCACTACACCAAACTGACATGCACACAAGATACCATTATTGTGACCGAACGACCTTGTGTGCACGTCGTTCGTATCTGTTAACGAGGCTTTCATCGGGCCCTTGTGTTTTTCAACTTTTCTCAAAATAAACACATGTATTTTTTACTTATAATTAGTCTACATGAGGTTTTAACCACTGGCCCCCCACCAGGTTTTTTTAATTCCCTTTTCAGCACACCCCACCACCATACCTGAAGATTCTGCATCCTTTTCCCCCACTCTTGGAGGAGCAGTTACAAAGCGAAGATGACACAAGCGTCCTTTGGCAGCGCAGGAGTCTGCTATACTGTGATCCCACCCAGGATACTGGTCAGCCCAGGGATGCCAGGTTTTCCCTGGCTGCTGGCAGGGGATAGGGGGTGGGGTTGCCACCTCCAGGTTGGGGGGGTGGAGCCTGTGGAGGACAGGGACCTCAGTGGGGTACAATGCCAGACAGTCCACTTGCCAAAGCATCCATTTTCTCCAGGGGAACTGACCTCTCTCGTCTGGAACATAAGAACATAAGAGAAGCCAATGTTGGATCAGGCCAACGGCCCATCTAGTCCAACACTCTGTCACACAGTGGCCAAAAATACCAGGCACCATCAGGAGGTCCAGCAGTGGGGCAAGTGAACCCCAAATCCAGGGGGAACCCCAGGTCCCACCTGGAGGCTGGCATCCTTAGATTAGCCTCACAAATGTCCTGCCTGTACAGATGTGTCCTTCACATGCATCATTTAGCTGCACTGGGTCACATTACCAGGACAGGGGTTCCGACAATGCTGAGGATAGATGCAAAGGAGATCATCATCACAGAATAAATCAAAGATGAGATCTCCAGAACAGGGCGGGTAGGGGAATCTAGGAATGCCAACTACTAGGGAGGGATGTGGGAGAAGAGTTTGCTGTATTGAAGTTGATTCAACTAGATAAAGAGGTAATTAGCCCAAGAATTTCATTAAGTGCATGCTTAAGTTCCTAGTCTCCGTGCTTCAAAAACTTTCCTGGAGATACGGCCTCAACCAGTATTCCCTCTAAGCTGAGGTAGTGTGAGCTAGCTCACAGTTTTTCAGCCTCCGGCTCACACATTTTTGTCTTTGCTCAGGAAGGGATGGCTCCAGAGCGAACTAGTTCATGCAGTATCCAAATCGCTCGCTCACAACTTTAATGCCAGTAGCTCACAAAGTAGAATTTTTGCTCACAAGACTCCATAGCTTAGAAGGAGCATCGGCCTTAAGGAATCTCTACCCTTTTATCCCTTGCTTTGTAGACTGGTTCCTGGGTATCCCACCATATATGTTTTTTGTATCTTACTCCATATTTTTATTACACCATGCACTTAAAATGGACTTTTGATTCAAGAAGGTGGAGTAAAAATGCAACTTCAGGTTTAAACTCGCTAGATGATCACACGAAATTTTGAATGTGGTGCTCTTCTAGTGATTAAACAGTTCGCGATGTGAACTTCATGTCCAAACGCTTGCTTCAGACGTCCACTGAGGCAGACCATGCCGTTCCATGCTGCTCTTCCTTTAGGCAGTGCAAAGAGACTTGCACACTGGTCCCATGCAATTACCCAACTGGGCACGTTAACGATGTAAACAAATGTCACATGCCTTCAGAGCGGACCATCACATGCCTTGACTACAAAAAAAACTTGTCAGCGTTTCCTCTAACTTTTGAAATTTGGGTCTCCCCTCTAACCTAACTCTGTCTTCAGGGGACGGTGTGGATGGGATAACAGCTGCAAGCGGCTGCAAGCCTTGCTTGCCAGTTGTTGCAAAGAGGATCTGTGGACTGGGGCCCAGTGACCCCACCCTGGCCTTAGAGGAGAAAGAGGACAGGATCTTTTTGACTCCCTCCTAAAAAGAATTTCGAGACAACCTAGAGAAGCGGCAGCTCTTTCAGAACTTTCTTCTCAAATCACAAAGGAACGGTGGGGCTGTCAGAATACATGCTCAGCCCCTACAACCCCAGTGTAGATTAGTGAGGATCCATTGCCAGAGAGGATGCAATCCACCCAAGCGGGGCAGAAAGAGTGGTCAGACAGAATTTCTTCTCCCCCTTCCAAAACTTTAGAAGTCAGGGGCATACAATGAAGTCAATGGGCAGTAGGTTCAGGAGAGACAAAAGGAAATACTTCTTTATTCAATGAGTGATTATAATGGGGAATTTGCATCCAGGGGATTAGTGACGGATTTAAAAGGGTATTAGACAGATTCACGGAGCACAGGTCTGTCAATGGCTACTGGCCATGATGTCTAAAGGGGAACAGTAAGACACAGGGAGGGGGAAACAAACCTGACCCAAAAACTAGAATCAAGAACCAAAAGGGTGAGAAGAAGGGCCAATATTAAAAACCTAGTTGAAACTTATAGTATACAAAAATACATGTATTTATTAGAAAGACAGTTAAAAACATACATAAGGGCCCAATGAAAGCCTTGTAAAAAAGTAAAGCCTACACACAAGGGCCAATACACTTCACCTGACGCGTTTCTGCCCTATTGGGGCCTTCTTCAGAGGTCAAACAATATTGAGGTACACATAACTTAAATACATATTGCAATAAGATAACCAATAAGTCCAATATTCACTAAAGCCCTTGTGTGTAGGCTTTACTTTTTTACGAGGCTTTCCTTGGGCCCTTATTTATGTTTTTAACTGTCTTTCTAATAAATACATGGATTTTTGTATATTATAAGTTTCAACTAGGTTTTTAATATTGGCCCTTCATGAGACTTTCTTCTCACCCTTTTTGTCTAAAGGGGAAGTCCACATTCAGAGGCAGCAAAGCTCTGAATACCAGTGCCAGGAAGCAACATCAGGGGAAAGCCCCAACCTCTATGCCCCATTGTTGGACCTCCAGAGTAATTAGTTAGAACAGATAAAAGGAAATACTTCTTCACCCAAAGAGTGATTAACATATGGAATTCACTGCCACAGGAGATGGTGGCAGCTACAAGCATGGACAGTTTCAAGAGGGAATTAGATAAACATATGGAGCAGAAGTCCATCAGTGGCTATTAGCCACAGGGTATAGATGGGAACTCTCAGTCTGGGGCAGGTGATGCACTCTATTCTTGGTGCTGGGGGGGGGGCAGCAGTGGGAGGGCTTCTAGTGTCCTGGCCCCACTGCTGGACCTCCTGATGGCACCTGGTATATTTTGGCCGCTGTGTGACAGAGTGTTGGACTAGATGGGCCATTGGCCTGATTCAACATTGGCTTCTCTTATGTTCTTAGTTGGCTACCGTATGAGTCAGAATGCTGGACTACATGGACCACTGGTCTGATCCAGTAGGGCTCTTCAGCCGGCAGAGCCACGCTGAT
Organism: Gekko gecko; assembly: GCA_029375565.1. Classification (NCBI taxonomy): domain Eukaryota; kingdom Metazoa; phylum Chordata; class Lepidosauria; order Squamata; family Gekkonidae; genus Gekko; species Gekko gecko. The sequence continues at coordinate 132,808 of JAPDNY010000024.1, read as the reverse complement.
CAAGATCCTCCTCCCAGTGCCTTCCCCCAAGAAAGACTCATCTCATTTTGAAAGATAAAGCCTATTCTAAAGCAGAGCACATACTCTACATTATGCCACAGCATTTAAACTTGCAGATTCTTCAAGTCATAATACCAAAGAACATGAATACCTGCATTAACATACATCCTGAAGCTTTACATCAGGGGTTCCCAACCTTTTTGAGCCGGTGGGCACCTCTGGAATACTGATATAGCATTGTGGGCACAGCCACAAAACGGCTGCCACGGGAGGTAAGGTAAAGGTAAAGGTTCCCTTGCTCGAAAGCCAGTCGGATCCGACTCTTGGGTTGCGGTGCTCATCTCCGTTTCAAAGCCAAAGAGCCAGCGCTGTCCGAAGACGTTTCCGTGGTCATGTGGCCGGCATGACTCAACACCAAGGCACACGGAACACTGTTACCTTCCCATCGAAGTGGTACCTATTTATTTACTTGCAATTTAACCACTTGAGCCACCGCAGCTCCTTCATGGGAGGTAAAGCCAGCCACAAAACAGCTGCCGCAGCTTACTGTAGACCACACAGGGAAGATCCTTGTGCTGCAGTGGCAGCTGCTGCGAAACCAACGTCTTAAAAAATCCGAACGGCCAATGAAATCTCCAGCGGCCAATACTAGCTTTGCCCTACCTGGCCCTACTCACTTTCTCAAAACATCTGGTGGGCACCGGGAAAGGTACGTGTGGGTGCCATAGCACCACTCTGGGGACCCCTGCTTTAGATGGTGCTCCCGCCTGCAGATATCAGAACAGGATCGGGCGACGAGGAACTAACCACCGAACTTTCTGCCACACATCCAAGCAGGCTTGCATCAAGCCTTGCAACTCTGGTGACGCATAACTGACTGTGCTGACTTCGCCCTGATCAAGAACTGGTTGCTTAAATGGAGCTGATGTCCTTCTGTGCAGTCCCCACTCTGTTATGAAGCCCGGGCCAGTCACTCACATACAAAATTCGGATGAGTTCTGCACGGAGTTTCATTCAGAACTTTCTGGAGCTAATTATCCATTTTGGTGGTGTGCCCTACTCGACTCGAGGGGAAAGGCAGTGATGCGCGTGCTCTGAAGGCTGGGGTTGTATCCTCTGGGTCAGTTTTTCCCCCGAACCAACGCGGCAGACAAACAGGTGCACCTGATACAGGGAAAGAGGGCAGACTGCGTGACTGCACAGATGACCACTCAAAGATCATCAGTTATAGGCGAGCAACCTATTCTTCGTGATTTCTGTGTGAGCACACTAATGGAAGATGAATGAATTGACCTACCTGAAGGCAGGATCAGGTGTAACCAGGGGGGAAAGGGAGGTGAGGGCTGTCCCACAAAATAAGGCATCAGATCTGAATCACAAAGTAAGGGGGACTCTGCTTGATAAATATGGGGAACGGAAACCAAATGACTTCCGTAAATAGTTCTGGTAGAGAGATGCCCCATCATAGTGCCATGAAACAAGAGGTGTGAAGGTCCAAAAACTTGCCCCTCCCCGCTTTAAAGACCATTTCCCAGTTTTTGCAAAGGAAAAATTGAGAAATGTTGTGCAGCAACGGGGGGGGGGGGGACACACACCCTCCTGTGAAATTTTTGTTCTTTCTTCTTAGAATGAGTGAAATGCGTTTTAAGACAAGGTTTTTACTCACGCAAAATGTATGGCATGAATAAGTCTGAGGACTGTTTTCCCAATTTGTTATTGGAAAAATTGTGACATTTTGGAAAGCGCTGGGGGAAAACCAGAAACTGTCCCAATATATTTTTATTCCATGAGTGAGAGATGTGCTAAGAGAGCATATGGTGCACCAGACTGAAGTTCTCGCTCCTGATCTAATTCTGGGTATATTTGCAATTTTAGAAAACGAAGGCGTTTATATTTAAATTTCCAAACATATGCTGATCAATGCCGTTTTACGTGTTCCAAACTATGCATTTTATGCTAGTAAAGAAAAACAATTTTGGCAGGAAAGTATGCATCGGATATATTTAGATATTCTCCATGCTTCTTTTTTTGTTTGTTTTCCTGAAACAAAAACAAAAAAGTTTTCCCATGGAATGAAAATTTCCAGAAATTTCATATCCCGGTATGGAAATCAGAACAGGGCTTTGAGCGTGAGTGGAAGCACTCGGAACACAAGTTCATAACATTGCTTGATGAGGGGGTGTAGCCCTGCATGCCAGATGCCTCCGGAGAAATGTGCTGGCCTGGAATTTAATCCCCACAGCAGACAAACGACTGAGGGTCTTAAAAAAACACGCACACACAGCACAATTTAGCTAGACAAGGGTTTTTGACCAGTTCCATAATCTAACTCATCTACTAGCCAAAGTGGACATTAATCAGCTAAACATCCTACTATCAAAAAATTTTTTAGACCAAGCAGTCCAGGGCCTCTCGTTTTATGGCATAAACACAGATAACGGCCAGTGGCTGTGAACGCTGCATGTTAATAAAGGCTCAGAGGTTAAGACGCTGAGCTGCAGACCGGAAGGTGGGTAGCTCAGCAGTTCAAGACCCTAGTGCTGCGTGACGGAGTGAGCTCCCGTCTTTGGCCCCAGCTCCTGCCAACCTAGCAGTTCGAAAGCAAGAGATTGCAAGTAGATAAATAGGTACCACTTTGGTGGGAGGGTAACAGCATTCCGTGTGCCTAGGCGTTTAGTCATGCCAGCCACATGACCACAGAAATGTCTTCGGACAGCGCTGGCTCTTTGGCTTGGAAACTGAGATGAGCACTGCAATCCTAGAGTCAGATTCGACTGGCTTTACCCTTTACCTCAACCACATCCACCCTGACATGGATGGCCCAGGCTAGCCTGATCTTGCCACATGCTGGAAGCGAAGCAAGGGAGACTACCAAGGGAGTCCAGGCTGCTATGCAGAGGCAGGTAATGGCAATCCACCTCTGTCCATCTCTTGCCTTGAAAGCCCCATGAGAGGTCACCAAAAGTCAGCAGCGATTTGACAGCACTTTCCACCACCAAAGTATATCCTTTTCTCTCAACTTATTTAAGACTTTTTAAGTGATGTGGTCTCAGCGGGTATTACATACTGCAAGATCAAATCATGGATCAAATCGTTGGGGCTGTCAACTTGCCAATGCACATAACAATTTCCTGTAGATCTGTTCATTTCATTTCTTTGGCAAATTTAATTTTAGCTTCCTCTTTCCTTGTAATTTGGCAGCTGAAAGCATAAACTAATTGGAAGAGTGATGTTTATTTGGCATAAGCCGAGAGAGACATACAATATTGTTATCAAATTTATCCGCTTCAGTTGGAAATAGATTTAAAAAAAAAAAACACAACAACTTTGCTTCAGTCTCAGCCAAGCTCTGTGGATACAGAAATGAGGTTCATTTTGGCCTGATGGCTAGTGCAATAATCAATTTAAATTCTTAAACAGCCACTTTGTTTTGCGTGTTAAGGGCTTCACGGCAAGCCACAAAGAGATCTGGCTACTAATGTGAATCCCTTGAATCATACTTAACTCAAGGACAATGACTGCCAACGGCAATCTTTAAAGCAAAAACAACCGCTGAGGAAAACACAGTATTTGGAGCCTGCAGGCTGTGGAAGGTCAGTAGTTCAGCAGTTCAAGACCCGAGTGTGCCGCATGACGGGGTGAGCTCCCGTCTCTAGTTCCAGCTCCTGCCAACCTAGCAGTTCGAAAGCAAGAAATTGCAAGTAGATAAATAGGTACCACTTCAGTGGGAAGGTAACAGCGTTCCGTGCGCCTTGGTGTTTAGTCATGCCGGCCACATGACCACAGAAACGTCTTCGGACAGCGCTGGCTCTTCGGCTTTGAAACGGAGATGAGCACCGCAGCCCTAGAGTCGGATTCGACTGGTTTTCGAGCAAGGGAACCTTTACCTTTACCTTACACATTTGACAGACAAGAAATGCATGTAATGAAGCTCCAAGGCGGCAGTCTGTAAATGAAAAGCAGCCTTGTGAGGCTGCAGTTTTGAGCAGAGCAGCAACAAAGGGGGAAATGATTATAACCCTCCTTCCCACAAGCCATTTTTCCCATGCAAAATCAACTCATGCCACCTGCTTTGTTCCTTGTTTCAGAGGCAAAGCCCCTGTGTAAAAATGATCACCTGGGGAACACCACAGAGGGAAAATAGCAGCTCAAAATCACAGCCTCCTTGGGCAGCTTTTCATCTAGGAAAAATGCTACAAGGCTTCAAGGTGTGATCCCTTCCTTTGTTCAGAGCCAAGGTGGCTGAAGTTTGTTTGTTTGCTTAAACCAAGGACGGGCTAGATTTAGTCTTGTAGATAAATAGGTACCACTTTGGTGGGAAGGTAACAGCGTTCCGTGCACCTTGGTGTTTAGTCATGCCGGCCACATGACCACGGAAATGTCTTCGGACAGTGCTGGCTCTTCAGCTTTGAAACGGAGATGAGCACCACAACCCTAGAGTCGGATTCGACTGGCTTTCGAGCAAGGGAACGTTTACCTTTACCTTTAATCTAATTTCGCTTTCCTAGAATATTTCTTGGTCTACCGGCAGAATTTTTTAAATTTGCAAATCAAGATCGTTACCGCATAACCGCTTGTGTCAAGTAATCTGGTATTTGTTCTCTTGGCTTTAGAAGTGCCAGACTCAACCCGACGTTCGCAAAGGCCACAATCCTAAGAACGCCCTCCTGAGAGTAAATCCCGATGAACAAAATGGGACTCATCTGCGGGTAGATCTGCTTAAAATTGCTGCTATAGTCTAGTGTTCTTTCCAAGAAGCATGGCAGCAACTGCATTGCGGTCTGGGGACCTTTAGTCTCCTGGGAATTGCAGAATCCACCATTTAAGTAAAATAGTTTATACCAAAGGTATACAGAAGATGAATCCAGGCACTTTTTATTTTCCCTCTTTCCTATTAATAACTTTATTAAACTTTTGTAATAACTTTACTAAATTTTTGTACCCAAAACTTAATATCTTACAATGCATCACACAGACACGCAAACAAGAAATAAATGCTCTCTTTCCAGCATCTGTCCCCTACTACTGTAGTCTCCTGGAGCTGCAGTGGCTCAGAGGTTAAGACGCTGAGCTGCAGACTGGAAGGTCTGTAGTTCGGAAGTTCGAGACCCGAGTGCCGTGTGATGGAGTGAGCTCCCATCTTTGGCCCCAGCTACTGCCAACCTAGCTGTTCAAAAGCAAGAACTTGCAAGTAGATAAATAGGTACCATTTCGGTGGGAAGGTAACAGTGTTTTGTGCGCCTCAGCATTTAGGTATGCCGGCCACATGACCAGAGGAACGTCTATGGACAGCGCTGGCTCTTTGGCTTGGAAACGGAGATGAGCGCCGCCCCCTAGAGTCGGATTCGACTAGCTTTCGAGCAAGGGAAACCTTACTGTATTCTCCATTGTGAAATAGATATAAACCTTTCCCCGCTCGAAGATGCTTATCACATCTTGTATTTCAAAAAACAGTTACTCAATGTAATAATCACAAAACATCTAGGTATTGTATGCAACACAACAGCAAGCTAGCTTTAAAATGCTGTTTAAAGAAAATCCAAACATGGGTGTTATTCAAAAAAATCCTTTTGATAGAAGTCAATCCAGTTCAGGCAAATAAAATTGGCAAAAGCTCCCTTTTCATTAGTCAAGACTACGGTTTAGATTGGAATGGATTTATATCTCGCCCTTTGCTCGGCGTCTCAGAGCGCCTTGCAAACTCCTTTCTCTTCCCCTCCTCCTCCTCCCCACAACAGACACCCTGTGAGGCAGGTGGGGCTGAGAGAACTCTTTCGAGGACGGCTCTTGAGAAAACAACTCTGAGGGAACTTGTGACTGACCCAAAGTCACACCACCAGCTGCATGTGGAGGAGTGAGGAATCAAACCTGGTTCTCCCAGATTAGAGTCCGCACTCCTAACCACTACACCAAACCATAAAAATTTGTTAGGCAAAAATAGCCATCGAGTTGCAGCTGACTTATGGCGACCCCACGGGGTTGTCATGGCGAGAGATGTACAGTGGCTGTTTGCCATTGCCTGTCTCCACAACGCAACCCTGGTATTCCTTTGTGGTCTCCCACTCGAACACTGACCAGGGCTTACCCTGCTTAGCTTCCGAGATCTGACAAGATCAGGCTATCTTCCTAGCATATTTAAAAGCTGGATTTCAGGCAGTCAAGGTCCCAATTTAGCTCAGGCCACGAGGTTTACCCTTCCGTCCCTGCATTCGCATACTATTCTCCCTCCTGTATGCACCAGTGCTACATTTAGAACATTTTCCTGACTGTAGCATCGGGTGTGCCACGTGCGAATGCAAGAAACTGCCTTATTCTGACAGAGACAATGGGTTTGTCTAGTTCTGTACCACCTATTCTCACTGGCAATGGTTGTCTAGGGACTCAGGCGAAAAAAAAGGGGGCTTTCTCCCAAATACATTACCCAAGATGCAAAGGCTTGACCCCAGGGCCTTCCACAAGTAAAACATGTGCTCTGCGCCTGAGCCACAGTTCCTCCCCGTGCTTTGAACAGCAAAGCCACACTGCGGCTCTGTCGGTAGCTACCCTTCAATTATAAAATCACATTTCCTGTAGACTTGCTGCTGGAAGTTTAACACTTTGTTTGGATTTGCTTCTAACAGCTGGGATTAAGCACGTGTGGGGTCATTTAAATGACTGTTTTATACAGGCACACACCTGTAATTGTGCATACATTTTTAAAATTATTTGTTTAGGATTGGGAAGAAAGGGAAATGAAATAAAGATCCATTTTCCTAGGGCACTCCTGGGCTCAGGAGCTTAAAGTCTTTAAAAATAATCAAACTGGGAAATGTCGAATGCCCAGCGCTCCAAGAAAGAAAAAGAATACATTCCTATGATTTTGGAAGACAGTTTGAAAGGGTAGCCATGTTGGTCTGCAATAAAAGAATTGGATACAAGTCTAGTGGCACCTTGGAGACCAACAAGATTTTCAGAGTATAAGCTTATGAGAGTCCTAGAATCACAGCATTGGAAGGGACCTCCTGGGCCGTCTAGTCCAACCCCCTGCACAATGCAGGAAATTCACAAATACCTCCCCCCACACACACACACCCAGTGACCCCTGCTTTATGCCCAGAAAGGGGGGGGAGACCCTCCAGGATCCCTGACCAAATTGGCCTGAAGAAAATTGCTTCCTGACCCCAAAGCAGGGATCTGCATTTCCCTGGGCGTGTAAGAAAGGGCCATAAGAACTAAGCACTGAGGCAGCCCTTCCTGCCCTCTCTCTCGTGATCTGCCCCAGTTCACAGAATCAGCATTGCTGTCAGGTGGCCGTCCAGCCTCTGCTTAAAAACCTCCCGAGAAGGAGGAGAACATGAGGAGAACGCATGCCACATAGTTTCTGTGTTACACACAACCCACAATGACATGTTTCCTTCCTTCCGGAAAGCCTCTCCTCCCCTTCTTTGTTGAGACGGTCAGACCAAACCAAGTAGAAAGGTATCTGGGGTATCTGCAGCCTACACGGAATAAGCTCTCAGAAGCCTGAAAGGAAAGCAGACGAGTATGGTTTTTTATCTTCCTACTCCCAAGAACGTCAGTTGTGGTGACAGTGTGCACCACTGTCTGCCAAAGGATGACAAGAAGAAGTAAATATGTCGTCAGGACCACCCCCTCCAAATCCTTACAAACAACCCACCACATTTAAATGTACTGAGAAGTTTCATAAAAGGAGAAACTTCTAAGAGATAATATGCTGGTACATAGTGAGAAAATGACTTTGAGATCACCTCCCTGTTCTGCAAGGTAAGAAGTTCTTCCCCCAAGGTTATTTTTTATTACAGGGGTGATTTCAATCTGATCCCAACTTGCAAAAACAGGGTATGGAACAACCCTTCCTAAGTGGTTCCATTTCAGAGTGCAAAGGAGGTAAATTGCATACCTGAGCTCCATGTGGGGAAGCAAATCTCCCCCTATCAAGTTTCAACATGCAAAATTTGTTTATGTGGGGAAGTATTTAAACATGACATTTTCTGCCTCTGCCTTGAATGGGACAACCAAAGAGGAATTGTACCATGGACTAGTCTTCCAAGTTTGAACCAGGCCATTCCTGCTCAGTTTGAGCTTCGTATCTGAATTTCATAACTTCTAACTATAACACCTCTCCTGACGTATCTGAACGGCCTTTCGAGACTTTGTACAACTGTACTGCAACCTTAGCCCTGTCGAATGGAACGGTTAAGTAAACTACAGGGCATGGTTAAGATCAGCTTGCCTGCACACTTTGGTCACAGACCTGATTCTGAATAACCTGTTTCATGACCCCAGCGGGTTGCCACCTTCAGCTGCCACCACTCTGGACTTAGGGTTCCCTTGGGAAGGCCCAGAATACCCTCCCAATCCCAACCAGAATGCCCCTTTTTAAGCCGAGAAACTATAGGCGTGATACCAGGCAGAGAACATTAAACAAAATGGTTTATTGATACAGTACTGGGGCAAGGAAAACAAGACAAGGAGCTTTAGAATATATAACAGTGTCTAAAGGCAAATAAATCAAATCTAACGCGACTACCTATTTCTTCTAACTGATTCCTGCTTCAAGGCCCATAGCTTTCTATACCAGGTCTCCTGCCTGTACTCACTCTGTCCCAAGTGAGGGATCTTTCTCTCAGAGCAGTTCCCTCAGTTTTACTCTGTGTGAGGCAAGACCACATAAGAGAAAAGAACCCAGTTTCACAGTTCAGAAAGCTTAAGTTACATCTCCTCACACAATCCCTGGACACTGATTGACTACAACCATCGCTAAGCATTATGGGGATTGTAGGCTGTCTGCTTTCTACTCCCACACAGGTCTCTAGAGGCCAAGGCCTCTAGGCTTGTCACCCAGGCCTACACAGATCATGACAACCAACCTAATCTGACTACTTTGTAGCTCCTGATTCAAACTGGGGAGGGGGGAAAGAACCCCCTCTCAAATTTCAGGAATAAATTCAACTGACAAAGTCCTGTGCTTTTTTCCAAAACACCTTACAGTTCAAACATGGCTGTGTAGCATATGAACAGATTACCTTATTGCCTTTTACATCTTTGGGCTGGACGACACAGTTTCCCACTGACTCGCGTCGCACAAATACTTAGGCTGCGTGCAAATGTATCATGAAAATAAAAGTGGCATTGTTTTTTTTCCACTTGTGGGTGGAAAAGGCTTCCTTAGACCTTCACAGTGTAAATGACTGACATATAATCATATAACAATGATTCATTCATCTACCTGGCCCTTTCCCCCAGTGCTTCAGACATGCAGTACACTTTTATTAAAGCACTGTATTGCATTTAATTCTTGACAGAGTCTAGACACTGCAGCTCTTTCTTAGCAGAGACAACTGCTCCTGCAGACCATCGCTGGCTGGCGATTAGAGATAATTAGCTGTGTAATAACTGAAGTCTGTGGCACTTTGAAACTGGGTAGCAGTGAGTGTGAACAAGAGCTTGGGGTACAGGTGAACCGTAAGGTATGAACAGCCAGTGTGACGCAGCAACAAAAAAGGCTAATGCGATCTTGGGGTGTATCAACAGAGGCATAACATCCAAACCGCAAGATGTCACAGTCCTGCTATACACTGCAGTGGTCAGGCTGTACCTGCATTATTGTGCGCAGTTCTGGAGGCCTCACTTCAAAAAGGATGTGGACAGAAGGGAGCAGGTGCAGAGGAGGGTGACGAGGATGATTGGGGGCCTGGAGACCTAGCCCTACGAGGAAAGGCTGAGGGATTTGGGAATGTTCAATTTGGAGAGGAGGAGGTGGAGGGAGGACAGGATTGCTCTCTTGAAGTATCTGAAGGGCTGTCACTTGGAGGAGGGCAGGGAGCTGTTCCTGTTGGCAGCAGAGGACAGGACTCGCAAGAATAGGCTTAAATTAAGGTCCCGGCTGGATCTTAGGAAAAACTTTTTGACAGTCAGAGTTGTGCCACAGTGGGATCAGTGGGATCAGTTGCCTAGGGAGGGGACGAGCTTATTTATGTTTGCCCATGGAGATTCATGGATCCAAGTGGATTCCAGAGCGCTCTACGAGATTTGTCTGGCTCTGCCGGCAGCTCTCTTGATGCCTGGAAACTCACTGATGCCTGGAATCTGGGCCTTCAGGAGGCCACTGATCAAGTTGAACCCCCCCCCCCAAGGTAGTGTTCCTTTTAAGCTGAATTAGTGTGAGCCAGCTCACAGTTTTTTACCCTCCGGCTCACACACTTTTGTCTTAGCTCAGGAAAGATGGCTCCAGAGCAAACTAATTTATCCAGCAGCCAAACTGCCCACTCACAACTTTAATGCCGGTAGCTCACAAAGCAGAATTTTTCCTCACAAGACTCCACACCATAGAGGGAGCATTGCCCCCTGGCAACTTATTTCCCCCTGTACTACCTTGGCTACCCGGTATACAGGTGGACTAAGGATGGTAAAAAAGAGGGTTTAGATGGCTAGAGTGTTGCTGGCAACAAACTCATGACGAAACAGCAAGAGTACTTATAGAGCCCGCTTGAAGGCCTATGAAGTGGCAGTGAAGGCGGCAAAGCCCTCTTACTTTTTTACCTCTGTAGCCTCTGCCGTGTTGCGTCCAGCTCAATTGTTTAGAAGAGAAGAAGAAGAAAAGAAGAGAAGAGTTTGGATTTATACCCCACCCTTCACTGCCCAAAGGCGTCTCAGAGCGGCTTACAAACTCCCTTCCCCTCCCCACAACAGACACCCTGTGAGGTAGGTGGGGCTGAGAGAACTTCTGAGAGAAACTGTCCTTGAGAGAACAGCTGTGCCAGAGCTTGTGACTGACCCAAGGTCACATCAGCGGGTGCAAGTGGAAGAGTGGGGAATCAAACCCGGTTCTCCCAAATAAGAGTCTACACACTTAACCACTACACCAAACTGGCTCTCTTTAGAGTTTAGAGTTTTTAGGCAATTGACCAGCCCTTCGGTAGCTCCAAAAGTAGATGAAATTTTGGCTAACTGCTGTGTCACATTTGATAGATAAATAAATAAATTTAGTGTATAGACATCCCATTACATTTGTCTTTCTTTTAGTCACGATCTGTCTTAAAGTATTTGATAACCTGCTCCAAGGAAGACAGTAGAATGCTGGTGAGATCCAGAAGTCCATCAGCAGACGACCCAGATGTCTGCAGCTCTCCCCTGCTTTCCCCACCCTCCAGTAGTCATTTCAGGGAGGGGGGAGTGAAGCAGTACCCACATGGGGAAACGGCAATGCCAGCGGCTGGGCTGAAGGAAGGAGGGGGAAAAGGGAGTAATCCTAAACGATGTGGATATATTGTTCCATCCATTATCTCACAATTGTGGGAATCAACTTTCTCAGGGCCAGAAAAGAATACCGGGGAGAGGGGAATTCAGGGAAGATCTGTGATCCTTGCACAAGCGGGTCACTGGATCCAACCCGGTTTCAGAATGCCACAGACTTCAGTCGGTGCACAACCAACTTTAGCTTCAGTCATGCAGAACGGTTTCCCCAGAACTCAGTTTTTCATGGAAGACTGTGCATCTGAACAAAATGCCCACAGAGGACTTCCCACTCGAATTATGTATTTATGTATGCAGTTCACAGTGCTGGCACCAGGGCCTATTCATATACACACACAAGCGTGGCTTAACTGTAGTGGGAGTGAATAATGAACAAGAACCTCATCTAATCCCAGGCGCCGCTGTCTGCTTTGAATTAAATACCGCGTAAAACAGTAGCCCATGAATATTAACAGTGCAATGAAAAGCTTGCCAGTAAAGTATACTTGATCTGTAATTCTAAGCCTGCATGGAGATATTGTCTCTCTTCTCACCCTTAAACAGCATTAATTTTTTAAGGAGATTACAGGGCACCATACTTATGCCCCATGTACGATTATCACAGCTACTTCTACCAGATAAGAACTAGCAACTATCACAGTCAGGCGAGACTAAAGCTAAGGCCTAAAGGGGAGAAAGCTGCAGTCATGACTGTCTCGGGCACCCAGATATGACAACAGAATCTGTTGCTGTAAATATGCAGAGTATGACAAGGCAGCGAATGTTTTCTAAAATAGGGACACACGCGGAGCTGCAATGGGCCCTAGGTTTCTGATGTGGGTCTCTAGTGTGTTTGGAAACCACATCTCTGTTTCACGATTATCTCAGTTATATTTAGAACATTTATGCCACAGAGACCTACTTGAGGCCTCAGGTACATAAGAGCCCTAATGCATCAGACCAGTGGTCCCTCTAGTCCCCCATCCTGTCTCACATAGTGGCTGACCAGTTCCTCTGGAGGGCCAACAACAGGGTATAGAGACAGAGACCTTCCCCTGATGTTGCCTCTTGGCTCTGGGAGACAGAGGTTTAATGCCTCTGAATAAGAACACAAGAGAAGCCAATGCTGGATCAGGCCAATGGCCCATCTAGTCCAACACTCTGTGTCACACAGCGGCCAAAAATACCAGGTGCCATCAGGAGGTCCACCAGTGGGGCCAGGACACTAGAAGCCCTCCTACTGTTGACCCCCCCAAGCACCAAGAAGACAGAGCATCACTTGCCCCAGAGTCCCTATCTATACCTTGTGTCTAATAGCCACTGATGGACCTCTGCTCCAGATGTTTATCTAATTCCCACTTGAAGCCATCCATGCTTGTAGCTGCCACCACCTCCTGTGGCAGTGAATTCCATATGTTAATCACTCTTTGGGTGAAGAAGGACTTCCTTTTATCCGTTCTAACCTGACCGCTCAGCAATTTCATTGAGTGCCCACGAGTTCTTGTATTGTGAGAAAGGGAGAAAAGTACCTCTTTCTCTACCTGCTCTATCCCATGCATAATCTTAGAAACCTTGATCATGTCACCCCTTGGCCGTCATTTCTCCAAGCTAAAGAGCCCAAGCACCTCAACCTTTCTTCACAGGGAAAGTTCTCCAACCCTTTTATCATTCTAGTTGCCCTTTTCTGCACTTTTTCCAAAGCTATAATATCCTTTTTAAGGTGTGGTGACCAGAACTGTACACAGTATTCCAAATGAGGTCACACCATTATATAGGTGCATTATGATATGGGCTGATCTGTTTTCAATGCCCTTCCTAATAATCCCCAGCATAGCATCAAGCAGATTCCCTTCAGTCACCATGGCTAGTAGCCACTGATAGACCTATCCTCCATCTATCTAATCCCCTTTTAAAGCTGTTTATTCCTGTGGCCATCCTTACATCCTCCTGCAGTGAATTCCACATTTTAATCACGCTCTGTGTAAAGAAGTATTTCCTTTCGTTTCATGAAACGGAAAACCACCATAGAATTATCACTTTACATATAATCCTAGTGTGTTTGCAATTGATCAATTAGGGCCCCGGTCACACGAGCGTGATACTGCACCGCTGAAGGGAAGCAAAGTAGAGCCGGAGCAAAAAGATGCGCGGTAGCGCGATCAGACGGTCCCCGAGATGCCGCGCAGACACCAATAGCCGGCGATCACACCGGCAATGTTGAAGCGCATCAAAGGGTCTTGCGCATGCGCACTCTGACGTTTCTTCATATACTGTGGAGGCTTGGAAAAAACACATCTGGTGTGATGGGACGCATGCGGGTGTCGGATATGCCGGATTAACTCCGCTTCCGCGATCCGACGCTCGCCTGTGATCCGCGTTTTCCGGTTGCTACTACCCTTTTGCTGGTACTTTTTAAATCCGCTTCTTCGGGCCAATGGTACTGGTTGGTGCTGGGTGCGCTACGCTTCCCAGATGTTGCCGTATGATCCCGCCTCTTTGCTGTGCCCTCAACCTGTTCGTTTTGCAGGGCAAATCCCCCCATGTGACCGGGGCCGAAGTGCCTAAAAGTTTGCACCCATATGGTTAAAGTAAAGTTGCACATTGTGCCTTCTTTTCTTTTTGACTGGAAAAGCAGCAACATCCTCCCCCCAGACCAGGGGAGGGCCTTCACGATTGTGGCATCCTCCTTCTGGAATGCACTGTCACAAGACACCCATGCGCAACAGGACCTGATGATGTTTTGGAGACTCCGTACGGCAGAATTATTCCCGTGTGCTTCTGACTCATAATATTTCTCTATTGTATAGTGTAGTTGGCTTGTGGGTATTGTAATATTCAATGTTCATTTGAAGGATGGTTTTAGGGTTGGGATTAGATTGGTCTTATGAACTTTGACTTATTTTGTATGACTCTACAGGATTTTATTGGATATCTACTATGCTATTTTTGTACCTATTTTAATTGATGTAATTGTACGGTATTGTAAACCACTTCAAGCTCTTAGCTGAAGAGAAGTGGCATAAATTGAAACAAACAGACAAAATCACAGAATTTAAGTCCTGGCTATAAGCCAACTGTCATGACGGTTTTGAAAATTCAACTCCTTTTCCTACTGCTGTCGTGAAGAGGTCAAAAGGTGAAGGTACCCAACTTTTGGAACCATCCTTATGTTTCCGGCAAGGGTTTCATCTCAGCTAGTCTACAGCACCTATCTGTAGAAATATTCAAATTCAAAGAAAACTAAAAATTCAGTATCAACTGGTACTCAGCTGGAGCATTCCTTTGCAATTATGATTACTGCTTTTCAAAACATTGGCAGAGCTACCCTAAGCACACCAAGTCAGAAGTATGTTCCATCTTTTTAAACGGAGCTTACTCCCAAGTACATGTGAATGGCTGTGTGAGCGCGCATGATTATTGTGGTAGATTACTGAAATGTTTGCACTTTTAATTTCGTTGTACTATGTACAATGACAATAAAGTATATTATATTATGTACATAGGACCAGGGCTATTTTTGGGCAGGAACACACAGGAACGGCGTTCCGGCTGGCTCCCGAGTTGGCCATGCCCAGCAGGAACTCATTAGCGTAATAGGCCACACCCAACAGCAGAAACTCATTAGGATTGGCTATATTAGAGGTGTGTGGCCTAACATGCAAAAGAGTTCCTGCTATAAAAAAGGCCCTGGGTTTTGACAACAAATAAGGTAAACAGAGCAAGAAACAAAAGGTGGGTGTGGCTGGATGACCACACTTCTGGTAACATGAGGGTGTGGCCCAACATGCTAATGAGCTGTGCTGTCAGGGGTATGGCCTAATATGCTAATGAGTTTCTGCTGGGCTTTTTCTACAAAAAAAGCCCTGCATAGGACTGCAGTTTTAGATGCAGAACATAGCAGATTGGTCCTTCTTAAGATTCTAGAGGCTCCTGCAGAGCAGACCTCACCTAGACCGTTTCCTAAAACAAAAATAAACCTCCATTTAACATAATCCACGTGTGTAACACACATCTAATCATTTTTAGCATCGCAGAAATCATGCCATTAGCAAAGCAAGTTACTGATGTGTCGGTACCATTTTAAAGCCAGTATATGAAGTATATGCTTATATGAAGTCAGATGACTTATCCACCTAGTAGCAGCTGTCCAAGTCTCAAGCAAAGGATTTTTCTAACACCCACAGCTCATTGAACCGAAGACGGAGAATGAACTTTACCGATGTAAAAGTGTCCCAAAGATCTTGTTTAGGATAGAACAAGTGAAGCATTACAAATTTATGTATCCTATCACAGAGTCACAGCCCCTGCTGAAAACGAATGAAGAACATACGTATTTAGTTTTCCAAGTAGGACCAAGAAGTGAAACCTAAAAGAAAAACCACTGGTATCTGTGTAAGCCATTAGATGACACTTGCCTAAGGAAGAAAGAGGCCAAAATCTCCTTACAGGCACACCTTCCTTGTAGCCTTTAATTAAGCACATCTAGCAATTTGGCCATGACTTAACTAACTTCTTCTGTAGGCCAAAAGATTCAGAAATGCACAGTTGACATGGGATCAGCTACCTCGTTTGCTATTCTTGCTCTGAATGCAACCGAACAAGACAGCTGTCGTTTTATGCTCCTTTTCCTCTTCGCAGCCCTTCAGTTTCACTTCCTCCTGGTTTACATCAAAAAGCCCCTTTAAACATAGCATCTTGGAGGAAAGCGGTCCACGATGACCATGCCTGACCACCGGTGCACAAAACACCACCAGACAGCTGCATTCTGAACCACCGACTCTATTTAAAAGCACGTTATGATTATATGTAAAACTTAATCAGAGAACAAGTGTAAAGAAAACAGTCGTGAGAGTCTGACCCACGAGTCAAGCAGTCAACAAGACTTGCAAGGAGAATGCAGAAATGGACCTTTCGTGTTTTTTGTAAACTACTATGGGATGTTTCTTGAAGTATACCGCCTCTTATCACCTGTCAGCAATTTGCAAGGTCCCTTAAATTGCACCCTGTGAGGAATCGCCAGAGTGAGACGCCTGGGATCCATTAGACAAAACGAAGACAAAGAAGGAAACTGTAAAAAATTGTGCTTACATCATATCATATGTTAATAATGTGAAATCTCACTGCACTATGGCATAATAGGTTATACAGAAGAACAAGAAGTCTTTTACACAACAAGGTGATGGTAATGGTGATGACGAAATTCCCCAGAGTAAATCACGTTTCGTGGACACTTCTTCCAAAAGATCAAAGGTGTCTCTCCTTATTCCATTCTTTCAAATGAAGTAATTTACAATCCACTATGTGTATTCATTCTTACATCAATGGGCCAAAAATTACAATCATGCAATAGTACAACCTATTATGCCACAGTTCAATAAGATTTCACATTATTAACATATGATATGATACAAGCGTCTTTATTTTGTCATATGTGGCTGTGACCTTTCTATGCTTTTCTAGTTATACTGTGGGATCAATTAGAAGCTTAGCAGCATATTTGAGCCTGAACACTTATTGAGATTGGCATCCTATCTGAATGTATTTCAAATTACTACTATACCTGTGTTTATTTTTAAAATACTTTTGTCTTTTTTCATAATAAGAGGAATATTATATTGCAGATCTTTCATGACTTTTTGTAAAGCACTTTATGAACAAGAGAGCTTTTGTACTGCTCTGTAAGTAAGACTAAATTTGGATTTTATACTGTTTTTCATTGTTCACATTGTATATATTCTAAAGAACTGTATTTTTGTACACTACAGAATATTTCCTGAGGAAGATACCATTTTGAAACGTTGTTATATGATCCGGAGACAACGTTGACGATGTATCGTTGCATTAGGATATTCTTATGATTTGTAGGAATTGTTTATTGTGTTGTAGTGCTTTTGACCATTATGTACAGAAAGCGTTTTCTCTGCAGGCCTTGTTGACTACTTGATTTGTGGGTCAGGCTCTCATGACTGTTTTCTTTATACTTGTTTTCTCCCTGGAAAACTTAACTCACTGTGAATCTCAAGACTCATACCAGCTTTTCTACCCGGCTGCAGACTTTTAAAACTGCTGCTGAACTATGAAGCCAGAGAATGCTTACACAGCAATCAGCTATTGCAGGGGTGGGCAAACTGCGTGCTCGGGAGCCACATGTGGCTCTTTCACACATATTGTGTGGCTCCCAGCAGGGCAGCTGGGAAAGTGAAGGGGAGGCATGATTTTTCTCCCTCCCTTCCTCCCTCCCCCATCCCTCCTATCTATTTGCTTTCTTTGTTTCTCTCTCTTTCTTTCCACCTCTTTCATTCTTTCTTTCCACCTCCCGCTCTTTCTCTCTTGCTTAGACAAATAAATATCATTGGACAAATAAATATCATTATCAATATCCGTTTTTACCCCTTTTGTTTTTTATTTTTGGCAGTCTCATTTAATGGTAATAAAAAGCAAATCTGCATATTTTCTAAATAAAAATGTGCGTGTAATATTTGTTCATGTCTTGCGGCTCTCAAGCATCTGACATTTATTCTATGTGGCTCTTACGTTGAGCAAGTTTGCCCACCCCTGAGCTACTGCATGCTAAGACAGGTTTCCCCGGCAAACTTTTTGCCATCTCCTGCTGTTGTGTGAGCATACACAGTTGGTTTAAGATCCGCCATTTTGTATACCCCTACCGCAAAGCTCAACTGGTAGACGTTCTGTTCTTAAGTCACCTCACCACCATATATCACACTTCTAAAAAAATTGGATAAGCATGTAGAAAATACTCAAAAAGGCACGTATAGTTGTGCAGAAAAACATCCACCCCGATTAAGAACATAAAACTAGCTGAAGAGAAAAACCTGCTCGTTACACTGTCTTTTGCATATCATACAAAATGGACAATGGCGAAAAGAGAAAGGCAAACAAAGACACAGACACATATCAAATTACATTGGGCCTAATTTGGCTCTTGCTGTTGAATGTTAATAGAGATTGCCTCTCTCTCTCTCTCTCAGAAGTCACAGTGGAAGAGGAGGGGACTGAACTCTGTAAACAAATGAGGTCCCTCACCTTCCAATCAAAGTGCATGATTCGAAGGGCATAAGATGTTATTTAGTGATCTTGTTCTGCAATCCAAAGACATCATGTTCACCCTTGACCTGATTTATAATCAGCAAGAATAAAGAGTGTCTTGGCACATTTTCAGAACCCCTGATTACAATAATCAGGAGGTACCCCTGATTACAATAATTTGTAATAAGTCACGTGAACGTGTACTTGAAAGCCTAACAGCATGAACTGGCAAAGAAGCGGTCCCGGTTCAGTATTATGTATATGCTGCTTCCAACATGCATGGTTTACAGCCACAGACAGTCTGGATACCAATTCTCTATTATAAGAACTAGAAAAACCTCCTGAGAGGTTCAGAATTCTGAGACTGGGTTTCAAAGGTATTCCGGTCACAAGTCACATGACAAGTTCCGCAGGGCCCTGCAAGACGGAGCTCTTCCACCGGGCTTTCATTTAGGAGCCATCACCATCACTAGTTACCATCACTAGTAACAACTGTAGAGCCTGGTTCCTGGTGAACGATCAACAGCCTGTGCGAGTAAGACCAATGCTGGAAATGAACACCATAGGGTATGCACTCATGCAGCAACGCCATTGTTATATTGGAATAACATCGCTAGCACTTTAATGTTTAATACTGTACTGTTTTAATGATTTGTTTTAATGGCTTTGGTGATTTGATTGTTTTGATAATGTATTTTATTTTGTGTAAGCCACCCCTGCTTGGTGGGGTAGGGCGGGATATAAATTAGAATATAAATAAATAAAATAAAGAATGCCCAATGCAATCATTCTGCTCCTACGCCTGCCCAACTTAAGACAGACAGTCCCCTCCCTTCAGACAGCATTAACTAGTCCTCTAAACCAGCAAGATATTCTCCTTTGGCTTGTTGGAATAAACCAAGGATGGGTAAGGGTCGAACGCCAGTATAGTAGGGCACACCATTCCAAGCATCCAGCACACATCTTCAAGCCACAACTGAAAATCATCCAAGCAACCATGACTAGAATGTCAGCCTCTTAAGTTCTGGTATGTGTTGTTGTTGTTCAGTCGCACAGTCGAGTCCGACTCTTCGCGACCCCATGGACCAGATTACGCCAGGCCCTCCTGTCTTCCGCTGTCCGCTGAAGTTTGCTCAATTTCATGTTTCATGCTCAATGTCATGTTCCATGTTCTGGTATGTATTTATCTGCAAAATGCCTAGCAAACAAGACACAGCCGACCCACAGCAATCTGATCAGTACCAGAAATACAGTGATCAGTTGCACAACAGAGATGCAATCTATGCTGTTCTGAGGAACTACAGTTCAGAAGCTCAGAAATACGGTTCATCTAGACTGCGCAATGTTACCAGTGTCTGCAGCAGGCACATATGGTCAACAGTTACCTGCTGGACTGACAGGAATCACGCTGTTCCCTCTTTAAGAGCTGATTTTGCTGCAGAGCGGGCAATAGGTGCAAATGAGACTTTATTAAAGTTAGGAATGCCTTTTATCTAATCATGCATGGTATGCTAAGCTCATTTCATTCTCTAACAGTACGGCCAACTGAAGCAGTCTTCAGCCCCTTTCAGGATGCGGGTTCCTACCACTGTGGCCGGTTGTATTTACCCACTGCTGCTAACAGCAACACCAAACATGGTTCTAGATGTTTTCATTCAAGAACGTATTACTTACACCACACAATGCAATCAACTTACCACACCACAAGTGTTAAGCTTAAAGCTGATTTATCGGCACATAATTATCTAGATAATATTTCCAGTTGCCATCTACTGTGGATTTGCTTGCCTAATGTAAATACCACATTCATAAAGGCAACTAGATTCCTGATTTGAGCTTTAAAGGATCGTCAGCCTTCTTACACTTGCCTTAGACCAGGAGTGTCAAACATGTGGCCCGGGGGCCAGATCAGGCCCCCAGAGGGCTTCCATCAGGCCGGCAGTGGAACTGGCCATCTCCTGCTTCCAGTTCTGCTGCTGGATCTTAGCTTGCATTGCCAGACTCTCTTAATCAAGGGAGCGGTGGCACAGGCAGTAAAGGAATGCCTGCCTTAACATCTGTTCGAACAGCTTCGGCTGTTCGAATCCCGCCGCGGTCAGGGTGAGCTCCTGGCCCTTGTCCCAGCTCCCGCTCACCCAGCGGTTTGAAAGCCCATTAAAGGGCGATTAGATAAATGGGGTACCTGCTATTAGAGCAGGGGGGCACCCGCCCCTGTAGCAGCGACAGTGGAGAGCGACGGACGGCAGAAGGCGATGGACGGTGGAGGAGCCATTGCGGCTGGTGAGGCGAGGCGAAGGAAGGAGGCCGGACCGACGAGGCACAGAGGCGGAGCAACGCAGCAGGCCGGAGCCCGACGTGGACAGAGGCCGCTGCGAAGCATGCGCGAAAGTGCGGAGTGGATCCGGCCTGGAGATGGATTCGCAAGCGCCAGGAAGGTGGAACTTCATAACAAAGACCAGCGCTGGAGAGAGGTCGCCACCGGACTGTCCCCCTCGCAACAGAAGACCTGCTACAGAATATGGGTGCCTGGTAGGATATCCACCTCCCCCTGCACATATGTGGCCCTAGGCTAGGAATGTTGGACCTTAATATATATGTAAGCCGCTCAGAGCCCTTAGGGGTTGAGCGGGATAGAAAGTCGAATAAATAAATAAATAAATAAATCAGCCATTTCGTGTTTTAACCCGGGTCCTAGACTCAGAACTCTGAGCATGAAATTTCTGTGATGAATGTCAATAAATCGAAAGTAGGTTTGCAGCATACAGAGCTAATGTTTCAAGCATGTTTTTATTTTAAGTAAAAAAAAAAAATCTTTGTTTTTGTGTTGAGTTTTTATCTCCGCTACCTGGCATTACATTTTATGACACGCGTGGCCCGGCCCGACAAGGTCTCCTTTATGTCAGATCCGGCCCTCGTAACAAATGAGTTCGGCGCCCCTGCCTTAGGCAGTGCTAAATCCACTGGGTATGCTGTGTGTGTCTGTGTGTGAAAAAGAAGATCTGTTTGCAACTGGGACATGTTATTTTAAGTGCTTAACAGAAACCAGCCTTCAAAACTTAAAGGAAACTGCCAATTTGGTTCCAGTCACACTGAAATGCTGTTACCCCAAATGCAGCTTTGGATCGCTTCCTGTGGAGGCCTCTTGGTCTTTCTCCACATAAATGTCAGCAGGAAATGCGTCTTCCCCCCTTTACACACTCCCCCTCCCAGAACCATGCTTTCAGAGCCGCGCTTCCTTTTTTGGCAGACTGCCCAAAACAAAGGGCTTTGGAGAGAATGCACCAGCCCGGTCAAAAACCTTTGGGTATCTGTGTACATTTAGCAATCGCCGCATTCCAGTTTCAACCTATTCAGCTCTCAGATAAAAACGAAAGCTCAAGACAACTTTGTGAAATTAGTTTAGAGAGCAATTATGAAAATGATATAAAAGCTGTGATTGTGTTTGTGTGTTTTTAAAATCAGTTCCAATTCCTTCTCCATTGTCTTAATATACATTCCAAGGTGGCGACCGGAAGGAGGATTATCTGGGTTACTGTATTAAATTAGCCACATTTCATTACTGACTTTCGGTACTTTTGGTATACTCTGATTTTAGCCTATATCTTGTTCATAATCTGTATTTTTATTGTTGAGAGTTTTGTAACCTTGTAACGGCCAATGGCTAATTACGATAAATTGAACTGGCATCCATTGTCTTTGCAGATGAACTAGCTCCCTTTCGTTAACAGTTCCTGTTAGCTATAGATGGAGTGCTTCTAGAAACGTAAATACTGAAAAAGCTGATTTAATGCATTGTTTTATTGAATACCTCTTAGACCGTTGGCCTGTTAATGCACAGGGATGCCTTAAAACACGTTTTTCAATCAATTCTTACACTCATGCTTTCAACTCATCTTTAAAAACAGCCAAGAAGGAACCATACGGCAAGATACTAAATTTTAAGGCCTCCAACAGGTTGTACCACAGCTATTACATGAAACAACAGGAAGGCAGAAGTCAAACACTCAACATAGTTGTTTCAAATATGCAACAGCATGTATGTTCTCCAAATGCATAGGCTGTTTAGACATCACTAACAAACCACATCTTGTTCATGACCTGAGCCAGCCTGAAACTCTCAGGCTCACATGCTACCAAGCTCCACCCCAGTTTGAGATTAAAGACTTCCTAAACCAGGAAGTGATCGAAGTAACCAGAATTTGTTATGATGTCCAAGTCTGGGAGCATTAACAAACTGAGGTTTGGCGTTTTTTGCCCAGAAATTAGGATTCTAAACCACAACACAAGAAGTCAGGCTGAGAGAAAAACCACTACAAATCAGCCAAGTTCTACAAGGTGGGACACAGGGTTTCAGTCTCCTCACCTGTCCGTATGCTCCATTTTTATTTAAAAACAGACCTCCCCATCCCAACCTGAGGGTCCTAGGAAAGCTGCATGCTAATATTGTCTCACCCCCATTTACCCACCTGGGCAAGCAATATTTTTCATTACCTACTAAGGGGGATACTTTCTTCTGTTTACCTGAAATCTGGCAAGGAAGAATCTTTGAGTGAAGGGTACACTTTCTGAAATGTTTATCTCCACTGGTTCAAAAAAATAATTAAGAACCCAAGCAGGTTTAATAGCCACGAGATGAGGAATAAACCACAACTGAATGGAATAAAAAATTTCTGCGTGCACCCGTTAATGGACCGCAAAATTACCGTATTTTTTGTGCCATAAGACGCACCTGACCATAAGACGCACGGCGCTCAGGAAAGCCAGCACTGGGGCTGGGAGGGAAGGGGGGAGTTAGAACGCCCGCCCCTTCCCTGGCTTTCCTGAGCTTGCCGCTACTGCGGCGTGCTCAGGAAAGCCAACGCTGGGGCTGGGAGGGAAGGGGCGGGAGTTAGAACGCCCGCCCCTTCCCTGGCTTTCCTGGGCGCACCGCAGCTGCGGAGCGCCCAGGAAAGCTGCCGCTCCACCCCCCCCCCAACTGCACTCTTTTTTGCAGTATTCGCTCCATAAGACGCACACACTTTCCCCCCCACTTTTTTTGTGGGGGGAAAGTGCGTCTTATGGAGCGAAAAATACGGTACTTTCATCTCTTCACGCTCACAGAGTCAGGACCAAACTAGACAATTGCTGTGCAAGAATCTACCCATTCCTTAAGATGCTATTCACACCTTACCTTTCTGTTTCTGCTCTCCATTCGGTTTAAAATGGGGTGGGTGGGTTTTAAAAGAAAAAAATAAATAAGCAGCTAATGGAATACCACTTGCCTGACAACTTGGAAGTATTAATTTATTTGTAACAAGGCCATTTCTTCATCCTGTTATGACAGCCAGCGTAGTATAGTGGTTACAATGTCAAGTTAGTAACTGGGAGACCCAGGCTTGAATCCCCACTGTGCCCTGGAAGCTTGCTGGGTGACTTTGGGCCAGTCACGCACTCTCAGTCTAACCTACCTCAGAGGGCTGTTGTGAGCATACACAAGCCACTTTGGATCCCCACTGGACCGAAAAGTGGGATACGCTTGAAGTGAATACAGAAATAAAATTAAAGAGGAGGAGAAGATTGGATTTCTACCCCGCCCTTCACTACCCAAAGGAGTCTCAGAGTGGCTTACAAACTCCTTTCCCTTCCCCTCCCCACAACAGACACCCTGTGAGGGAGGTGGGGCTGAGAGAGCTCTGACAGAAACTGCTCTTTTTCAAGAACAGCTGTGCCAGAACTACGGCTTGCCCAAGGTCATCCAGCAGGTGCAAGTGGAGGAGTGGGGAATCAAACTGGTTCTTCCAGATTTGAGTCTGCACACTTAACCACTACACCAAACTAGCATGCAAAGAGCATCCGTGCATAGGAAAAATTTACCTCCCGCCCAAATCAGAATATGCAAACATTGCAGGGGTTGCTGGGAAACATTGATAAGAACATAAGAGAAGCCAATGCTGGATCAGGCCAATGGCTCATCCAGTCCAACACTATCACACAGCGGCCAAAAATACCAGGTGCCATCAGGAGGTCCAGCAGTGGGGCCAGGACGCTAGAAGCCCTCCCACTGTTGCCTCCACTCCCAAGCACCAAGAAGACAGAGCGTCACTTGCCCCTGATTCCCTATCTATACCTTGTGGCTAATAGCCACTGATGGTCCTCTGCTCCATATATTTATCCAATTCTCTCTTGAAGCCGTCCATGCTTGTAGCTGCCACCACCTCCTGTGGCTAAACCAGTGGTATTCAGCTCATGGGTTGTCAACCTCAGGTGAGTCGCAGAGCCCTATTTGCTGGGTTGTGAGTAGTCCCTGATACAGTACATACTCTTTCCCCCCTTCTTGAAGGGAACTGCTGCTAGTGGACATGTAGGGAGCAAGGACATCGTGCCTCCTGCCTCTCATTCAGAAGAAGGAGCAGGATGGTAAGACAGTTACTCAGTAATCGAAGGGATTCCTCCGTGCTCCTGATGTTTGGCTCAGCTTTTGCTTCCTGAATTCTGCTCTCTGGGTCTGCTGCCAACAGGCCTGGCCTTGTCAACAGGAACATAGTTCTGACACACACCCCTCCTCCCGTCACGAGACTTCTCACATGACTGGCAGTTCCTCCATGAAGCTCGGCGCATCCCAGAAGGTCGGACCAGAACCAGCAAGTTGAAATTAAATCAAAGCAGTTTTCAGCTAAACATCAGGAAGAACTTCCTGACGGGGAGGTTCGTCAGTGGGACAGGCTTCCTCGGGAGGTGGTGGGCTCTCCTTCTTGGGAGGTTCCCAAACAGAGGCTAGATGGCCACCTGGCAGCCATGCTGTTCCTGTGAACTTGGGCAGATCACGAGAAGGGAGGGCAGGAAGGGTTGCATCAGTGCTTAGTTCTCGTGGCCCTTTCTTACACACCCAGGGAAATGCTGATCGCCACTTTGGGGTCAGGAAGCAATATTCCTCCAGGCTGGTTTAGCCAGGGATCCTGGAGGTTTTTTGTCATCTTCTGGGCATGGAACAGGGGTCACTGGGTGTGTGTGTAGTTGTGAATTTCTTGCATTGTGCAGGTGGTTGGACTAGATGTCCCTGGAGGTCCTTTCCAACTCTATGATTCTATGAAAAGTTGGGTCCCAAGTCTGAAAGAACTGAAGACAACATCACTACACAAACCAACCAACCAAAGGATTACTTTAGGTGTAAATCTTTTTTTCTGTTAACACAAGCTGGTCTTCAAGACCCAATCAAATACTGCAATGCTTTTATCGAATGTGAATTTGTAGCACATCACCTCTTATCAGAGCAGCAGCCGACACAGCTGTAAATATCAGATCACCAAAAATAGACCAGATGCACATGGCCGGGTTCGTGCGAAAACCTGCAGGAAAAGCAGCTTGCTTCTCAAAAACACACAAAGCAAACAAACAAAAAAAGGCCTAGATCTTTATAAGCAGACATATACTGTGAGTTAAACTGAGCATTTTAAAGAACCAAGGTGCCTTCTCTACTCAACACAACGTGATGCTCTGAACAGTTACATTCCACAGTTCGTTCATTTGTATGCACAGAAGCACACAAGGACCTTGAAGAAAGGAGCTCAGGCGGAATTGCAGCATAAGGCTGGAGCTCGACAGAACAGGACTGCGGACAGAAAAGGGAAGAGAGACCAACAGTCAAGAAGTAGTAAATTATTAGAAAGACTAAATAAGTTACATTTTGCCCCTAGTAGTTAAATGACTTCTAGTTGTTGTTTATTTGTAAATTGGTTGGGGGTCCCCAGCTTGTTCCTTTCTGTTCCAGGCAAAGGTTCTCAGAACATGAAGTCAGTACTGTACGTTAGGCAAACTGCTTTAAAATTCCCCCTCCCCAAAAAACTGAGAGATATTGGCTGCTGAGCCACGTTGTGTATATAATATGGTAAGGTAAAGATTTCCCTGGCTCGAAAGCCAGTTGGATCCAATTCTAGGGATGCGGTGCTCATCTCCGTTTCCAAGCCAAAGAGCCAGCGCTGTCCAAAGACATTTCTGTGGTCATGTGGCCAGCATGACTAGACACCAAGGTGCACGGAATGTTGTTACCTTCCCACCAAATTGGTGCCTGTTTATCTACTTGCAATTTCTTGCTTTCAAACTGCTAGGCTAGTAGGAGCTGGGACCAGAGGCATGACTTCACTCCATCATGTGGCAGTCAGGGTCCCGACCTGCTGAACTGCCGGCCTGCAGTTCAGTGTCTTAACCACTGAGCCACCGTAGCCCCTATTTAATATGGTATTTACTGCAAATAATGTGTAGACTGTATTCAGAAGCCTGAAATAATAATATTATTGCATCACCCTACTTCCTTAAAAGTGTACGAAACATAAAGTTATTGTGTAGAGTCTGATACCCTATACTCTTGGTCTTGACTGGTGGCTCAATGTTCACAAATGGATCATGAAGACATTCTCTTAATGGCCACTGCCACTTTCTTTCTTTGCCTTCTTTCAATTGCTTTTAAGGGAAAGAGGAGAAAATGCTTTGTACCGAATTAGAGCATTGGTCCAGCCAATCCAAAACAATCTACTCCTACTAGATAGGAACTCTCAATCTGGGGCAAGGGATGCCCTGTATTCTTGGTGCTTGGAGTGGGGGGCAACAGTGGGAGGGCTTCTGGTGTCCTGGCCCCACTGCTGGACTTCCAGATGGCACCTGGTATTTTTGGCCACTGTGTGACAGAGTGTTGGCCTGGATGGGCCATTGGCCTGATCCAACATTGGCTTCTCTAATGTTCTTATCTACTGGCAGAAGCTCTCCAAGATCATAGCCCTGCTACCTGACTTTTCAACCAGAGATGCCCAGGACTAGATTTGGGACCTTATAGATGCAACCACATGCTGTACCACATAAAATATTAAAATTGGACAATGTGGGATCAGAGGCAAATCCTAGGTCTGGAAAGGTAGAATATTCGTGCTCTGTACTATAGTATCTACCCTTGTCTTCCACCAGCATATGGAGACTTATCGGTTTTATCTGGTGTTCCAACAAACCAAGGAAAAACCAGGCGACAGCTCTGTTGTCATACAAAGCCCCTACATGTATATGTTCTGGCATATAAGCTTCATCGGGGAATCAGAGAATTCATCTAGTGCTGAACCTTTTCACTGCAATTGAGTTCAACTGTCTGGTATTCCTTCACGGACCCTCCTTTCTGGGTATGTGTTTCATTTGTGTTTTTAGTTGTTTTTATACTATGCATTTCAAATGTTCATTTTAATGTTTTTGATTGTTCACCACCTTGGGGACCCTAAGCTGGAGGGAAAGGAGGCATTAGAAATGTAAATATAACATGTGCTGTGATACAAATAAGCTGAGCTGTTGTGTTGTATTCAGAATGCCACTTTCAGGACTAAACACCCCTAAACAACGCAATGCTTATGCTTGCTGTATATGATTTATCTTCTTTAACAATCTATTTGCATAAACCAACAGAGAGAGAGATTTACCAGAAGTTATCGGGTTCAGTCTGCTGGGAATAAAGACAGATGATGAAATGAAACTGTCTGTCTCTCTCTCTCTCTCTCTCTCTATATATATATATATATGGTCCTGGCTCTCTGTATATTTTAAAAGATGCAAAAAGGGTGGGGAGTGTGAAGTCCTGAGCTACAAGTGACCCACAACCTGAGAGAGAAGTCTAAGAGAGTGGCAAGGCACTGTGCGAGTGGAACACAAATCAAGAGTATGGCGCCTTCTTGCCCTCAGTAATATTTACGACCTGTTTTCTAAACTAGAATTTTCTAAACCGGCCTATGGTTTCCAACCCAAAAGCAGATTGCAAAGTTTATGAAAGTGGGTTCCAGGCTTTTGCAGTTTTAATGATTCGTCCCATACTTTTTGAAATGGATCACCATTCCAAATAAATTTGGACCTGTGGGCCACTGTAGCAAAAAGGTCGAGAACCACTGCTTTAAGCAGCAAGACATGACTCCCTGCTGTTAGAAGCATCATGACTGAAAACAGATTTCTCAAAAGAAACTTCCATGCTACAATTTATGGGGAAATAGGCCACATATTTATAAGTGATCACCACCAACGTCAGGGTGAATCTTATCAAAAGAAACTGTCGATTTTTCAGCCGCCAGCTGAGAGCTTCATCTCTTTACATCCCTCCCCCCTCCCCCCAGAAAACGACAATTTCCTGAACAGCTGCAAACACGTTTTTATAGCAGTCTCGCTTCCATTATTCTCACGGTGCCATGCAACATATGCTAAAGAAACACTAGCAGGTTTCGTTCTCATTCTGCAAAAAGCAGAGGTACGCCGAAAACAAATAACTGCTATATTCATTGACGATTCCCGCGGGTCTACCACATGTACATTGCCCTGAACTTCCCTAAAGCAGTATTTGACCCTTAAGCTTTAGAGCAAGGGTGTCGAACTCATTTGTTATGAGGGCCGGAACTGACATAAATGAGACCTTGTTGGGCCGGGCCACGTGTGTCATAAAATATAATGCCAGGTAGGGGAGATATAAACTTTATAAAGTGCATAAACACAAAGGGTTGTTTTTTTTAGTTAAAATTAAAACATGCTTAAAACATTATCATTCATGCAATATTTTGTTTATTTAACAGTGTCCAATAACTGACACCCCTTGCTCTGAATTACTGCATCGAAATGTCTGCGCTGTTGCAGTCTTGAGTATGCTGTTCAGGTGTGTCTTTGTAAGCTTCAAACCTACGATGACACAGCAGCAGCAGAAGTGGAAGGAGAAGCAGAAGACAGCCAGTTCTACTGTGGGCCTGATAGAAGCCCCCCAGGGGCCTGATCCAGCCCCTGGGCCGCATGTTTGACATCCCTGCTTTAGAGGGTTAAAAAGAACCCAAAATATTGATGTAAACCAGATCAATATAAAACTAATCAATAAAAGGAGCAGGGGAAACAGTAGCAGCTGGATTTATGCAAGCCCACCTAATATATTTTTTCCCAAAC
This sequence comes from Gekko gecko, assembly GCA_029375565.1. Classification (NCBI taxonomy): domain Eukaryota; kingdom Metazoa; phylum Chordata; class Lepidosauria; order Squamata; family Gekkonidae; genus Gekko; species Gekko gecko. The sequence continues at coordinate 103,606 of JAPDNY010000024.1, read as the reverse complement.
CTGGATTTAAAAGCAGCAGCAGGGGGTGGAACAAGAGGAAAGACGGACAATAAGCCAACGTGACAGAATGATTACTTGAATTCTATAATACAAGTCTGAGGCATGATTACCAGTTGACTTGACAGCCTGTTTATTAAGAGTGGCTAGATTCGAATCCAGTAGCACCTTAGAGACCAACAAGATCCTGAGGGTATACGCTTTTGAGAGTCAAAACTCCCTTTGTCAGCTTTGATTCTTTTTTGTATTTTTTCATATGTGCGTATATGTGCATGTGTGTCAGTGCACTTGGAAGTCATGGCGACCTCTGGTGACTGACCCCTACTGGAGGCCCGGAGGATATTCAGAGAGGTGGCTGAACAAAGCCTGCCCCCACCTCCCGGCTGCTGGTATTCCAAGGAGGTCTCCCATCCAAATACTTGCCAGAGTCGACCCCACTTAGCTTCCAAGTTCTGATGAGATTGAGCTTGCCTGTGCTATCCGGGTCAGGGCCAGAGAGCTTTGACTCTTGGAAGGTGGAACCCAAAAATCTTGTTGGTCTCTAAGATGCGACTGGACCCAAATTTTGCTTTTCTACCGCAGATCAACACAGTTACTCTCTGAAGCTGTTTATTAGGAAAGCAATGGAGAGGTTATTAGGAGACTGAGAAGTCCACAAATATCCACCGCAACTTGATACTTTCTACTCTTTACTGCCATAAAGACGGCTTTGTGGAGAAGCGTATGTGACACGACACGGCTGTAGTGGTTAAGTGCGCGAACTCTTATCTGGGAGAACCGGATTTGATTCCCCCACTCCTCCACTTGCACCTGCAGATGTGACCTTGGGTCAGTCACAAGCTCTGGCACAGCTGTTCTCTCAAGGACAGTTTCTCTCAGAAGTTCTCTCAGCCCCACCTACCTCACAGGGTGTCTGTTGTGGGGAGGGGAAGGGAAAGGAGTTTGTAAGCCACTCTGAGACACCTTTGGGCAGTGAAGGGCAGGGTATAAATCCAAACTCCTTCTTCTTCACCCATCCCCAAAAATCAAGTTCAGCACAGCATACAGCAACTGGCCTGCCAGATAGCCTCCCCACAAGCTTCCATGACAGAAACCACCATCCCCTTGGTGCTGTTCCTAGCATTTAGTAACTAGAGATATATTGCCTCTAAATACCCAGGCTCCTTCTTAGCCATCACAGGTAGCAGACCCATCACTATAATCTTCTTCTAAAGCCATCTAAAGCCAGGGGTGTCAAACATAAGACCCGGGGGCCGGGGCCAGCTCCTCCCCCAGGGCTCTTATGCGGCCCATGGTCAATTGGTGCAAGGGAAGGAACAGGAGACTGTTCGGGGAGGGGAGTAGGCGGACCCACTCCGATTGTGGCTTCAGCATGGCGGAACAACCTCATCTGCAGCAGTCAAGCAGCATAGGAACATCTGGCTCTCTAGTCTGCCCATATGTGGAAGGAGGAGGAGGAGGAGATTGGGTTTAGACTACCCATAGGAATCTCAGAGCGGTATACAATCTCCTTTCCCTTCCCCCCTCCCCACAACAGACACCCTGTGAGGCAGGTGGGGCTGAGAGAGCTCTGACAGAAACTGCTCTTTTTCAAGAACACCTCTGACAGAACTGTGGCTTACCCAAGGTCATCCAGCAGCTGCGAATGGAGAATCAAACCTGGTTCTTCCCAGACTAGAGTCCGCGCACTTAACCACTGCACCAAACTGGCTCTACGCCAAACTGCACCCCCCCCTCCCAGCCCATAGGACCTTGCAGTGAAGATACAACTCGGAGCTTAACAGCTGCTGTCCTTTATTCATTTTATATCTCCGGTACCCGGCATTACATTTTACGGCACACATGTCCTGGCCCAACAAAGCGACATTTATGTATGATCCAGCCCTCGTAACAAGTGAGTTTGACACCTCAGATCCAAGCTAACAGCGGTTACCAAATGGTGCAGCAATGAATTCCATCCTTCATATGACGCAGAAGACGAACACTTTAAATGGGCGACGCCAAGTTGATCTGTTGACCATCTAATACAATACAGGCGACTGCGGGCCTTAAACTCAGCTCTTGTACTGTTACACGGCTATTAATGCTAAGCAGAGAACCCATTTAACCGGAAGATGAAGCTTATCATTTACAGATGGGTGCAGACAGTGTTTCAAGGGGAACTCTGGTTACCACTGACTGCAGTTAAGAACAGGAAATTCATCCCCCCCACAAGGACGTTCGCATACTTGGCTTCTAACCACTTCACTCTATAAGCCCAATATGTGACTCTGGAGCAGGACATGGAAATCATTGGAAACAGCAGCAAGGAAAGCCATGAAGTAGAACAAAATCTACTATAGAGAAGTTCAAGAACTGAGGAAGGAAGGGTTCTTTTTAAGTTTTAATGCTGTGTTAGTCTATGACTTCTGACAGCTTTTCAAAAAGAGGAACACACAAAAAGTGAATCTGCCTGCCTGGGGCAAATCTTTAAAAACCTAAAGTCTCACTGAACACAGGAACGGAAAACAGAAAAGATGTTAAGAGTTCAAATAAAATCAAGCGTGACTTTACTTGTGAACAGGGAAACTACAGACCGTTTCTCAAAGCCGCCATGCAGACACGATGAACCGAAACCTTTAATTATTGCGAACGAAGACGGTCACAAAGCTGATTTCTAGGGAAGATGTACCACACAGGATGTTCAGAGAGACTTCTGCAAAACATACTGTTAACATTTGCAAAGCCCAATTTTACTCCATCAAAGCATTTAGAGCATATAGTAGGGGGGAGGGGAGAAGTCACCTCTCCAGACAGGAAGAGTGTTATGTCTGTTTCCTCACAAACACTAGGCAGCAATCCACACTGACAGACAAGATGCACTGTGGACCAAATACCTGAGAGGGAAAAGGAAGTATTTCCACCAATAAAAGTATTAATTTAAGTAACGTAAAGTAATTTTTATAGGAACTCTTGGTCTGGGGCAAGTGATGCTCTGTATTCTTGGTGCTTGGGGTGAGGGGCAACAGTGGGAGGGCTTCTAGTGCCCTGGCCCCACTGCTGGACCTCCTGATGGCACCTGGTATTTTTGGCCACTGTGTGACACAGAGTGTTGGCCTGGATGGGCCATTGGCCTGATCCAATGTCGGCTTCTCTTATGTTCTTATGTCCATCAGTGGCTATTAGCCACAAGGTAGATAGGGACTCTCAGGCTGGGGTAAGTGATGCTCTGTCTTCTTGGTGCTTGGGGGGAGCAACAGTGGGAGGGCTTCTAGGGTCTTGGCCCCACTGGTGGGCATCCTGATGGCACCTGGTCTTTTTGGCCACTGTGTGACATAGTGTTGGACCAGACGGGCCGTTGGCCTGATCCAACGTCGGCTTCTCTTATGTTCTTGTTTTTCACTATCTGTGCAATGGCTTTACTGCACAAATTCTTCACTGTCCTTCTGTGTGTGTGTGTGTGTGTGTGTGTGTGTGTGTGTGTGTGTGTGTGTGTGTGTGTGTGTAAAAGTGCCATCACGTCACAACTGACTGACAGCAGCCCCAGCAGTGGGGCAAGCAAGGCAAGGAAGAAGCACAGGTTGTTTGCCATTGCCTTCCTCTGCAGAGTCTTCCTTGGTGGTCTCCCTTCCAAGTGCCAACCCTGCTTCCAAGATCTGACAAAACTGGGCTATACCACACCGCCTTCCCTCCAATCCTTCTTATTAGGGAAACGAATTATTAATCTCATTCTGTAACTGGATCTGAAGGGGAAAATGAATTCGCAAAGCCATCTTAATGCTTAAAAAGCCAGTATTTGGACAGCTCTAAACCTCCTGTAGCAGAAAAAGTATCCAATTTAGGTAGGATTTCAGATCCAATATGAAAGACCAAGGCAAAAAATCCAGAAAGAAATCTCAATTGTCCTTGCTCCTACCGTCAAGCTCAGGAGAAACCTTTAGCATTACTTTTAGGCAAGGCTTTCACTAAGATGAGTAACTCACCATTCATCCAAACAAGAAAAACTAATAAGGCTTCCTCTGTAACCCTGCCATCACAGCTCGGGGCTGTTTGCAAAAGATAAGCCACCGTCTGAATTTGCAAGCATCTTTCTGCCTACACAAAAGATTCTCAAAAGCCTTCTGTTGAAAAGACGAGGAAGAAAATTAATGACTAGATGCATCGCTTCCAAAGTTGATGAAACAGAAATGTTGGCTGGGGGTGTGTGCTGTTGGTGCTGGAGTGACACATGACAGTCCCGGGAGCCAGGAGAACCACAAGTCTGGCTGAGAGAACACAGTTTCGTTTCTCGTGCTGTTAATTATCTGAATATTAAACTGTTTAGAGGGAAGTGCTGCCACAAAGAGTTTTTAACAAATCTCCAAGCAGCAGTCTTGACCTCTTTTTGCTCAGGATTAGTAACTGATGGCAGAAAGTGAAGAGGACCTCAAGAGCCTCTTGCTCAGATGAAAGAGGAGAGCGCAAAAGTGGGCTTGAAGCTCAACATCAAAAAAACTAAGATCATGGCATCCGGCCCCATCACTCCTTGGCAAATAGAAGGGGAAGTCGTAGAAGTAGTGACAGACTTCATGTTCCTAGGATCCCAGATCACTGCAGATGGTGACTGCAGCCATGAAATTAAAAGACGCCTGCTCCTTGGGAGGAAAGCGATGGCAAACCTAAACAGCATGATAAAAAGCAGAGACATCACCCTGCCAACAAAAGTCCGCATGGTCAAAGCAATGGTATTCCCCGTAGTAATGTATGTCGGACTCGACTGTGCGACTGAACAACAACAAAAAGTAATTCCCTGAAATCCAAGGCCAGGAGTATCTGTTCTTAATTTGGCTAGACCATTTTCTTTCTGATATTCTGATACAATGAAAGGACAAAAGGAAAAGAAGGGTATTCATTGCAGAACAGACACGGCCTACATGCATCCATCTTCCCTTCCTAGGGATAGTGTTCCAGACAGATAAAATCAGAAGGGGGGGAAGCATGTTTACCATTATTGAGGAAAGGTGGCGGTGGCTCTGACCGCAGAAATCAGGCAGCTGCTGAACAGCCGGCCGCTGCAAGAACAATTTCATGTACAAAGCAGAGCTTATTCTGAGCAGCAGCAAACACAAGTGCTCAGCTTTTTAATTACACAGGGAAAGCCCAATGCTCAGGCCTGGCCTACATGCCTGTGTTTAATCAAAAGTGATGCTCTGTATTCTTGGTGCTTGGGGGGGGGTCCAACAGTGGGAGGGCTTCTCGTGTCCTGGCCCCACTGCTGCACCTCCTGATTTATTTATTTAGATTTATATCCTGCCTTCCCCGATGGCGCCTGGTATTTTTGGCCACTGTGTGACGCAGAGTGTTGGACTGGATGGGCCATTGGCCTGATCCAACATTGGCTTCTCTTATGTTCTTATAAAAAGGAAGACAACCCTGAATGTAAGACAACCCCTCCCCCAGTTATACACACATGTACAAAAACAGTATTACTGCATATCACTATAATTCGCATGCAAGCGCCTTGGTGTCTAGTCATGCCGGCCACATGACCACAGAAACATCTTCGGACAGCGCTGGCTCTTCGGCTTTGAAACGGAGATGAGCACCGCAACCCTAGAGTCGGATTCGACTGGCTTTCGAGCAAGGGAACCTTTACTTTTACCTTTATAATATGCCTCACTTTTTTGGGATGTCACATCCCACTGGGAAGGGAGCCATGGCTCAGTGGTAGAACATCTGTTCGGCACGCAGAATGTCCCAGGTACAATTCCCTGGCATCCTGGGGGTTAAAGGCTCAGGTAGTAGTAGGTGATGTAAAAGAACTCTGCTTAAGACCCTGGAAAAGCCACTGCCCATCTGAGTAGACAGTATCAACCCTGATAGACCAATGGTTGATACTGGTCTTCAGACGTACCTGTGGAAAAAGCCCTAGCCTTGCATGTGAGTGAATACACTATTAGCTTCAATGCACAGTCTTTGCAACAAGTATGTAATTTCTTGTTGCTGATGTTTTAGACATAATTCCCGTACATCAAATTGGCTGTCTCGGAGCAACAACTGAAAAATACTATGAGACAGACGCTGAAGGAGATAAGAACAGCATTTCAAACTTCATGCCACTGATACAACATTTAGCAGGATGCATCATATTCTTCTGCATCTGCATAGGGTTCGGGGAACAGCAATGGGATTGTAGGTTGCAGTGGAAGGACAACCCATCCTATAGAGGCCATTTTCAGCTTCTCGTACATGGAAAAATGTAAAATGTAGACGAGATAAACTCTTGAGGCCCCATTTCTGTCCATGGGGAGTTCAAAAGCTCTACAGCAGTCCCAAGTCACTTAATCCCCTTAATGGAGAGCCAGTGTGTGGTGTAGTGGTTAAGAGTGGCAGACTCCAATCTGGAGAACTTGGTCTGGTTCCCCACTCCGCCACATGAAGCCAGCTGGATGACCTTGGGCCAGTCACAGTTCTTTCAGAGCTCTCCCAGCCCCACATACCTCACAGGGTGTCTGTCGTGGGGAGAGGAAGGGAAAGCGATTGCAAACCATTCCAAGACTCCTCCAGGTAATGAAGAGTGGGATATGAAACCAACTCTTCCCCTTCCTAGCCCCGAGCTAACTCTTTCTTGACATTTCTACCCCCACCACCCTGTCGTAAGATCTGCACTCCAGCTGTCTCTGTTGCATGCTCAGAGATGGAAGGACTGACCTACTCCCTTCTATTACTACTCCTTTGGTAAATGTGACTTACTCAACATGGGTATGGACAGAAATCAGACTTCCAATATTTAGATTATAAAGGCTAAATAAAAATAAAGCTCACATGTTTTCTCCGTGCAGCAGAACAGAGCTGCGGCCCAATAGGGTTTCCGAGGCAAGAAACATTCAGAGGTGGTTTGCCACTGCCGACCCCCAAGTAGGAACCCTGGAGATCCCTGGAGTACTCCCACCCAAGTATTAACTGGCGCCCATCCGGCTTAGCTTCTGAGATCTGATAAGATCAAGCTACCCTGGACCAAGATCAACGGTTAAAAGTGGATAAACACAATCATTCCAGTGCTATTCTAAACCTGTCCCCAGTACATAAGAAAATAAGAGAAGCCAGGGCTATTTTGGGGCAGGAACATACAGGAACGGAGTTCCGGCTGGGTCCCAAGTTGGCCAAGCCCAGCAGGAACTCATTAGCATAAAAGGCCACACCCAACAGCAGAAACTCATTAGGATTGGCTACAGTAGGGGGTGTGTGGCCTAACATGCAAAGGAGTTCCTGCTACCAAAAAAGCCCTGGGTTTTGACAACAAACAAGGTAAACAGAATAAGAAGCAAAAGGTGGGTGTGGCTGGACGAGCACACTTCCGGTAACATGGGCGTGTGGCCTAATATGCTAATGAGCTGTGCTGTCAGGGGTGTGGCCTAATATGCTAATGAGTCTGCTGTTGGGTGTGGCCTATTATGCTAATGAGCTCCTGCTGGGCTTTTGCTACAGAAAAAGTCCTGAGAGAAGCCAATGTTGGATCAGGCCAATGGCCCATCCAGTCCAACACTCCTGTCACACAGCGGCCAAAAATACCAGGTGCCATCAGGCAGTCCACCAGCGGGGCCAGGACTTTAGATTTTAAAATAAGGATTTTAAAATTAGGAGAGGTGCTTTCTCCATGGAGGCACAGTTCCTCAGAAAAGTTTCATTACCACCTTGGTTTTCAGCGTTGGGATTTCTCCCATTGTCCTTTGACACAGGGTCAAGAGGGAGTCCCCTAGGTAAAAGCTTAGTCCTTCAGGGCTTGAGACAAAATGGCTAAGAACAACTAACTGCATCGTCTTCCTCATCAGGGGGTCAGCCTTCCTGTTGTACTCTCTACCCTCCGGTCAATTAAACTCTCTTCCTCGGTGTGACTCTCTAGCTGAGGCATGGGTTACTGTCTTTGTCGTCCTCACCTTGTGTCATCTGCATTTGGAAGGCACCAGTTTTAAAGTCAGTAAAATGCCACAAGGGCCTGATCCTGATTAGGCCTGCACTGTGGAGGGCTGAGGCACTCTTCCCCACCCCACACAAGCTGCTTTGACAATCGAAAAGGCACGGGGGGGGGGGCAGGCGGGGGGCAAGAGTGCCTTTTTGTGGGCCCAATCAGGATCGAGACCTTGTGGCATTTTTAAATCACTTTAAAATAGCAGTAGCATCCTTGTGACAGCCGCAAGGATAATGCCACGTCTAGTTTAGCCCCGAGATGTCACGCCCGAAATGCTTTTCATTTCTAAGGTAGCAGAAGCTGGTTAAAAACACTATCAACTAAATAAATAAATAAAACATTCTGGCACTCCCTGGGCATACACAGAGTAGACAGACAGACTAACTGGTACTTAGATAGGAATGCTAGGGCACAGGGCAGCTCTCCACAATATCCCAATGTTTACACCTGACCTGATTTAGAGATTTAGAGAAAACCTGCTTAGAATTCCTCCCTAAAAGTTGTTTGATTTAGCACCTGCTTAGGGCAGGTAAGGACAGAATTAAAACCACTCCAGCTGTAAATGTATCCAGCTAACTACTGGGCAAGCATACTCCCAAGGAGTACCAAAGGGGGCTTGAAAAAGCACAAGCAATACAAAATATATTTATATATATACATATACAAGGGACTAAAGGCATACAGCAGATTCTCCTACTGTGCAATGACATGGTAGTTGCTGAGCAGACGTACACGAAGCAACTGGGTTACCTGACGGTTATATGCCATGCATTGGTCATCCTCAGTTTCCCAAAATATAGGCTGGGCCTGCCATTCACAAACTGATTCCTATGACAGAGGAGGACGGATTTATCTCTCCGCACATCTCTACGGTGATCATCCCTGGATCCTAAGGTAAACTAACACACCTCAGTTTAAGAGTTCTGAAAGAGAAAGCAGAGCCAAAGGGTCTTGGAAGATAAGAAACAGGCATTCAGCATTTCAGCGTCCTTAAACAGACCTAAATTAAGGAAGCTTTCAAACATCATAAATACACGATCCAGAAGCAAAACTATCTTAATGTCTTTATCGCACAGACATTTTTCTTTGATTCACTGCTCTCCCCAGTCTTAAAGCATACTTTAGGCACTTATGTATATAAAAGCTTGGAACGGGGACCTATTACAGGTGAAGAGCTTATTTTCTATTAGCTAACAGCAACAGAGCACATTAAGTAAGAGTTTAAGCGAGAGGATAAGTGGGTTTCTCCCATCAGGCTTTTCTGCAGGCAGTTTAAATCACCCTGAAAAAGCTGTGGTATTCTGCCGTATGGCATGCCTACTGGAACTATAACAGCTTTCTGGGAATTGCAGGCTATGCTTTTCTGCAGCTATGCCATTATTTGTTCTTAAGGAAATATTGCCAAACTGATTTATTTGGAAGTCTGTATTTTTCCCCCCAGTTTCCAATTAAATAGACCGTCCAAGAGCTCATCACAGAACCAGTGTGGTATAATGGTTAAAATGCCTTACAAGGCCATTCACCCGTGCTTCTCCCATATGTTCCTGCCCAGGAATTAAGAGCACAGGGAGGGGCCCTTCTGTCTGTCCCGTCAGTCAAAGAAGATTGTTTGGTGGCGTGCCAGAGAGTGCCTTTTCAGAGGCAGCCCCATGATTATGGAACAACCTCCCCAAGGGGGATGCGCCTGGCCCCCTCACTGTTGATCTTCAGGAGGCAGCTGAAGACAGTTTTATTTAGGACCACATCCTAAACGCACATCCATGCGCCTCGGTGTCTAGTCATGCCGGCCACATGACCACGGAAATGTCTTCAGACAGCGCTGGCTCTTCGGCTTGGAAACGGAGCTGAGCACCGCAGCCCTAGAGTCGGATTCGACTGGCTTTCGAGCAAGGAAAACCTTTACCTTTATGAACTTACTAGCAGTCCTAAATTGTGATTTTAAACCATGGGTTTATGTTTTTAAAGGCATTTTATCTATATCATAAACCGCTTTGAGCTCCGCAAAGAAGAACAAGAGCTAATAAAATGTTTTAAATAAATGAATGCTCAGTCTAACCCAGAGCTGTTGAACTCATTTGTTTCGAGGGCCGGATCTGACATAAATGTCACTTTTTCGGGCCAGGCTGGGCCATGGGTGCCGTAACACATAATGCCAGGTACTGGATATGTCAACTGTATAAAGGACAGCAGCTGGTAAGCCCCAAGATGGTGTATCCTCACTGCAAGGCCCCCTGGGTTGGGAGGGGGGTGCAAAGGAAAACCCACACGGGCGAACTGGAGAGCCAACAGTACAGCACTGGGCGGATGTCCCCACGCTGCTTCACTGCTGTAGATGAGGTTGTTCTGCCATGCCGAAGACACAATCGGAGCGGCTCTGACCACTCCCCCCCCAACCAGCCTTCCGTTCCCTCCCTTGCACTGGTAGTTCACAGGCCTCTTAAGAACCTTGGCCGGTTCTGGCCCCCGGGCCTTATGTTTGACACCTCTGGCCTAACCTATCCACAGGGTTCTTCTGAAGATAAAATGGAGTAAGGGAGAACCGACGTACATTCCCCTGAGCTTTCTGGAGGGTAGGAGGGATGGAAAAATTAAGATGGATGGACCAACCGTATGAGCCACTGAGCAAGCATGGCATCAAACACGCTCTGGGGGTTCCCACCCACGGGCATACCTCTGCCCTTGTCGCACCGTCCAAAAGAGAAATGCGTAAACAACAGACACCTATGGGCCATCGTCTGGAAGGATCATGTGCATTCTTGCCAAAAAAAAAACAACAACCAAAAAAGGAAACAAGATCAAGATTCTGACTTCCTAGAACAAAAAAATCTGAGACAAGAACCAACAAAGGGGAAAGAACAATTCTGTAATCAAGAGTGTTTGGCTTCTACCACCATGTTTACCATCCATTGTGGAGACCAACAGAATGCTCCAGCCCAGACACAAAAAAGATCTTAGCCCTCTTTCAAAAAAAAAAAAAAAAAAAAGCTTTACAAGCTGATGAAAGTAGAAAGGGGGCCCTCAGTTCTATCTTTCCAGCAGGTTATTCCCCTGCCTCCTACTTTGCAAAGAATTTTCCCAAGGCTGAAAGTGACAATTCAGGTGACCGAGTTTAGGGTTTGGCAAGCTTAATGAATATGCAGAAAGAGTTTATACAGTCAGAGAAAGTACTGTGAACCCTAATTAGCATCACTCCACATCGGTGTCTGAACAGACTCCTTGAGCAAACCATGCCACCGCACATTTTTAAAGGTTTACTCCAGCTACTTTTCCCGGGTGTAACCAAGCTACATTTCAACAACGAAAGCTTTCCAGGTCATAAGGTCAAACACATAAAGCTCCCTTATACTGAATCACACCACTGGTCTATCACGATCAGTATCGTCTACTCAGACTGACAGCCGTGCGCCACAGTCTTAGGCTGAGGTCCTTCCCATCACCTGTCACCTGATCCTTTTAGCTGGAGATGCCAGGGACTGAACCTGAGACCCTCTACACGTCAAGCAGATGCAGTACCACTGAGCCACAGCCCCTCACCAGAGGCTGGCTAGAAAGATGGTAGTAGCCAGTGCTCCCTCTAAGCTGTGGAGTCTTGTGAGCAAAAATTCTACTTTGTGAGTTACCGGCAATAAAGTTGTGAGTGAGCAATTTGTCTACTGCATACATTAGTTTGCTCCGGAGCCACTCTTCCTGAGCTAAGACAAAAATGTGAGAGCTGGAGGCTAAAAAATGGTGAGCCAGCTCACACTAACTCAGCTTAGAAGGAACTCTGTAACAATGGAGTGCTGGCATTACTTCCGAGAGGCGTGAGCACTGCAGCACCGTCAGCCAGCACATAATGTAGCACACAAAAGTCATTATACAACTAACAGAAAAGGGTTTCCTCCACTCGCCTGCGTGACATTCTAGGAGCCATTTCAGACCAGTAGAGCTAAAGAGGCAGGTAAAGATATCTGCCAAATATTTTTACTTGTAAAAATGGAAGTAGGGCCTTGTGAGGTATGAGATTTTGGCCGCTACTGTAGATGAGATTATTTTTAATTAATTATTGAAAACATTTCTATGTCACCTTTCCGCTCAAATAGGGTCCCCCCCTCAGGGAGGTGAAATTAAAGGACTTGGCTTACACCAACACTGCCCAGGTAGGCACAAAACTGGTTTATAGGGTCAGACCAAAAGAGGGATTATGAAATGATGCAATACATTATTTTACTGCTGATCTCTTATGCCTCGTTCCCAGGAACATGCTTTGTAAGTTACTTAACCAGCTTACGTTGGTTGTCCTAACTACCTTGCCCTCCGCTCCTACCAAAAGGAACTGAAGGTTATTTGATGGTGCTTTTGAACTAGGAAGCCAAATAACAGAACCACAAGCACTATACTTTCTTTAACGTGTCATCCAGCTAAGGCCTTTTTATCTATTTTTACCGCCGTGTTTTGTGAGTAATCTTTTTCATTCTCTAGCCTTTCCCAGTTAGTGCTGATGAAGTTAACTTTTAATAGTTCAAAAAGACAGAACAGCTGCCACTACCACAACAGTCAAAATGCGCTGCGCAAAGCATGGAATTTTGAAAGGCTCAAAAAGGCCTACAGAATTTCGGCCACAATCCTCCAAAATATTCATCTGAGGGCTGTGAGCATATATATCACATATATATATATATTTCCTCAAAAATCAAGACTCGCTGAGGTCCGTGGGACTGACTGTTTAATAAACACGCAAAATCCCCATAAGCTTATTTTCTTTGCAGAAGTTTAATAAGAGGAGGGCAGGCTCTGTACACAACTGCGCGGAAGGCTCCCCCCTCCCCTTAATTCTAAATTTAAAGTCGGCCTCCCCTCCCCACGAGTGAAAGCTCACCCTCAAAGGCAAGCCCTCCCCTTCTCTTTTCAAGCTGCAAGACCAAAATGCAAGTTTATTTTCTGCTATAAAAAAAATTGTGGCATACAGGGACTTATAAGGCTGTCAAGTAGCGTGCAATCAACCTCTAAATTTAGATGCGTACCCTTTTAACTTAAAAAAGATACAACAAAATCACAGCTTTGCCTCCAATGCAGATACTTTTTTTTTTTTTTAAAGAGTACTAAGGAGAAAAAAACCACAACACGCAGCACAGCTATGGTCACTGGCAAGACTACAAAAGGAGGAAGGGGATTTTCTCAGTGTTATTGTCCCAGCAACAAGGCCAGCTGCCTTCGCTGCTGTAGCCCCAGAAGGGGAAAGGGAAAAAAAAAAAAACATTGTAAGCCGGGTATGTCTGTGGCTGTAAAAAAAGTCATCCCTTACTAATCGCAAGCACCACTTAAGAGAGAGATCTGGTGTCTTTCGAAAAGGAACACATCTTTAAGAGACGGAAGAGGCTGTTCAGAAGGGGGGAGTGATTGATTGCAGGATTCCTGTATTCCCAGGGGGGCGAGAGGGAAGAGAGCAAACCCAAGGATGTAATTTCATTTCATGGCTACAAAAAGAAACCACGGGGAGTCTCCAAGCTGCTGTCTAAAGGGGGGGGTAAACACTAGCAGTCATATGGGACTATCCACCAAGACCATATCCACCAAGACCATATCATCTCTCACATACACCCTTTTACCAGATGAAACACCACAGGGGTGTCCATGTTAACCCCCCCTACCCTCCTCTGCTTTAATATTTTGCTACCTTCAGACAACACCCAGCAATCATAGCGCTTCCTGCACACGCATTTCAGCTCACATGCTCTGGGAGCAAAATATCCCCACATTTTAGAAACAGGCAGCAGTTGGGGGGGGGGCAGCCAACCAACACTGCCTTCCCCTCCCACTTTATCAAGCAACACAAGCACATATTTCAGACATTCTAGACAGCCTTCCCTAATCCTTTCTTTCACTGGGGTTCCATGTTCATATTGGGGGGGCCACTTCTCAAGGAGACAGCCAGGAATACAAGCCGTAGTTTCAGCGCAGGGGCTGAGCTGCTATATAGATGAGAGCAAAGCATATAACCCATAGTTTAGTGCAAGGTGTAATGGAAGCTGCTGCATGTTTGTTTGTGTGCATGTGTGTGTATTTTAAAAAAAGAACCAGGCACATAACCCACAGTTTGAGTGCGGGGGGGGGGGGCTATAAAGCTGCAACGGGAATAAGAACCCAGTACATAACTCATAGTTTGAGTGTGGGGGGAAGGGGGGCTATAAAGCTGCTATATGCATAAGAACCAGGCATATAAACTATAGTTTGAGGGGAGGAAGGGGGCTGTAAAGCGGCTATACATATAAGAACTAGGCATATAAACCATAGTTTGACTGGGGGGGCTATAAAGCTGCCATATGCATAGGAACCCACCATATAACCCATAATTTGAGTGTGCAGGGAGGGGACTATAAAGCTGCTATACATATATGAACTAGGCATATAATCCATAGTTTGGGGGGGGGAGAGCTATAAAGCTGCTATATGCATAAGAATCAGGCATCTAACCCATCGTTTGAGTTGGGGGGGCAGGGGGCTATAAGAACCACTGGCATACAACCCATAGTTTAAGTACAGAAAGGGGGGGGGCTATAAAACTGTTATACATATAAGAACCAGGCATATAACCCACAGTTTGAGTGCGGGGTGGTGGTGGTTATAAAGCTGCTATAAGCACAAGAACCAGGCATATAACCCACAGTTTTAGTGCGGAGGGGGGCTTGAATTGTGATGTGTGTGTGTGTGTGTGTGTGTGTGTGTATATAGATGGATATAGATCTACATACACACACAAGAGCCAAGCACATAACCCATAGTTTTAGAGCGGGAGGGAGGTTTGAATTGCTATATATGTGTGTGTGTGTGTATATAATATATATATATATATATATAGATAGCTATAGATACAGATATACATATACATACACACACAAGAGCCAAGCATTTAACCCATAGTTTTAGAGCGGGAGGGGGCTTGAATTGATATATATGTGTGTGTGCACATATATAGATAGCTATAGATACAGATATAGATATACATACACACACAAGAGCCAAGCATATAACCCATAGTTTTAGAGCGGGAGGGGGCTTGAATTGTTATATATGCGTGTGTGTGTACATACATAGATAGATACAGATACAGATATACATATACATACACACACAGGAGCCAAGCACATAACCCATAGTTTTTGAGACCGGAAGGGGTCTTGAATTGCTATATGTATGTGTGTATATATAGATAGATATAGATATAAATACACATACAAGAGCCAAGCACATAACCCATAGTTTTAGAGCAGGAGGGGGGCTTGAATTGCTATATGTATGTGTGTGTATATATCGATATACATACACACACAGGAGCCAAGCACATAACCCATAGTTTTAGAGCGGGAGGGGGCTTGAATTGCTACATATGTGTGTGTGTGTATATATATAGATAGATATAGATATACATACACACTCAGGACCCAAGCACATAACCTATAGTTTTAGTACCCGGGCGGGGAGGGGGGGGTTGCTTACCCGGGCGGGGAGGGGGGGGGGTTGCTATAAACGAAACCAGAGACAGGAAGGAAGGCACACACACACATTAAAAAAAAAAAAATAATGCTTCCTCTATTCTAGCTTTGCAGGAGGAGGAGGAGGAAGAAACCCATAAAGAAGTTAAAGGGGTTGTGGGGGGGGGGTGTTGTTGGGAAACGGTTGTGCCGAAAGAAAAAGAAACAGGAGGAGGAAAGCTGACGGGGAGTTGGGGGGGAAGCTCCGGGGGTCGCGGGGCCACGAGAGACGCGGCGCCGGCCGACAAAGGGATGCGGCGAGGGGGAGCGATGCGGAGCAGGCCCCCGCCCCCCTCTAACCGTCCCCTCGTTTCCTCCGCGGCTCGGCCGCTCCTGAGGCCGCCCTGCGCGGGCTCTTTCCGAGGCGGAGGCGGCCGGCAGGGCTTCCTGTGCTGGGCCAGGCCCGGCCAGGCTGTCAGAGGAGAAGCGGCAGGCCGGTCGGCCGGCGTCCTCCCCTCCCCTCCGCTGCTTCAGCCCCACACTTACAACAAGAAGCTCATGGCGGCGGCGGCGGCGGCGGAGCGGGACCAGCAGCGGCTGCCTCGGCTCGGCTCGGCTCCCCAACGGGCGGGCGGGCAGGCGGAGAAGGCGGCCCCGGCGTCGGCGGCAGGGAGGGAGGCAGTCGGCGGAGCGAGCGCCGCGGGGCGGGGACTGACGGAGAGGCCAAGCCGCGCGCGGCCGGGAGCCTCCCCGCGTCCTCGTCGTTTCCCGCCTCCTTCCCGCCGGCCCGCCCCGCGCCGCGGTGGAGGAGGAGGAGGAGGAGGCGCCGCTCGCTCCCCAGCCCCTGCTCCCTCCGAGCTGAGTTCAGGGCGAGCCGGCTCCCGGTTTTTTAGCCTCCGGCTCGCAGGTTTTCGTCTTAGCTCAGGAAAGGGAGCAAACTGATCGATGCAGCAGCCGAATCAAGCTGCCTCGCCGCCAGTGGCAGGTTGACCCACGAAGCAGACTTAAGAACATCAGAGAAGCCAATGTTGAATCAGGCCAAATGGCCCATCTAGTCCAACACTCTGTCACACAGCGGCCAAAAGCACGTGCTTAGGGCACCGCCAGGGCCAATGGGGGCACCACAAAGTTGGGGAAAGGGTGAAAAGGAGAAAAAACAACAACAAACCACATTGAGTTCAGTGTTGCTTGCACAAAAGTAGGGCTTGCTGCCGCCTGAGAGGCCCCCGGAGTTGAATGTTTATTTGAGGCCCTGCACACTTTAGAGTCATAAAATAGGTAGGTATAAGGGTAAAGGTTCCCTTGCTCAAAGCCAGTCGAATCCGACTCTAGGGTTGCGGTGCTCATCTCCGTTTCAAAGCCGAAGAGCCAGCGCTGTCCAAAGACGTTCCCGTGGTCATGTGGCCGGCATGACTAAACACCGAGGCGCAGGGAACGCTGTGACCTTCCCACCGAAGTGGGGCCTATTTATCTACTTGCAATTTCTTGCTTTTGAACTGCTAGGTTCAAACTGATAGGTATACCGTCTTTCTAAAAAAAATATCTGTATTTGACATCAACATTTAATATTCTCAGGGGTATCTGGTTAGCCCATGTGCGAAACAGGATGCAGGGCTAGAAGGAACACTGGTCTGATCCAGCACAGTTCTTCAGTTTGGTGTGGCGGTTAAGTGCGTGGACTCTGCGAGAACCCGGTTTGATTCCCCACTCCTCCAGTTGCACCTGCTGGATGACCTTGGGCAAGTCATAGTTTTGGGGCACAGCTGTTCTTGAAAAAGAGCAGTTTCTGACACAGGGCTCTCTCAGCCCCACCTACCTCACAGGGTGTCTGTTGTGGGGAGGGGAAGGGAAAGGGGTTTGTAGGCCGCTCTGAGACCCCTTTGGGTAGTGAAGGGTGGGGTATAAATCCAATCTCTTCTTCATATGTTCTGCTATAATGGGATACATTAAGATTGAAAATTGGAAAAAAGGATTGGATAGATTTGCAAAGTACAGCAGTCTCTTGGCCTATTGACTCCTCTTGTTATATCAGATTAAGAGAAACATTAATGCAGTCTTTGTAGATTGTATTTTGATTTGGAATATTGTGTGCAATTCTGGTCACCACTCAGAAAGGATATTATAGCATTGGGGAAAGTGCAGAAAAGGGCAACTAGAATGATAAAAGGATTGGAACACTTTCCTTATGAAGAAAGGTTAAAGCACTTGGGGCTCTTTAGCTTGGAGAAACAACGGCCGAGGGGTGACATGATCGAGGTTTACAAGATAATGCATGGTAGAGAAAGAAGTCCTTTTCTCCCTTTCTCACAATACAAGAACGTGGGCAGTCGATGAAATTGCTGAGCAGTTGGGTTAGAACGGATAAAAGGAAGCACTTCTTCACCCAGAGAGTGATTAAAACATGGAATTCACTGCCACAGGAGGTGGTGGCAGCTACAAGCATGGACAGCCTCAATAGGGAATTGGATAAACATACGGAGCAGAAGTCCATCAGTGGCTATTAGCCACAAAGTATAGATAGGAACTCTCAGTCTGGGGCAAGAGATGCTCTGTATTCTTGGTGCTTGGGAGGGGCAACAGTGGGAGGGCTTCTAGTGCCCTGGCCCCACTGCTGGACCTCCTGATGGCACCTGGTATTTCTGGCCACTGTGTGACTGAGTGTTGGACTGGATGGGCCATTGGGCTGATCCAACATTGGCTTCTCTTGTGTTCTTAATGTATCTGAAGAAAGGCTTATACCTTGAATAAAACTTTGTTGGTTTTAAAGATGCCACTTTGATCAAATGCAGGGTTAACAATACACAACAGTAAGTTATAATTACTAAAATAAAACAGGAGTCCAGTGATCAGTGCTGATGTGTGAGGATGAGGTCAACTGTCACCCCACCCCCACTGGCATGTGCCTCATGTACTAGTTTCAAGTGAATACAAAAATGTTATTAACATTAAAAGTGTGGTTCCAACAGTACTCATAAAGGAGCGTATCAGTGAAATACAAACTAGAATCTGTAAACACGGACCTTTTTGAGTAAAGCACCTAATGCATAAGCCAAAAGGCTTTGGTCGGTTTCAATAGAACGTTTATTGCAGATGCCAATTAAGTTAATTTCCCCATAGTGGCATCTAATTGATAAAGTCCAAGCGCTGTTATATCCAATGATGGTTCCAGGTTAACTAATTCAAACACAACGACCGCAAGTGCAAGGTAATTGTATCTGTTGAAACGAAATCAAATTTCACATCGTTACAATCTCCCTAGTTATGTTTAGATTCAAGTGGCAATTCTGGTACTCTGCGTATCTGTTCCAGCTGCTGTCAGAACTCTGAAGCCTGTGGTTGTCTTTCTTACCTTTTTTTCAAGCTGAAACAGTTTGACCACATGCAGATTATTCCAGATGCCTTTCTGTCTTGCAAATCCAGCCTTTCCATTCTTTCCCATTTGCTAGCTCTTTCTAGCCAGAATATTTGAAATTTGGTTCTTGTTAATTCTTCAGTTCTCCAATCAGCCATACATCCCAATAGTGGGTGGGATTTTATTTAGTGTGAGAGGCGTGATACTAGTGTGAGCAAACTTCCTGCCTCCGCCCTCCTGTTGTAACCTAGTCCATCCCCCCGAACCATGCCCCCGAAGGCTTCTCCGGACCCCCAAGAACAGTGTGACCGGTCACACTTCCCAACCCATCCGGCATCCATTCATAACAGGGGGTTCAGACACTGGGGAAAGTGGAGTGGAAGCCCTGGCATACGTACATTCCCCGGTGTCAGCAAACTCCGCTTCCAGAACAGGCTGGATCCAGGTGCCAACAACTGGGGCACAGAAGGCAGATGTTGTTGTCTGAGTGTGCTCTTTAAATCCGCAGAAGTAATGCAACTATAGCAGCACAAACCGCTGTGTGACTGCAGCCATAGTGTTCTCTCCAGGGCTATTTCTGGGCAGAAACGCACAGGAATGGAGTTCCAGCTGGCTCCCAAGTTGGCCACGCCTAGCAAGAACTCATTGGCATAATAGGCCACACCCAACAGCAGAAAGTCATTAAGACTGTCTACATGAGGGGTGTGTGGCCTAACATGCAAAGGAGTTCCTGCTACAAAAAAAGCTCTGGGTTTTGACAACAAACAAGGTAAACAGAATAAGTAGCAAAAGGTGGGTGTGGCTGGATGACCACACTTCTAGTAACATGGGGGTATGGCCTAATAGGTTAATAAGCTGTGCTGTCAGGGGTGTGGTCTAATAGGCTAATGAGTTTCTTCTGTTGGTATGGCCTATTATGCTAATGAGTTCCTGCTGGGTTTTTCTGCAAAAAAAGCCCTGGTTCTCTCTATACGCTGTGGCTAACAGCCACTGAAGGGCCTCTGCACCTGAAATGTAGGTTGACAGTGAGAGGCCCAAGGTTGATGAGTGAACCCCATAAATTGGCAGGGATTTGAATCCAAGTATGCCTCCTCTAAGACCAATATTCAGTCTATGCTGATTCACAAAGGAATTGAATACAGTGATGGCATATTGTTTTCTGGGTGAAGGGCGGTGAAGCACACGAGTGGGGAACAAGGATCAGGTACAGCTGGGGGGAGAAAACAGAAAATAGTTATTTATAGAATATAGCTATGCCCTCCAACCCCTTCCCTGGTGCCCGCCAAGTATTTTTTAAAAAGTGGGTGGGTCTTGATGGGGCTTTTGGTCAGCAAGGCTTCTGATTGGCTATTGGAGATTTGATAGGCTGTGTATATATTTTTTGAAAAATGTTGCTTTGGCAGTAACTGCTACCATGGCACAAGGATCTTCACTGCGTGACTGAAGGCAGGGCTGGCATTAGCATAACTTCAGGTGGGGCAGCTTCCAGGGCCCAGGGCGTCTGGCAGTGCCCACTGCTGTCAACCCCCAACATACAATTTCTTTGCCAGCTTACTCGTGAGTGCTTCGCCGCCCATGTGCCCAGCTGCATACATTGCCCATTGCAACCAAGGAAAGGGCTGCAGGCAGTCCATTTGGCCGTGAGCAGGGCAGGTGAAGGGTGCACAGGCAGGAAGCAAGACACACGGGTGAGTGGGTGGGAAGGGAGCCCCTGGGAGCTCTCTGCCCAGGGGCCCCAAATTCTGGAACTGGCCCTGACTGAAGGTTAAGCAGCAGCCACCATTCCATGGCTGTGCCCACCACTCAGAATTCTAAAGGTGCCCACGGGCTCAAAAAGGCTGGGGAACCCTGCCTTGGAGTCCACCCTCCAAAGCAGCCATTTTTCATAGGGGAACTGATCAGTTGCAATCCCAGGAGATCTCCGGGCCTCACTCAGAGGTTGATACAAAAAAGGAGAACCATGGATATGAGTCCAAATGGGAAAAAACCAATAACCATAGAACAATAACGAATTAACTCTTAAAGCTCTCTTTTTAATATACCAATTTACTAAACACATAAATATCAAATAATAGAAATAACTTTTCCATATTCCGTTCTAAAACGACGATCTTCACGTGTGACAGAAATACCACAGCAAGAGGTTCAAGTTTGCTTTCTATTTTTGCATGTTAAAACAATCTTGAACCAGGGCGAAAGGTTTTTTTTCCTCCCTAGAAAAATGTTCTGACCTAGGTATCCAGTGTTCACATATTTAAAAGGAGATCAGAAGTGCTGTTTGAAAGAAAAATAATAGGTTACAATAATAACTTCACTCCTAAATCTTGGATATATCATTCCTAGAGTATTGTGTATTGTTGTAGGACAGGGGACCTTTGTGAGCCTGCAGGTACCTTTGGAATTCTGATATAGTGTGGTGGGCGGAGTTACAAAATGGCTGACATAAAATGGCTGCTGCAGGAGGTGGAGCTAGCCGCAAAATGGCGGCTGCAGCTTACTTCCATCGACACAGTGAAGATATGCTGTGGTGGCAGTTGCCGCCGAAGCAACACTTTTTAAAAATCTGGAGAACCATCTGCATCTCTGATGCTCAATCAGAAGCCATGCGGGACAAAAGCTTCCCAATCCCCACCCACTTTGGTGTTGGCGGGCACCATGGCACCTGTGGGCACCACACCGGGTACTCCTGATGTAGAATCTCTATTGGTTGCATATGTGGTGTCTTTTTAACCAAACATTATATTCTCCTAAAAACAGAACTTAGCAGTCCATGTACCAGATCTGTAATTGTATGTTTTTGACCACTGGGTTATTGCCTACACAATTTGTATAGGCCCGCAAAACCTGAAAAAAATATTAATATTATCCCCGAAGAGTTTTGTAAACTTTCAGCTTTCATGGACATCTCAGACTGCTTCCTTATGCTGTTTAGTAGGGTGGATAACCTCAAATGACAGGTCAGATTTATCATGTCTTAGCAGTTTGCAGTTATGTAACACTGCAGTACTTTCCTACTCAGCGCCTGGGGTAACCATCACAACTGACCCGTAACCCTTTTCAGGAAGACGACACCGCAGCAGTAGAAACAAAATAAAATTCACGTTATATAATTATCTCCCATGGCGGTGGTTGAGCCAAAATAGTATTGTTGGTTTCTGGCAGTAACAATTATATTCAGCCTGCTATTAAACTGCATAATTCCAACCAGGAGGTTAGAACTGGAGGATAATTGGTCAAAACAGAAATACGCTGGACTGATCAGGGTTTTGTTTCTGGGTTTTCCCTGTGGTCCCTGTTTGCTAACTGCAGGTAATTTCCCCTCTGATCTCTATTCTAGTAATAAGCACACTTTCTTAGGCGGTCAGGCCCATTGTTTTCAGTAAAACAATTTCAAAAGAGTCTGAATTACGGCATCAGCGTCATACCCCCCACTACTAAAAATTACAATTTCAATTAAGCAGTTCATCAGATCAAAACCTTTCAGAGTTCTTCAAGGCATAGACCCTGCTTTACTTCTAATTTTGGCTTGGATACACTATCAGTGAATCATCTCCATTTTTTCCCTCACAAACAACCCTGTAAGGTGAGTTAGGCTAAGAGTGGGCCAGTCACACATATTGACCTCACAAGTTTGTTGTGAGGGGCTAAAAATGGAGCAGAGGAGAACGATGTAAGCTGCTTTGGGTCCCATAGAAGAAGGAGGAGGAGGAGGAGATTGGATTTATAACCCGCCCTTCACTTGGAGTCTCTGAGCGGCTTTCAAACTCCTTTCCCTTCTCCTCCCCACAACAGACACCCTGAGAGTGCTCTTCCCAGAACTGTCCTTGAGAGAACAGCTCTGACAGAACTATGGCTTGCCCAAGGTCATCCAGCAGCTGCAAGTGGAGGAGTGGGGAATCAAGCCCGGTTCTCCCAGATGAGAGTCCACACACTTAACCACTACACCAAACTGGCTCCATGTTTTCTAGAAAGGTGGGGTATAAAATAAATAAATAAATCCTAAGAACAGTTACATCCTTCTAAGCCAGGTGACTTCAAGGACCTGTGAAGGGTGTAACTCAGTTTACGATGGCACTGTACATCTGTACAGGTTGTGAGCCAATATGGTATAAGGTATTTAGCGACTTGAACTAGAACAAATTTTTGAGCCATTTGGAATTCTGACACGGCATGATAGGCACAGCAAGAAAATGGCTGCCGAAGGAGGCAGAGCTGGCCACAAAATGGTTGCTGCCACATTTTAAACTTCAGTCACGCAGTGTAGATCCTTGTGTTGTGGTGGCAGCTGCTGCCAAAGCAAGATTTTTAAAAATCCACACAGCCAGTCAAATCTCCAATAGTCGATCAGAAGTTTTGCTGGGCAAATGTCCTACCTGGCCCCATCCACCTCCTAAAAACACGTGGCCAGCACCAGAAAAAGTGTCAGTGCCACCCACAGGCACCACATTGGGACCCCTGGAATAGAATATGGCAGAATCAGGTTCAAATCCTCCTTCTGCCAAGAAAGCTTGCTGGGAGACCTTGGGCCAGGCACCCTCTCATCCTAAACTATCCACAAAATTGTTGTTACTGCTATATCAATACATTATTTGTGTTTTCTGGATATTTGTTAAAAAAATGTTGTTTGTTAACAGGGAGAGTTAAGGTGTGTCCTTAACTGTATATTTGCATGAATTATCATATTGGTGTCTTTGGGGAGGGGGGGCTTTTTTTTTTAGGATTGCCTGGCCACCCAACAACACCACTGTATAAAAGGCTACTTTTGATTTATGGATTCGCAGACGTATATTTTAATTGCATTCTTCTGTGCTGCTTTTCTGCCAAACAAGACGTTCAAAGCGATTTATATCCATTAATAAAAAGAAACAAATCAATAATTAAAACTGCACAATAGAAAAGGCAGCCAATAAAAGGAAGCTGAATTATACAGTTGTCAAAAGAATGCAGCTGGAAATCCAATTAAAGAACAGAAGCTTAGGGCCAAATAAATGGTATGAACAAACCCAAATCGCCAAAAGCCCAGGTAAACGGAGCAAGCTTTTCCTAAAAAGATAACAAAGAGGACGGCAGTCATTGGACATTCCTCTGGATCGCCAAATAAGTAATGATTTCCAATTGCCACCTGTCTGGAGAAATTTCTGACAGCAACACAAGATCATAACAGAAGTATAGTGTCCGGTCACGTGAAGTGATGGTATCGCTTTACTCTACTCTGGCTAGACCTCACCTAGAATATTGCATTCAGTTTTGGGCACCACAATTTAAGAAGGATATAGACAAGCTGGGATGTTCTAGAGGAGAGCAACAAAGATGGTGAGGGGTCTGGAGACCAAGTCCTATGAGGAGCTCGGTATCTTTAGCCTGGAGAGGAGATGACTGAGGGGTGGTATGATACCCATCTTCAAGTACTTGAAGGGCTGTCATTTAGAGGATGGTGCAGAGTTGTTTTCTGTTGCCCCAGGAGGTCGGACCAGAACCAACGGGTTGAAATTAAATCAAAAGAGTTTTCAGCTCAACATTAGGAAGAACTTCCTGACAGAGCAGTTCCTCAATGGAAGGGGCTTCCTCAGGACTGGTGGTGTGCTCTCCTTTGGAAGTTTTCGAGCAGGGGCTGGATGGCCATCTGACAGCAATGCTGATTTTGTAAACTTAGGCAGATCACGAGAAGGGAGGGCAGGAAGGGTTGCCTCAATGCTTAGTTCTCGTGGCCCTTCCTTACACGCTCAGGGAAATGTAGATCACCACTTTGGGGTCAGGAAGCAATTTTCTCCAGGCCATTTTGGCCATTGAGCCATCTTTTTGCCATCTTCTGGGCATGGAAGTGTGTGTGGAGGGGAGGGGAATTTCCTGCACAGTGCAGGAGGTTGGACTAGATGACCCTGGATGAGGCCATTGGCCCATCCAGTCACACAGTGGCCAAAACCCAGGTGCCACCAGGAGGTCCACCAGTGTGGCCAGAAGCCCTCCTACTGTTGCCCCCAAAGCACCAAGAAGACAGAGCATCACTGCCCGAAGAATACCGAGTATCACTGACGTCAACCAATTGGCAGGTTCATATGGAAGATGCTAGTGCAAGTACTGGGACCCTGGACCATTTATAGCTCTATAGTCCAAAATGTAGTAAAATCAGTTTGTTGTTGTTCAGTCGCACAGTTGAGTCCGACTCTTCGCGACCCCATGGACCAGTTTACGCCAGGCCCTCCTGTCTTCCGCTGTCTGCTGAAGTTTGCTCAATTTCATGTTCGTTGCATCGATGACACTGTCTAACCATCTCATCCTTTGCCGTCCCCTTCTTCTTTGACCTTCAATCTTTCCCAGCATCAGGGTCTTCCCCAGTGAATGTTCCCTTCTCATTTGGTGCCCAAAGTATTTGAGCTTCAGCTTCAGGATCTGGCCTTCCAGGGAGCAATCAGGGTTGATTTCTTTTAGGATTGACTGATTTGATCTCCTGGCAGTCCAAGGGACTCTCAAGAGTCTTCTCCAAATCTGTTTACCCTCTGCTAAAACGCCCTCTGAAATCAAACCACCTTACTTTGTTTTGCCATCAAGTCATGTCTGACTCGGTTCGAATCCCTGCTCGTGCCGCGGCAGCTTGCTGGGTGGCCTTGAACCAGCCATCCTCTCTCAGCCTAACCTACCTCACAGGGTTGTTTTGAGAATAAAATGGAGGAGAGTATAATGGCGTAAACCGCTTTGGGTCTTCACTGGGAAGACAGGCAGTCAACGAAGTCAATCAAAATGAAGTAACTAAAATGAAGTATATGAAAATAAATACACTCTCGGCCTAACCTCCCTCACAGGTTTGTTTGCGAGGGTAAAACAGAGGAGAGGATAATGGCGTGCGCTGCCTTGGGTCCCCCCACTGGAGAGAAAGGCAGGGTGCAAATGAAGTACATAAAACATGAATTTGGCTTCAGGAATTCGACAGGTGCAGCCTTCTCCTGTTATGGTGGTGGTGAGAGATACCTGGCTACAGAAAAGTGGTATCCATTACTAAGTAATTTTTGGAAAGACTTACCTGATTATATCTTGAGCTGGGTAGCCGTGTTAGTCTGTCTGTAGCAGCAGAAAAGAGCAAGCGTCCAGCAGCACCTTAGAGCCTGAACAAGTGAGCCGGGATTCATGAAAGTTCATCCCCTGGCAAATATTTTGTTAATCTTTAAGGTGCTGCTAGACTCCTGCTCTTTTCTGATTCTATCTTGGTATCTTAGACTGGCTACCTTCTCTCACCTGCAGTTCTTTCATCATGATCTGCATATTGCCTAAATGTAATGCTACTGAGCATCGTTTAATATTTTAAACTGAAAATTTAAGAGTCCAGTGGCCCCTTTAAGACCAACATAGGTTTATTCAACATAAACCTATGTTAGTCTTAAAGGGGCCACTGGACTCTAAATTTTCAGGAATGAATTTTCATGGGCACACACACTCTGTGGGCACGCACACGAAAGCTCATACCTTGAATAAACCTGTGCTGGTCTTAAAGGTGCCACTGGACCCTACATTTGTTCTACGGCTTCAGACCAACAGGGCTGACCAACCCGGATCTAAACTGCAAATTCCTTCGGTTATATTCCTTCTGTTCAGGTTCGGTACTTCCCTTTGGCTACATCGCTCTTATTTATAGAAGTCTGTCTACATACCGTAGCCTCTTGTCTATGTGGTATGTATTTTATGCTCTTGTGGTTTGAGGTTTGTCAATCTTGACTTATATATTTCAATAAAATATATATTTTTTAAAAATGGATATGAAGAGGTGTGACAGTCCAGGAAGGAAGGAAGGGAGGAAGGAAGGAAGGAAGGAAGGAAGGAAGGAGAGAGAGAGAGAGAGAGAGAGAGAGAGAGAGAGAGAGAGAGAGAGAGAGAGAGAGAGAGAGAGAGAGAGAGAGAGAGAGAGAGAGAGAGAGAGAGAGAGAGAGAGAGAGAAAGAAAGAAAGAAAGAAAGAAAGAAAGAAAGAAAGAAAGAAAGAAAGAAAGAAAGAAAGAAAGAAAGAAAGAAAGAAAGAAAGAAAGAAAGAAAGAAAGAAAGAGAAAGAAAGAAAGGCAGGTGGGCTGTTTGGAAGAGACGCCCCTTTGCCATCAGTGAAGGGCGGGTGGTTGGGGGCAATGTTCCCTCTAAGCTGCAGGGCCCTGTGAGCAGAAATTCTACTTGGTGAGCTACTGGCATTAAAAGTTGTGAGCAGGGGCAGATTAAGGCCCACTGGTGCCCTAAGCACTGACCAATCTTGGTGCCCCCCTCCTTTCCACACTGACCCAGTCCATTTGAATTTGGCTCCATCATTTTACTTTTAAACACATGCATTTTACTTTTAAACATAGCCTATGACACTGCACCTCGCCAACAAAAAACAGAAGATAACCCTAGGGTGCATCATGATCAATTTGCACTAGTTTTATCAATACATACATACATATATATATTACAAATCTTCATTCGATACTGACTGCAGAGTCAACTAGCACAGGCTTGCACTGCCAGCGTCTTCCAAAAAGGTCTGGAGAGAGGCCACGCTGAAGTTCCCAGGCAAGTCCTGTTGCTACACACAGCATTTGCTCCACATCTGTCATGCAGCCTAGGGCTACCATCTTTGGCTTGGGAAATTCCTGGAGATTTAGGGTGCAATCTGGGGGAGTGGAGTTTAGGAAGGGGAGGCACCTCGGTAAGGTATAATGCCATACGGCCCACCTTCCAAGGCAGCCATTTTCTCCAGCAGAATGGGAATAAATGTTTCTAAAAACAAATAATAAATCAGCAATCTATATTTAAATCAGCAATCAACAGTGGGAGGGCTTCTAGTGTCCTGCCCCCCGGTGGACCTCCTGATGGCACCTGGTGTTTTCGGCCACTGCGTGACAAAGTGTTGGACTGGATGGGCAGTTGGCTTGATCCAGCATTGGCTTCTCTTTATGTTCTTATTGTCCGGAAATCAGTTGCACAGTATACCATAGAGTAGGGATGTCGAACTCATTTATTATGAGGGCCGGATCTGACATAAATCAGACCTTGTTGGGCCGGGCCATGTGGGTCATAAAATGTAATGCCAGGTAGCGGAGATATAAACTTTATAAAGGACACAAACGCAAAGATGTTTTTTACACTTAAAAGCATGCTTAAAACATTAGCTCTGTAAGCTGCAAACCTACTTTATTGACATTCACCACAGAAATCTCATGCATGATGCACAGAATTCTAGGACCCAGGTTAAAACATGAAATGGCTGACTGACTAAGAGAGTCTGGCAAAGCAAGCTATGATGCAGCAGCAGAACTGGAAGCAAGAGATGGCCACTTTCACTGCGGGCCTGATGGAAGCCCTCCAGGGGCCTGATCTGCCCTCCGGGCTGCAAGTTTGACACCCCTGCCATAGAGTCTGCCCTTGGAAGCCGCTATTTTATTTTCAGGAAAGTGATCTCTGTTAAGTCTGGAGATCGGTTGTAATTCCAGCTGAACTCCAGGCCACACCTGGGAGTTGGCAAGCCTAGCATGCCTCTCATACAGTCACCAACTCCAGGTTTCGAAATACCTGGATATTTGAGGGTGGAGAGTGGGGTTCAGGGAGGGAAGGATTCTTGGAAGGGTATAATGCCATGAAATCCAAAGTAGCCATTTTGTCCAGGAGAACTGGAATAAAAGTTTTAAATAAAGAAAATTCAGGTGGGTAGCCCCGTTGGTCTGAAGCAGGGGATTTCGAACTTCCTTCTTAAATAAATAAAACTCACTCGTGGGAGGGGCGGGCGGGCTATAAATTAAATAAATAAAAATAATTTAAAAAGTAATAAGCAAGTGATTTATGTAGCCTGGAGTCGTAATGCCAAGAGATCTCCACCCCACACTTAGAAGTTGGCAACCCTACGGGGGGGAATAGAACATCCCTCTGTGTGTGTTTGTTTGTTTAATATATTTTTTATTTCCAGTTTTTCCAACAAACAAATCAGAAACAAAGCAAGAAAGCCATTGAGGGGGACACAGAAACCAGTTCCAAATTCTTCTAGGGTTGCCAGGTCCAGGTTGGGAAATACCTGGATACTTTGGGGGTGGAGCCAGGAGAGGCGGGGTTTGGAAAGGGGAGGAGCCTCAGCATGGTACCATGCCATAGAGTCCCCCTCCAAAGCAGCCATTTTCTCCAGGGGGAACCACTCCCTGTCAGCTGGAGATCAGCTGCAAAAGTGGGAAACCCCGAGGCCCCACCTGGAGGCTGGCAACCCTCATCAAAAGCACCTTGAGGAACAGTCTGTTAACGACCCTCCTCAATGTGTCTAAAAAAAAAAAAAAAAAGAATTATCGAAAATAAAGCTTCCCCCCGGTTTCTTCCCCAGAAGTATATTTGCCAAATATGATGCCGAATGAATATAATGTACAGGAATCATACATATCGACTTATATAATAACCGCTGCTCGGTTATTATTGGCTAAAGATTGGAAATCAGACATAATATCCTCCAGAGAAGACGTAATACTTAAAAGTGGTAGAATTAGCACAATCGGATGACTTGAGTTTGATGCTGCAAAACAAAAAAGAAAAGGTACATACCAAGAGATGGTCAATGGTGTATAAGTGGTTAGAAAATTTAACGAATGTGTAAGACTCTATTACGGTGTTCCCTCTGAGCTGCGTTAGTGTGAGCTGGCTCACAGTTCTTTAGCCTCCAGCTCACAGATTTTTGCCTTAGCTCAGGAAAGAGGGCTCCAGAGCAAACTAATGTATGCAGTAGCCAAACAGTTTGTTCACAACTTTAATGCCAGCAGCTCACATAAGAACATAAGAGAAGCCAATGTTGAATCGGGCCAATGGCCCATCTAGTCCAACACTCTGTCACACAGCGGCCAAAAATACCAGGTGCCATCAGGAGGTCCAGCAGTGGGGCCAGGACACTAGAAGCCCTCCCACTGCTGCCTCCTCCAGCACCAAGAATAGAGTGCATCACCTGCCCCAGACTGAGAGTTCCCATCTATACCCTGTGGCTGATAGCCACTGATGGACTTCTGCTCCATATGTTTATCTAATTCCCTCTTGCAACTGTCCATGCTTGCAGCTGCCACCACCTCCTGTGGCAGTGAATTCCATATGTTAATCTCTCTTTGGGTGAAGAAGTATTTCCTTTTATCTGTTCTAACCCGACTGCTCAGCAATTTCATGGAGTGCCCACCAGTTCTTGTATTGTGAGAAAGGGAGAAAAGGACTTCTTCCTCAACCTGCTCAGTCCCATTCATAAAGTAGAATTTTTGCTCACAAAGTAGAATTTTTGCTCACAAGACTCCACAGCTTAGAGGGAACATTGCAGTCTATTATACATGCAAGATGTACAGTGGGAACGTCCTTGCTTGTAAAAGACTGAAAATAAAAGTTCAAAAAAAGAAAAAGAAAAGAAAGCTCCCCCCCTGGACCACACACACCCGCCCCTCGGAGGGATGCTCTGCTCTGCTCTGCCCCACCCCACCCCAAAGCCACGACCTAGGGCTGCCAACCTCCAGGTGGGGCCTGGGCTTCTCCTCCAACCGTGCGTGTGTGTTTGTGTGCGGCCCTCAGCGAGCTCCACGCCGCGCCTCCTGAGAGAAGGAAGAGGACGACGACCACCCCCCCGCCGCCCTCCATTATGAGGGGCTCGAACTGCCCCCGCTGAGGCGAATCCGACTTCCTCCCCCCCCACACGCACACCCCCGACATTAATAAAGGAGGCCCCTGGCGGCCGCCTGGGCCTATTTCCCCCTCCCTCAGCGCCCGCGCGACGCCTCTCCTCAGGGGCCGCCTGCGGCCTAGCGGGACGGCGAGGCGCGGGCCTGTCGGGATGCCGCCCCCTGACGCAGCGCCGCCTCCTCCGCCGCCGTGGCTCCGCGCGAGGCCGCCGCCGCCGCCCCTTCCTCCCGCTCCTCCTCCTCCTCTCCCCCTCCGAGCGGCGCATGTGCCTGAGGCCTCCTCGGCTCGGGCGGGAGGAGCGGCCGAAGCGACGGCGACGGCGACGGGGCCTCCGTCTCCCATGGCCGGGACGCGCTGGGTCTTGGGCGCGCTGCTCCGGGGCTGTGGCTGTAGCTGCAGCAGTTGCCGCCAGACCGGCGCGGCCTGCCTCCCCCTCCGCCCCGCCGCCCTCGTCGCGGCCTCTGCCTCCTCCTCGTCGTCCGCCGCCTCGGACTCGCTCGGCCCCTCCGGCCGCCGCCGCCGCCTCCTCTCCTTCCTCGGGGCAGCCACGCAGAGCCGCGGCTTCGCCAGTTCCGCCGGGCCGGTGCCTGGCTTCGGCGCCCTGCGGGGCTCGCTGCTGTCCCCGGGACTCGCGGGGAGATGCTACAGCCGGGTAGGGCCGCCGGGGCCCGGTCCGCTTCCGCGCGGGGTGGAGGGGACGGCGGGGCAGGGGGGAGAAGGGCTGGGCGCGGAAGGGGCGGCGGGGATGGGGGTGCCGGGGGTGGGGTTTATGTCGTTTTCTCTAATGCTTTTATTATCTTTCGGGGCTTGTTTTTTAAAGCCCCTGGGCAAGGGCAGAGTAACCATTAAGCAGACTAAGCACGTGCTTAGGGCACCAGGGGAAAGTTGGGGAAAGGGAGAAAAGAAAAGAAAAATGAATGGAGTTTTGTAATATATATATATTTTACAATATATATATTGTAATATATATATATATTACAAATCTTCGTTCATATATATATATATATATATATATATATATATATATATATATATAAATGGAGTTTTGTGATACATATATATTTTACAATATATATATTGTAATATATATATTTTACAAATCTTCATTCATATAGATAGATACATAGATAGATATAGATATATATAGATATAGATAGATAGATAGATATAGATAGATATAAATAAATATATATAGATAAAACTAGTGCAGATTGATCCTGGTGCACCCTAGGGTTATCTTCTGTTTCTTGTTGGTGAGGTGCAGTGTCGTAAAGGTAAAGGTTCCCTTGCTCGAAAGCCAGTCGAATCCGACTCTAGGGTTGCGGTGCTCATCTCCGTTTCCAAGCCGAAGAGCCAGCGCTGTCCGAAGACGTTTCTGTGGTCACGTGGCCGGCATGACTAAACACCAAGGCGCACGGAACGCTGTTACCTTCCCACCGAAGTGGTACCTATTTATCTACTTGCCATTTCTTGCTTTCGAACGGCTAGGTTGGCAGGAGCTGGAACTAGAGACGGGAGCTCACTCCGTCATGCGGCACTCTCGGGTCTCGAACTGCTGAACCACTGACCTTCCACAGCCTGCAGTTCAGTGCCTTAACCACTTGAGCCACCGCAGTGTCATAGGCTATGTTTAAAAGTAAAAATGCATGCGTTTAAAACGATGGAGCCAAATTCAATTGTCATGAGAGTCGTTTCAATGACCCTCTCTGCCCCTTTTTAATTTCAGCCTCATGTAAACGTCAGCAAGTAAGACGGACTGGGTCAGCGTGGAAAGGAGGGGGGCACCAAGATTGGTCAGTGTTTAGGGCATCAGTGAGCCTTAATCCGCCCTTGCCCCTGGGAGATTCCTGGAGTTGTGTTAGTCCTTTATTTCTGTTCTATCTCATGGTAGCATTCAAGCTCACCACAACACAGTAGTATTCATGCTCACCACAACCAATGCTCCCTCTAAGCTGTGGGGTCTTGTGAGCAAAAATTCTACTTTGTGAGCTACCGGCATTAAAGTTGCGAGCCAGCGATTTGGCTGCTGCATAGATTAGTTTGCTCTGGAGCCCTCCTTCCTGAGCAAAGGCAAAAATGTGTGAGCTGGAGGCTAAAAAACTGTGAGCTTGCTCACACCAACTCAGCTTAGAGGGAACACTGACCACAACTGCTTGAGGTAGGTCAAGCTGAGACTGGCAATGCTCCCTCTAAGTTATGGAGTCCTGTAAGCAAAAATTCTGCTTTGGGAGCTGCTGGCAGCAAAGTTGTGAGCAGGTGATTTGGCTACTGCATAAATTAAGTTGGCTCTGGAGCCATCCTTCCTGAGCTAAGACAGAAATGTGTAAGCCGGAGGCTAAAAAACTGTGAGCTAACTCACACTAACTCAGCTTGGAGGGAACACTGTATACTAGTGTGTGTGATTGGCTCTAGCTTACTCGCTAGCCCTTGTGGCAGAGGGCAGATTCGAACCTGGGTCTGCCCAGAGTCGTCCTTGGTCCCATAATCGCTGTATCTTACTGGCTTCTTCACCTGAGGAGTTCAGGGTAGCTTGTGTGACTATTTCCAAGTCTGCTAGGATGTTCAGGTTTTATCTTCCCAAGAATGTAATGAGGAAGTCTTGCTTATTTGTTTAGGGCAGTGTACATCGGTAGAAGGGCAGTGTACATCAGTAAAAACACCTTATAGATTAGTTTAATAATTCAAGAACAGTAAAAATACCATAAAAATACAATAAACAACCTGATAAAATGGGGTTAAGCTACGGGTTATGCCACTGCCTCATGGAGGGGGGCAGGAGACAAGAGCCACCAGACAGAAGGAAAACCATTGCTGTCTTCAACCATATGAACAAGAATTGGAGTAGGTTTTTATACCTGGCTTTTTTCTACCTTAAGGAGTCTCAAAGCCGCTTACAATAACATTCCCTTCCTCTCTCCACAACAGAACGAAGTTTGAGTCCACGGGTACCTTTAGGGCCATTAAAGTTTAATTCTGGGTATAAGTTTCTGTGTGCATGCAGGCTTCTTCGGATACATTGAAGCAAGACTTCCTCAACTGTTACAATATGGGGGGTTAGTTGCCAGGAAGGGCTAGTTAGAGTCAAGGTGCATAAATAACTGAGTTATAAGTATAGCTAAGATTGGATTAAAGCAATTGGTAAGACCGGTGAATAGCACAAATTAGCATACAGGTAATAAAGGAGTTAACAAACAGATATGAGAACTAAGTTTGAGTCCAGTGGCACTGTTAAGACCAACAAAGTTTAATTCTGGGTATAAGTGAGAACTGAGTGACTTAGCACATCTAGGGAGATAAGAATCCGATATCTCTGTTAAGCCCTGGGTCTTACTGAGCTACCGGATAGGGCGGGGTATAAATCCCAAAATAAATAAATAAATAAATACTTTGTCCTGAGTGTTGTAATGACTTGTAATTCAGCAATCTCCTGTTCCAGTCTTTCTGAAATTTCTTTGCCATAAAACAGCTACTTTGGAGGGGGGGTGGCATTGAGTGCCCTGGGAGGTTGAAATGTTTTCCTACAGGTTTCTTTGTTTTGTGATTCTTGATGTCCGATTTGTATCCATGTACCCTTTGGCATAGGGTTTGACCTATATGGGGCTGTGGTGGCTCAAGTGGTTAAGACGCTGAACTGCAGACCGGAAGATCAGTAGTTCAGCAGTTTGAGACCTGAGCGCCGTGTGACAGAGTGAGCGCCTGTCTCTGGCCCCAGCTCCTGCCAACCTAGCAGTTTGAAATTGCAAGTAGATAAATAGGTACCACTTTTGTGGGAAGGTAACAGCGTTCCATGTACCTTGACGTCTAGTCATGCTGGCCACATGACCACGGAAACGTCTTTGGACAGCGCTGGCTCTTCGGCTTAGAAACGGAGATGAGCACTGCATCCCTAGAGTCAGATTCAACTGGCTTTCGAGCAAGGGGGATCTTGACCTGTATATGCTATGTAGAGAACTGAAGAGCATTGTTCACATTGAATGGCATATACAGTGTTAGAAGATGAGCAAGTGAATGTGCCTGAGATGGTGTAGTTGATGTTGTCGGGTCCAGTGATTGTGTTGTCTGGGTGTATGTAGCAGCAAAATTGGCACCTTGTGAGGCAGGTGGGGCTGAGAGAGTCCAGCGAGAACTGTGACTGGCCCAGGGTGACCCAGCAGGCTTCATGTGGAGGAGGAGTGGGGAATCAAACTGTCCAGATTAGAGTCAGCCATGCTTAACCACTACACCACACTTTCTCTCCATATAGTGAGCATCCTATAGTGGTTAAGAGTGTCAGGCTGTGACCTGGGAGACCCAGGTTCGAATCCCTACAGAAACTTGCTTGAGTCACCTTGGGCCAACCAAACCCTGTCAGCCTAATCTACCTCACAGGGTTGTTGTCAGGATAAAATGGAGAGGAAAATGACATAAGGTGCTTTGAGTTCCCATTGGGGAGAAAAGTGGGGAATAAATTTTTATTAATGGATGTTATTTATAGTCTGCTTTTCCTGCCAGCCTAGCAGTTCAAAAGCAAGAAATTGCAAGTAGATAAATAGGTACCACTTCAGTGGGAAGGTAACAGCATTCTGTGCACCTCAGTGTCTAGTCATACTGGCCACATGACCGCGGAAATGTCATCAGACAGCGCTGGCTCTTTGGCTTGGAAACGGAGATGAGCACCGCAACCCTAGAGTCGGATTTGACTGGCTTTCAAACAAAGGAAACCTTTACCTTTACCTTTCCCACGGGGACTCAAGGCAGATTAAATATTTAAATAATAGAGACTTGCTTGAGGGGGTTTACAACTAAAAGAAAACGGTTAAAGCACAACAAAGGCATTAAAGAAGCCCAAGCTGGTGGGTGGCTGTCCGAAACGATGCTCAGCTTTGTGACAACCTGTTGAAATAGGCTAGGTTGATTGGAGCAAGGTTTCCCAGGGTGCTTTGTGGCTCTGAAACTTGATCTCGGTCACACATCGTACACCACCACTCACCTATCAGAACTGGGCTTTGGGGGAGAAGTCAAGGACATGGGCCCTGCAGGGGGCTCTGAAAAACCGCATATTTGAAGTATGCAATGTTATCATCTCCTGGACCCCATACGCTTTAATCCTCCTTTCTCCCCCTTCCTTGTAAATCTTACATTTGGAATCTTTAGCTTAATCAATTTATTCCATGAATGGCTTGCTATGGATTCTTGGCACCTAGGAAATGTCTCCTTTTTGTTTGCTAGTCTTGGCCTGCTTAAGGGTTGCTTTAGAATTCAGCCTCAGTCATAGCGCACTTCAGTACCTGCTTAGTCCTTCTGTGCTTGCAGTCAAGGTGAGGACAGAGTGAATGTGTCCCGCCCTTTCAGTGAGTCCTCGTGGGTGAAACGAGCATCTTGAGCCATGTTAGTGCTTGTGCATACAAAACATAGAAGCGGTACTTACTCTAGACTAAAATTCGAGGATTATTTATGTGACATTAAGGAGCCTTCAGTCTCTTCCCTGAGATCTAAATGTCTTAATCATCCTGGGGGGGACAGCTGGAATGGGTGAGATGGAAGGAATTCCTGACAGTATTTAAAAATTTGTAGGCAGTCCCGAGCCTAAGATCTTAATAAGACGAGAGCTAGTGTGGCATAGTGGTTAGTGTCAGGCTAAGGTCTTGGAGGGAGACCCCAGTTCAGATCTCCACTCTGCCATGGAAACTTGCCGGGTGACCTTGGGCCAGTCACATTCTTTCAGCCTAACCTACCTGACAGGGTTGTTGTGAGGATGAAATGGAGTAAACTGCTTTGAGTCTCCACTGGGGAGGAAGGGGGAATATAAATGAAGTAAATAAATAAGAATGCCATTAAAGCAAGGTGGCAGAATTCTGCCCTTTCCCCTAACATTTAAGCAGTTTGAAATCTCTCAGGCCCTCAGTGAACGCAAGTTGTTTTCAAAGAAATAGGGTCTATTTGCCGTATCGCTTTCCCCAACTGACCTTGCTATTTCCAGGAGTTGCCAACCTCCAGGTGGGGCCTGGTAATCCCCCGGAATTAGAATTGATCTCCAGATGACAGTGATCAGTTCCCCCTGGAGAAATGGCTGCTTTGGAGAGTAGACTCTGACATTATACCCAGTGATGTACCTCCCCACGGTTTAAACCCCCCCCAAATCTCCAGGAATTTCCCAACCCAGAGTTGGCAACCCTATCGAGGAGGGCCCATGGTAGAAACTCTTGGAAGCGCCCCTGAACGTTCCATAAAATCTGCCTTCCTTTCAAAGTCAATCTGCATTAAATCGAGTGGTTTGTTCTGGTTGCAGTCAGCTGTGTCCTTTCCCCTTTCCTTGCATCACCTTGAGAAAGACATTCTCAGACATGCCAATGAAGTCATGGACCGAGGGGTTTTCCTGCCTGCTTCTGAACTCAAGGGTCATTGAAAACAATGTCAAATCTTACCAGACAGTTTTAGGACGTTGTACAAATCTAAAGGCCTCTTAAAATTGGCCTAGTAGTTCTAATCTAAAGCTGGCCATGCAACCTGTGTGTTGCTAAATGTGCAAGTAAGAAGAAAACAGAAGTGCCACTTTATGAAGGCAGTTTCAGAGCGTCTTTATGTTTAATGCGAAGAGTAGCGTCCAGCAGGCCTAGCGAATACGTTATTCATATGGGTGTGAATTATGAAAACTGAAACAGACAGCCTTGGTCTTCCAGATTTTAACGCGTTACTGAAATCCCCCCCACACACATACAGGCTGAGCATACTCATGACACTGAGGACGTGCACTGAAAGACCTTATGGCTCAGATTGTATCGCAGAGGGAGTGTTGGCTCACTAGTCGCTCGTTGGGAACGGCTGCGAGACCAGAAAGCGATTTCTGCCTTTATGCAGGTTTCCCAGACAGACCCCTTCTCCAGATATATTGCCTCTGCTTCTCTCCGTGCACTGCACCACCCAACCGGGCAGATGGTCATGCTCCTGTGTCCCTAATCACCTTGATGGTAGTTAAAGGGTTGAACTAAGATCTTGGGGGAGCCAGATGCGAATCCCCACTCTGCCTTGGAAGCTTGAAGGGTAACCTTGGACCAGTCTCTCTTTTGTCAGCCTAACCTGTCTTACACAGGGGATGTTGGGAGGATAAAATGGAGGAGGGGGAGCAGTAATGTAAGCTCCCCCCCCGGGTTGGGGGAGGACAGCAGAGTATCAATAAATAAAGCCTGGTATAATATGTTTGGCTTGTGTGTCATACCAATGAAACAACATTCTCTCTTCATAGGAGTTCACTGTTCCGTTTCAGGATGAGTATCCTACCCTCTCGGAATATGAGCCACCTCCATCCAAGCCCAGCGAAGAAAACAACGTGTATCTCATTCGAGCCCAGGGTCTGCCTTACTCCTGTACTGAGGAAGATGTTCTCAACTTCTTTGCGGGTACTTTTTATTCCTCTGGGTGTCTCGAGAGGATCTCTAGGGATACAGTTCTAAATCAGCCCGGAACCATGTCTCATTTCAGTCTTTGGGACTTGTTTCCAAGGAGGCGTGGTGAGGGTCAAGTTGTAAAAACTCACTGTTTCCGGAAAACATGAGAACGGGCATTATACGGAGCAATTTACGCCAGCATGGGGACCACAGACACTGAATTTGGGAGTTCTGGCTGATTAATATAACTTAACCCTAAATAACCATACTGAGACGGTAGAAAAGGGCAAGAGTCCAGTAGCGCCATAAAGAATAACAACATTCGGGGCAGGGGATGAGTTTTCATGAGTCATCTGAAGTGAGCAGTGACCTGTGAAAGCCCATCCCCTTCCACAAATTCTGTTAGTCTTTAAGATGCTACTGGACTCTTACTGTTTTCGACTGCTACAGACAGATTAACACGGCCACCCATCTTGGTCATACTAAAATTACGTGGCTGGGTATATATAGTACTTTATGCGGGTGAACATGTTTGGAGTCGTACTGGTTGCTGTACTTTTATGAGGTGCAAAATGCAGTGCAAAAATACAGTGCAAAATACAGTGCAAAAATGATTTGTGGCCTGGATGGGTGTGTGTTGGCGATCTACAGCAGGCTGTGATTTGCCTCCAGGTATGCTTTGGCTAGAGGAGCTGCAGTCGCTCAAGTGGTTAAGACGCTGAACTGCAGGCTGTGGAAGGTCGGTGGGTCAGCAGTTCGAGACCCAAGTGCCGCATGACGGAGTGAGCTCCCGTCTCTAGTTCCAGCTTCTGCCAACCTATCAGTTCGAAAGCAAGAAATTGCAAGTAGATAAAGAGGTACCACTTCGGTGGGAAGGTAACAGCGTTCCGTGCGCCTTGGTGTTTAGTTGTGCCGGCCACATGACCACGGAAACATCTTCGGACAGCGCTGGCTCTTCGGCTTTGAAACGGAGATGAACACCGCAACCCTAGAGTCGGATTCGACTGGCTTTTGAGCACGGGAACCTTTACCTTGACCTTACGCTTTGGCTAAAACAGTGGTGGAGCAGCAATTGTTGAATAATGTCTTCATAGGCACAGTAGATTTATAAATCATTCAGCTTCCTTCAAGAGCATCTTTCAGAGCAGTGGTTGTGGTGGAGAACAGGAATTCCTCTTGGTGTGGCCTGGTGGATCTGCTGTAGGGTGACGTCAGAGATAAGATCATCACGCTGTGGCCGTGTCCATTTAGGGGAGGGGGATTTGACAGCGTCCCAAGAGTGTGCAGATTGGGAAACTGAATTGCAAACTGCTGATTCCCTAGGAGTAGGGGACAGAAGCTGCAAGGTTTATTATAGGGAGGCAGCAATTAGATTAAACTCCCAAGAGAACCATCTCTGATATAGGGGGCACATTCAACCCTGGACTAAACAGTTTTGGGAGACTTTAGAAGAGGGCTTTATATGGTTGCGAGCGCAGTCATAGCCCCTGGAGAATCAGGAGGACTGGTGAGTCCCTGGGCTTTCCTTTGTCAGTGAGTGGGTCCATTCTGCCTTGCAAGGCTTATGTTCTTTCCCACCCTTCCGTCACCTTCTGCGACTCTTCTGCAATGCAAGGAGGGAGGTTTGACTATGGTAGCCATTTCGGGATGGTGCTCATCACCTCCTCTCAGAATTCCAGAGGTGCTTGCAAGCTCAAAAGAGGTTTGGGACTTCCACTATTGGATCACATAGCTGGATGACTT
Source organism: Gekko gecko (assembly GCA_029375565.1). Lineage (NCBI taxonomy): Eukaryota > Metazoa > Chordata > Lepidosauria > Squamata > Gekkonidae > Gekko > Gekko gecko. The sequence continues at coordinate 64,137 of JAPDNY010000024.1, read as the reverse complement.
CCAGGTAAAGATTAGGGGAAAATCTGTGGAGTTCCTAGTATATCAGGTATCCTGTCTTGGTTTCCCTCAGTCCCTGACGACCTGCTGGGTTCCTTCCAATGCATTCTAGGACCCTTCTTTTTGTCTGCACTTTTTCCTGCCTCATTAAAAATGCATTTCAAGGCCTTTTCATAGATCATGCTTTTCTTATGCAGAAACCTTTTTCATTTGGCGATAGTTCAAAATCTCTGTGTTGATCATCACGTGTGTGTGTGTGTGTGTATTTCATTGCATATAGCTAATTGTGGCTGTGGTAAACCATGGATTTTTGGCGCATGAGCACATCATGAAATTAACACATGGAATGAAAGAGTGATTGACACATGGAATTCTCTGCCACAGGAGGTGGTGGCAGCTACAAGCAGGGATGGTGTCAAGAGGGAATTAGATAAGCATATGGAGCAGAGGTCCATCGGTGGCTATTAGCCACAAGGTATAGATAGGAACTCTGGGGCAAGGGATGCTCTGTCTTCTTGGTGCTTGGGGGGGGTCAACAGTGGGAGGGCTTCTAGTGTCCTGGCCCCACTGCTGGACCTCCTGATGGCACCTGGTATTTTTGGCCACTGTGTGTGACACAGAGTGTTGGACTGGATGTGCCTTTGGCCTGACCCAACATTGGCTTCTCTTACGTTCTTATGAAATGTATGTGTGCATTTGCCGCAAGTAATTATTTGCGTACATTGCATTGTTTTCTATGCAGAAAAAGCATAACGTGGGACATGGTCTTCGAGTCTCCAGATGTTTGCCTGATCTGGCTCTAGAAATAAGACAGACATGTCCATAATGTGGGGTGGGGATATATTTGAGCACTCCTATATTAGTGCTGAATGTTGAGGTAGCTATAGGCTTGCAAATTTGACCGGTCAGAATACATGGTTGTGACTCCCTGCCTTTCCTTTGCAGGGGAAGGGTGGTGCCTTGTTGTCTCTGACTACATGTTGAGGTTTGGAGGGGGGCAGGCAGGGAATTCTTTCCACAGTTGTGCTCCCCAGGTACTTAGAGCTCCTACGAAGTACAGCGTGACTGCAGGGAATATCCCCCCCCACACACTGCATCTCCAAGCTGGAGGGCAGGGCTTGGGCTTGTCACAATCACTAGGAGGAAGGGAAGCGCATGTGTGATGGTGGGTGAATTTGGGGGCTCCAGGCCCAAAGCAGGTTGCTCGGACTCAGGATTTTCTTTTCCAGTCTGCTCTAGAGTGACCAAATAGAAAGATAAATAAGGATTGCCTTGGGTCATCATGTTTGCAGGGTACAGGGTGCTGGGTGGGAAGACAGTTGAGTCGGAAAGTTGTGTGTTGGAGAATTTTTTGAAGTTACGAGCAATCCCTGCTTCCATTCCCAGGTTTTTGGAATATACATCTTAAATGTATCATGACCAGTCTTTCACACGGGACAGGTCATAAATGCAAGCTCAGCCCTCTGCCTTCCAGGAGCAAGGCATTAATTCCAGACATACAGAAGTGATTCGAATAAGAGGGATCTCACATTAAAGGGGGGAATTGCCTGCATGTTTGTAATCTCTGTATGCATAATTTGAGCAGTAGCCTTTAAACTACTGGCCGAGAATTTGTAAGACACCTGTTCAGCATTCTGGATTTGGACAATAGCATCCTTGTAGCATCCTGATAGAGTTAATGGTTGGTAAAGCAGTAAAGCTGTGCTAATGCTAGCCAATCAGATTGCTTGGTGCAGCCTGTCCCTCCAGTCTCTCTGGCTTTGTGAAGAATTAACCCTTCGCAGTCCTTTTATCTGTTTACACAATTTCAGTGTTGTAGGTGTGGGAAGCTAAACTTTAAAACAGGCAATCTTTGTGCAAAAAGGCAGGACTCTTCATTTCGAATAGTGGCTCAGGGTATGAATGTTGACCAGGAAGACCCTGATCCAAATCTCATCTCAGCCATGAGGGGCCAGAGGCACAAGCCTCTTTCTCAGCACACACACCTTCCTCCCCCCGCCCCTCTTCTGCAATATGGAGATGATAGTTTTGACCTACCTTCCTGAGTTACTGTAAGGATTAACGTGACGCTGTATGGGAAATGCTTTGAACATTTTAGAAGTGCGTTATTGCCAGTTTTTTATATAGGATTCCCTTCTAGGAAACATATTCCTGTGCACCAGTTACTCTCTTCAGCCAGTGAGAGCCAGTTTGGTGTAGTGGTTAAGTGGGCGGACTCTAATCTGGGAGATCCGGGTTTGATTCCTCACTCCTCCACTTGCAGCTGCTGGATGACCTTGGGCAAGCTGTAGTTCTGATAAGAGCTGTTCTTAGCTTACGGTCGGAATAAAATGGCGAATTAACGTACCTTGTAATCGTGCAGGGTGGACGGTAGCTCTTTTCGACAGTTTGGGCATTATTTATGCCCAACGCAGCATCCCCCAGGCACGGGGCTGACAAGTATGCAATAAAGTCCAAGAGAGAGTTGAGATTGGTGTGGACAAGCCTCGGAGGAGGCTTGTTTACGCTTTGATCTCCTCCCCCGAAGCGGGCATTTGCAAGACAACTCTTCAAGAGCTAACCGAGCTGAGAATTCAGCATAAATCTGCCATCTACCGACCTCTTCATCATCAAGAACAATATTAGATTTAAAAGAAGCAATGCGAAACTCCGAGATAAACGTGCAAGGTAACAAAGGCTTTTTACTTACCGGGATGAACTTTTAGTGGAATTTGAAACACGTGGATAAGAGTATAAAAGTTCTCTCAAGATAATCTGTTTTTTACAAACTTAAAATGAGCTTTCCAAACTGAGAAAATAGCAAAAAAACGGACTTTATTTACATTCCTATGGTCAGCTTGAGATAGAGCTTGAGAGTTAAAAGTGAAACTGACGAGAAAAACCGCGAGACTGTGTTGTAGAAAAAGCTCCGGCTGGGGTTTTACTAGAGGGAGACAAGATTACAGCTAGAGTGGACTCTGAAAAAACATGGATTAACTGGAAGAAGATCGGCAAGTTAAAGAGTTACACAGGAAGGACCTATTAAGGGACGGACAGAAAGCAGGAACTTGATAAAGAACCTACTCTGGACAAAAAAACCACAGAGAAATTGCGCCCGCCATTTTGAGGAGGACTTCTCTTTTAAATTCAATTTTAAAGTTTAAATTTTATGAAAAGAGACTTTAAAGTGTGGTGATTTGCATATGCATCTATAAGAGAAGTGAACTTTTGGGCTAATACAGAATAAAATAAAGATTTCAAAACGGATTTAAGACAGAGGCAAAGGGCAGTTTCAACATCAAGCCCGAAAATGTCTGGAAAAGAAAAAAAGAATGGCAGGCTGCGATTGAAACTATGGAAAAGCGAATGATGGAAGCAATGCAAAATCTGGGGAAGCAGTTGGAGCTACAGATGAAAGAACAAATGGAAAAACAACTGGAGCAGATAGAGCAAGTACAAGTGCAGGTACAACAGAAAAATATGGCAGCAATGAAAGAATTAGTTTTATCTGAGGTGGCATAATTTAAAAAAGATGCAGAAGAAGTTAAAAAAGAAGTTTCAACATTAGCAACAAAATCAACAGAACTAGACCAAAAAACGAAAGACCTGGAAAAAAAAATAAAAGAAACAACCCAAGATAATGTAAGACTGGAATCGATGATGGAATACAGAGCAACGCAAAACCATCTGAGGCTAAGAGGAATAGAAGAGGCGGAGGATCAGGATATACGATCATTGGTGATGAATGTATTGACAGAATACTTGAGAGAAGATCAAGGTGATTTGGACTCGGAATTTGATTTAATATATAGAGTGAACTCAGCTTATGCCCAAAAAAAGAAATTACCAAGGGATGTGATTGTGCAATTGGTAACAAGGAAAACTAAGGAAGATATCTTTAAGAAACAATTTACACAGCCACTGGAAATTGATGGCAAAAAGATAATCATATTAAGAGAGATCCCAAGAATAATTTTACAGGATAGAAGAAAATTTTAAAAATTGGTTGACAAACTGAAATCACTTGAGATTAGATTCAGATGGGAAATACCACAAGGTTTGTCCTTCACCTACAGCTCTGTAAGGTTCACGATAAAAACAGAAGGAGATCTATATAGGTTTAAGACAAATAATTTTGACAATTTTAGAGATAAATAAATCAAGACACAGTGGAGTATAAACTTTTATCTTGGAATGTAAATGGACTTAATTCACCCAATAAAAGAAAATTAGTAAAATATTGGCTAGAAAAACAAAAAACTAATATAATTTGTCTACAAGAAACTCATATCAGAAAGCAAGATAACAAATATTTGATTAATAAAAAATTAGGAGAAGAATTTTATTCTTTGACGACAAAAAAGAAGAAAGGAACCGTGATCTACATCAAAAAAGAATTAGACCCGAAAGAAATTTTTGCAGATAAAGAAAGGAGATATAGTGGAGTTGAAATAATGATGCATAGAAAAAGAACATTGATTGTAAATTTGTATGCACCCAATGGCGCTAAAGAAAACTTCTTCCAAGATTTGGCAAAAGAAATGGATCAGTTACATTATGACCAGATTATTTTAGCAGGAGACTTTAATGGCACTGTAAATAATAAAGTGGATAGACAATCGAAGACGATCACTGATGGAACTGGGAAATTACCAAAGAATTCTTTTAAGCTGATGGAACAAGAGAAACTGGAAGATGTATGGAGAAAATGGAATCCTACAACTAAAGACTTTACGTTCTATTCTAATAGACATAACTCCTTTTCAAGGATTGACATGATTTATTGGATATCAGGAGAGTTGGCATTGAAAACCCCAAAAATTGAAATTTTACCCAAGACTAATTCTGATCACAACCCGCTAATTTGGATCGCAAGAGAAAAGTTTAAGCAACCATATTGGAGAATTAATGAAGATTTATTGGATAAAAAAGAAATTATTGAGACATTGCGTAAGGAAACTCAGAACTTTTTTTCAGTGAATTTGAATCAAGGTACGACAACACAGATAGTGTGGGATGCATACAAAGCGGTAATGAGAGGGGTTACTCATATCATTAAACGTGAAAGACAGAAAAGAAAGAATGAAGCGCCAAAATGATATACAAGAAAAGATTCAACAGAAGGAAAAAGAGTTGAAGAAAAAACTAGGGAAGAAAAAACTTATCAAAGAGATACGCATACTACAAGACCAGTTAAATGTGATGCTAAATCGAGAATTGTATTGGAATTTAAAGAAATTGCAACAAAAATCTTTTGAAGGTGCAAACAAACCAGGGAAATGTTTAGCCATGGCAACTGAAGAATCGAAGAGAAAAAGACTAATAAGTAAAATAATAGAAGAAGGCAAAGAAATAGTGGATTTAAATGGATTAAAGAGAGTTTTTTACAATTATTATGCCAAATTGTTTTAAAAAAAACCAAATTGATCCGCAAAAGATCAATCAATATTTGGAAAACATAGAAATACCAGTGTTGGAACAACAAACAAGGGAGAGCATGAACTGTCCAATTAAAAGAGAAGAGATATTAAATGCGATAGAAGAAGCAAAATTGGGGAAAGCTCTGGGTACAGACGGATTTACTGCAAAATTTTATAAAAAAATTAAAAGAGGAGCTGGCCCCAGTGTTTGAACTTTTGTTGAATGAAATAAGAGAGACAAAGATAATTCCAGAAACATGGAAAGAAGCTAATATTTCACTTATACCTAAAAAAGGACAAGATCTTACAAATGTTAAAAATTATAGACCAATCTCTCTTCTCAATAATGACTATAAAGTATTCGCTAAAGTAGTTTCTGAAAGACTTAAAAATTATTTAAAAGATGTTATAGCAGAAGAACAAGCTGGTTTTCTACCAAACAGACAAATTAGAGACAATTTAAGGATGGTCATGGATGCAATTGAGTATTATGACAAGCACCTGGAGAAGGAAGTTGGATTCCTCTTTTTGGATGCAGAAAAAGCCTTTGATAATTTGAACTGGGACTTTATGTTTCAAATGATAGAGAAAATGAATATAGGTCAATCTTTTCTAAACATGATTGAAGCGATATATCAAGAGCAAAAGGCAGCATTGAACATAAATACAGAGAGGACAGAATATTTTAAAGTCCAAAAAGGAACAAGGCAAGGGTGTCCGCTATCTCCACTATTGTTTATATGGACTTTAGAAATGCTACTTCGAGATATAAAAGAAGACAAAGAGATTCAAGGACATACAATGCGAGGTTTTACATATAAATATAGAGCATTTGCCGATGATGTCATGTTTATAATTCAAGATCCACTTGAGAATATACCACGATTGATGAAAAAAATTAAAGATTTTGGGGATTTAGCTGGCTTTTATGTGAATAAGAACAAAATGAAAGTGATGTGCAAAAATATGACAATACAAAAGCAAGCTGAACTTCAGGAGAAGATACAATGTGAAATAGTTAAAAAAATGAAGTATTTAGGAATTGAGCTAACAGTGAAAAACATAGATTTATTTAAGAATAATTATGGGAAAATTTGGAATAAAATTCAACAAGATGTGAAAAAATGGGAAACTTTGAACCTATCTCTAATGGGAAGAATTGCGGTAGTTAAAATGAACATTTTACCCCGTTTAATGTTCTTATTTCAGACTATTCCAATAATAAGACAGAATAAAGTTTTGGATTCGTGGCCGAAGGAAATATTGAAATTTGTCTGGGCAGGATGCTTATTTATGGTATGACAAATCAAAGATAGATAAATTTTTCAAGCATCATTTTATAAGAAGATCACTGTTCGAGAGTTGGATAAGATATAAAAAATTCTTTTTTGAAGAGAGACCACTCTGGATAACAACCAGCAGAAGTAATCAAACCACATTCAAGGTACAAAGGAGAAGATTGGTTACCATATAGGGACCTTTTGAAATTAGAAGGCAAAGACTATAAGTTAAGAGACAGAGAGGATTTGGAATTTAAATATGATTGGTTGAACTATAGACAGATTCATGATTTATATAAGACAGATAAAAAAAGGTATGGTTTCAGGGGAAAATGTAATGAAATAGAAGCTGTGTGGATAGAAAAAGGTAAAAAAAATGATTTCCAAAATATATAAGGTTTTATTAAAATGGTATACAGAGGAGGAAATGGTAAAAGAGCAAATGATAAAATGGGCTATAAATGTGAATAAGGAAATAAATATGTCATCTTGGGAAAGTTTATGGAAAAAATCAATGAAAATTTCAACTTGTATAAATATAAAAGAAAACTGTTATAAAATGATGTATAGATGGTATATGACACCCCAAAAATTGATAATATAACTGAGAATATGTCTAACAAATGTTGGAAATGTAAGAAAAAAGAAGGCTCTTTTTGTCATATGTGGTGGACTTGTGAAAAAGCTACAAATTATTGGACTGAGATCCACAGGGAAATACAAAAAATACTGAAATGTACTTTTAAAAAAGACCCACTAGTATTATTGTTGGGCCTTAAAATGGAAGAAATAGATGTAACCAAAAGAACATTGTTATGGTACTTGGTTACAACTGCTAGAATGACTTATGCACAATTTTGGAAACAAGAAAAGATACCAGAGAAATGGGAATGGATAAAAAAGATGTTGTTCATGGCAGAAATGGACAAGTTGACAAGAAAGCTCAACAATGAAGAAGACGAAAAATTTTATGCAGAATGGACAGACTTTAAAGAATATTTAGAGACTAACTGGGATGTTAAAAATAATTTGCTTTGTCTTGATAGTTATTAAGAATGAAACATAAAAATGAGTAGACAGATTGTTATAAGGTTACCTTGGAAAAAATAATGCAACAAACATATATTATATGAATATTTGAAAATAGAAATAAGATGCATGGCTAAACAAGAAAATATACAAGGGGCAAGAAGGGGGTAAGAGCATTGCGGGAAGCCTTGTAAAGGGGAGGGGGGGGGAAAGGGATATATGTGATATAAGATTATGAAATATTGAGTATGTGAGTGTATCCATTAATAAACAATTTTTGAACAAAAAAGAGCTGTTCTTGAAAAAGAGCAGTTCTCAGAGCTCTCTCAACCCCACCTACCTCACAGGGTGTCTGTTGTGGGGAGGGGAAGGGAAAAGACTTTGTAAGCCGCTCTGAGACTCCCTTGGATAGTGAAGGGCGGGGTATAAATCCAATCTCTTCTTCTTCTTCTTCTCCTCTTCCTTCTCCTCCTCTTTGTGGTGCCCTCACTGCAGACTGTCCATATGACAACAGTTAGGTCACAGGCTTTTCCTGTGGTGGGCACCTTCACTCACTGTATTTAGGAAAGGGTGTAAAGGTGGTTTGTTTTCAGAGGGCATAGTGGCAGAGGGTAAAATGTCCTGGCACCTCTGGCTGTGTTTTTGACATGTGCATTTTTATTCTGTTTTTTGGTCTTTGCTATTTGTATGGCTTCCTTAGCCTCCTTGAGTCTTAAGATAGGGTAGGATAAAACTATTTTAAATAAAACAAACAAACATGAAGTTTGCACAGCCAAGATTGCAATGTATGAGTCAGTATTTTTTTATTTTGTGTATCTCAGAAACGTGCAAGGCTCTTGCATATTCTGATCTATATGTAGTATTCATGTTCATTTGCACACAGAAGCATTATTTGCATAACATTTTGGTATTTGGAGCAGTAGAGCTGGAATTTTGCGGGGGGTGGGTGGATGGGATGTCTTTTTGAGACTTTCTGTGTTACAAAAGTAAAAATGTTAGAAGAAATGAGTGTGTCTTTGTGGATGAACCAGGATATTACAATAGGAAAGGAGGGTCTCTGATCTCGTCATGTTCTTCCCTCAATATTTCATGCTCGATCCATTCCTAGGCAGCAAGATCCGAAACGGTGTGCATGGCATCCACTTCCTCTTAAATCGTGATGGGAAACGCAGAGGAGATGCTCTGGTCGAAGTGGAGTCAGAACAGGATGTGCAGAAGGCCCTGGAGAAGCATCGAAGGTATCTGGGCCAGCGCTACGTGGAAGGCAAGTTGTGCTCTGATTTCATCCGATTTTTAAATGTATCCCGAGATGCATAGCTATGATGGCCCCATCCACTTCCCTCCCTCAGAGGCAAGGTTTTCCCTCCGTTTTTCTTTCCCTTTACTGACTGAGCCATTCTAGTAATCTGTTTTCTTCTTTACTGAAGAACTCTGGCTGTCCCACCTTTTCACCATACAATATTTTGGCTGTTGGCTCAGCCCAGGAACCTGAGGGAAGGCTCGGGAGCCCGCTTTGACTTAAACAACTTAGATGGCACCCAAGGTGTTTTGAAATTCAAAAATAACAAAATATTTTAATTTAACTTAAGAGGGGAAAGATCAGGTGAAATCAGGGGTTGAAATTTCTGAGGTAAAACCAGTACATGCACAGACTTTAGTTCTTATATTTCAGGCTAATGAGACTTTCTTAAACTTTTCACAGCTTTTGTTCCAGTGTTTTCCCTGAACACTTTGATACACTTTCTTTAAGTATTCTCTAACTCTTTTGGTTAACTCTTCCCAGTACCCAAGCCCCTTCTCTTGAAACACCCATACTTGCCTTGAGTTTTTAACTGTCTCTCTACAGGCAGGTTCTAACCACACCAGACCAGGGATCTCTGCACTCTTCGGAGCCAACTCTTTGTTTGACTGGGTAGGGAAACTCTCCTCTCTCTAGAAGATCTGTCCCCTTTTTTAGCTTGAATGGGAGTCTCCATCTAACTACCCACTCATCCTTGCCAACTTTCCCCTAGTTCGCCCATCCATGTTAAACTGCTCAGTCAGAGCTGAATTCTGAAACTGTCAGTACTTGACTCTTCTCAGCTCGGGCTGAAATGAGACTGAATCCTCCTCAGCAGCCAGTTCAGAAGTCTGCCTCTGCTCAGCTGATGCTCTTGGAACAGCCTGTCACTCAAAGCTCTCTGACTTTGTGAAGAATTAACCCTTCACAGTCCATTTACCTGTTTACACAGCACTTCTAAGCTTTTAAAAGTGCAGTCCGTCACAGTAGTTCTGTGAGCTGCGTGGGAAAAATGGAGATACGGGAGAAAAGGAACATAACATTTCCAAAATCTTTTACATCTGATAAGGGGAACCTTACCATTGGCCTGCATACCAGTAACTAAGGAGTGTATTCTCCATGTCTGCAGGTCTTGATTTATACTCTGATGTACCTGGAACCAATGTTCCCTCTAAGCTGTGGAGTCTTGTGAGCAAAAATTCTACTTTCTGAGCTGCTGGCATTAAAGTTGTGAGCGAGTGATTTGGCTGCTGCATAAATCAGTTTGCTCTGGAGCCATCCTTCCTGAGCTAAGACAAAAATGTGTGAGTCGGAGGCTCAAAAACTGTGAGCTAGCTCACACTAACTCAGCTTAGAGGGAACACTGCCTGGAACCCCTGCTTAATGCAGCTGCCAGGCTAGGTTGTGGCCTGTGGTGCTTGTGCCGAAATTGATGCCAGTGTCTTAAGTTTCTCTAGTGTCATCTTTTTCAGCTGTTGTTTACCATTGGTTCTTTCCTGGCCACCCTGGACTTGGCTTTATCTAACATTACCCCTTCCGACATCCAGGAAATTTTAACAAGCACACTAATCCTCTTGAAGCGGCACAAAGGATTTCACCTGTTTCACAAATGCATGTTTGGTTTAACATCCCCGAAAGGGAAATGGGTCTTTCACAATAGTTTTGATAGGCCCGCTTCCTCCCACACCCAGCCTACTGTGGACAGCCTTAGCTACGTCCACTTCACGTAGAGCCCTGCAAAATTGAGTGGAGCATTGTCAGAAGTGTAGCATTGTCATGGGCCTTGATTTGGGAAATGGGTGGGGCTTCTACCTGCAGGTGAGAGAATCCCCCGATCACCTTGCTTAAGTTGGAGAAGTCCACTTGCTGAACATTTTTAAGTGGATTCCTTCTTGCCTTTTAATATAAGACAACATGTTCTTTTCCAAGGGATGGAGCAAATATGAACTCCAAACAGTATTTCTATCCCCTCTCGCCATTTTTTCCTAAACATGTTCTAATCTGGCTTTCTGAAATTGGTTGCTACACCACGGCCCTTGCGTGAAGCTTACGGCCCGAGCTGGAAATCAAAGGAGATCTTGCACTCACCACGGCTACGGTCACTCAAGAAAGAACCCACCAAACCCAGCTTCCTATAGGACTGTGTTCCCCACCCCCTTCCCCCAGGAGAAGTCAGTTTTATCTTGGCACTCACCTAAACTTTGGGAATTATGCTATTGTCACTGGCAACCATTTGTACATGTGAATGATCTTTTTCTTGACACTCCTGAGCTTAGTTCTGGAGTGTACCAATCTCTCCAGTCAGTGTCCCACAGGTGGCTCCATGATGGGCATATCTCCTAAGAAGGTGCCAGGGCTATTTCAGAGGCAGTAAGGTGTATCTGGAGTGGGAATCAAATAAACATGAATGACCAACATTGTTTTGTTTTGTGCCTTACCTTAAGGTGGTCGAAAATGCCTGTAATGATTTCTTATTTTGGTGTATGTGTTTCTTTAAATGTTTAGTTTGACTGCAGTAATGTAAGGAGAGTGATGGAGACAAGTGTGATGTGATTGGCTGATGACTGAGAGTGTGGGAGGAGGGGTGTGTCTATAAGGGGATTCTGTGTGTGAAGTTTGAAGGGAGTGTGTAGTCTGTGTGACTGGGAGTCTGAGTCTATTCTGTGTGAATAAGACAAGCAGTTTAGTCTGTATGACTTATGAGAGTCTGAGTCTATTCTGTGTGAATAAGGCAAAGAGTTTAGCCCGTGTGGCTATATATATATATATGAGAGAAAGAGAGAGATTAGACTGAGTGTCTAAGCCTGTCAGGGTGGAGTTGTGGAGCTTGAGGGACTGTGACGCCAAGCTTTGCCAGTTATATCTATAAGTTCCTTTCTTCAGCAACAGTTCAAAATAACCCGAAACCTATTTTGTTCTTTATTAAATAAATCAATTTTTGTTTAAACTTATCCCAGCAATCAAAATAGTCCTTCCTCAGGGCCACATAGTCCTCTGAAGTGCCCAGACCCTAGGTCATTCTACCAAAAGAGAGAGATCTGGAATTTTTAATTCCTGGTGGCAGCAGAAATCTACCAAGTTCATGTACACAGAGTGTGTTTTAAAGGTAGAACCGTCTCCCCAACAAGCAAGGATGTCACAATCCCCCTGCACCACAGTTAGAAAACTGGCTCCCTGCAGCAGTTTGCTGTGTGGTCTCCCAAATCCTGCTCTCGGGTAGTGATGTAGTGTTCACATGCAGTGGTTAGGAGTGTTGGACTAGATTCCGGTTTGAATTCCCATTCCGCCATGGAAGCTCACTGGGTGATTTTTGGGGCCCGTCATACACTCTCAGCCTAACCTGCCTCACAGGGTTGTTGTGAGCATAAAATGGAGAAGGGGAGAGTGTTGTAAGCCACTTGAGACATACCTTGGGGGGAGAAAAGTAGGGTATTGGCGAATTAAATAAATGGAATCAATATCAGTCGACTCTTGGGAATTGCTCACTGGGTCTGTAATGGGAGAGGGAAGTTGGCAGGACTCTCTGGTGGGCGGAGCGAGGCATCAGACCCAGTACAGATGGTGTATTTAAATATCTGGTTCTCATGGAGTCTCCCCCCCCCCCCCCGCATTGCAGTTTTTGAAATTCACAATGAGGACGTGGAAGCCATCATGAAGAGCTTGCAGTCCACCTCGACCTCTGTGACCAACGACGGGGTCGTGCGACTGAGAGGCCTCCCGTATAGTTGTGTCGAAGAGGACATTTCTGAGTTCTTCTCAGGTAACGGTGTGGAGTGGGCAAGAGAGCTGTGGGCACCCAATGGAGTCCGGGGTCACGTGCATGTGTGGAACAAAAGCAGGACATTTGTCCCTGTGCCAGTGTGGCGTTGTGGGCTGACGAGGACAGGGGAGACCTGGGTTTAAATTCCCATTTAGCCTTGACCGATGTTCCCTCTAAGCTGTGGAATCTTGTGAGCAAAAATTCAGCTTTGTGAGCCACTGGTAGTAAAGTTGTGAGCAAGTGATCGGGCTGCTGCATAAATTCGTTTGCTCTGGAGCCATCTCTTCCTGAGCGAAGGCAAAAGTGTGTGAGCTGGAGACTGAAAAACTGTGAGCCAGCTCACACTAACTCAGCTTAGAGGGGACACTGGCCTTGACCCTCCCTGGGTGACCTTAGGCCAGTCAACTCTCCGTCTGCCTAGTATGCCTCACAGGGTTGTTGTGACAGGACAAAGCTTGAGTCCAGCGGCACCTTTAAGACCGACAAGGTTTAATTCTGGGTATAAGCTTTCGTGTGCGTGAATGCTTCTTCAGATACATTGACACAGACGTCCTCAAACAGAGGTGGGAACTAAATTTAAGCCCATGTAGAGAATTGAAGGTCATTGTTGCTATACTAAGTTTGAGTTCGCGTAGAGGACTGAAGGGCATCGTTGGCATTTAACGGCATATATGATGTTAGAAGATGAGCAGGCGAATGAGCCTGAGGTGGTGTAGTTGATGTGGTTAGGTCCAGGGATTGTGTTGTCTGGGCGTCTGTGGCAGCAAAAGTGGGCATCCAGATTTATTGCAAGCTCTGGTATCAGTGTCCATGTTCAACTTTGATGTTGTATTATTGTGGGTGAGGAGGAGTTTGAGAAGGGGGGAGGGGGGGATGATGTCTCTGGGCAAGAAAAGGTTTGCCCCCCAGTACTGGTGGAAGAGGAGCTGCGGTGGCTCAAGTGGTTAAGACGCTGAACTGCAGGCTGTGGAAGGTCAGTAGTTCAGCAGTTCAAGACCCAGGTGCCGCAAGACGGAGTGAGCTCCCGTCTCTAGTTCCAGCTCCTGCCAACCTAGCAGTTCGAAAGCAAGAAAATTGCAAGTAGATGAATAGGTACCACTTCGGTGGGAAGGTAACAGCGTTCCGTGCGCCTTGGTGTTTAGTCATGCCGGCCACATGACCACGGAAACGTCTTCGGACAGCGCTGGCTCTTCGGCTTTGAAATGGAGAAGAGCACCGCAACCCTAGAGTCAGATTCGACTGGCTTTCGAGCAAGGGAACCTTTACCTTTACTGGTGAAAGAGAACCGTCATGATCGATTAAAGGTTGTAAGTCGCTGATGATGCATTGAACTGTTGACCACAAATGGTGTTCAGTTATTGTCTCTTTTGGAAGAAAGGAGAACCATAGGAACACACGTGAAGCAAGCTTCTACTGAATCATACCACTGGTCTAGCAAGGTCAGTCTTGCCTACCGAGACTGGCAGCAGCTCTCCAGGGTCTCAGGCCGAGGTCTTTCACATCACCTACTAGTTTCAAAGCAGTGTTGTCGTCTGGTTGTGCAGAGACAGGCCAGGGAGAATTAAGTGGATTATTTATGGTTGCATACTCTGGTTTGGTTTGACTCCTAGTAGTGAACAAAGCAGTACATAAAATCATATCTAAATGGTTTTATCTCCCTTCCCCATATTCCTAGGGCCTGGAGAAGGAAAATTTGTACAGCATATAAGAACAGCTGTGTGAGATTAGACCAGCATCTATTTCAGCATCCCATTTCACACAGTGGCCGACCACATGTCCTTGGAAAGGCCTACAAATAAGGCATAGAAGCTCAGGCCTCCCTCTCTTGTTGGCCCCTCGCACTGGTGTTCAGAGGATTACTGCCTCTTACTTGTTCAGGTCCAATAGCACCTTACTGATTAGCAAAATTTCCAAGATGTAAGTTTTTGAGAGTCAGAATTCCCCTTCTATCTGACGAAGGGAGCTTTAACTCTCAAAAGCTTATACCCTGAAGATTTGGGTATTACTGGACTGGAATCTTGGCTCTTCTACTGCACACCAACATGGCTACCCACCTGGAAATGCATCTTAACAAGGAGCCCTCATTCCACCACCATGGCTGGCAGCTATTGATGGGCCTGTCCTGGGTAAATTTGTCTAATATCTCCCTTTAAAGCCATCTAAGCATTGGCCATGACTACATCCCATGGAAGTGAATCCCACAAATTAATGATTCTATGAAAGAAGACTTGTTTCCTTTTGTCTGTCTGGAGTCTATTATCCTTAGCTCCATTGGTGCTCAGTGATTAGGGGTGTGCAGGTCCCCATCCCATCCCCCCTGATATTTTTCAGTTCAGGTCTATTGTACCTGAAAAAATGTCAGGATTGCCGAAAATTCCTAAATCCCAATGCTGGTATAGTATTCAGATCTGGAATTTTTCAGAAATCCCAAATTTTGGGGGGTCCAATAGACCCGAGAAGGGAAAAAAAAACAGGAAAAAATTGCACACTCAAAACTTTGCTGGCAAAGACCAGTCTGCTGCCTGTTGGCACAGCTGATCCTTGGGCTGTCTTCTGCAGTCCCTTTAAACTTTAAAGGGACTGCAGCAGAAGCCCGACAAACAGCTGAGATCTCTTCCGCCTCCCTGTTGTTTTTCAGATCTACCCAGTAATTCCCTAGTATATCTGGCATGGGGGGGGGGGTTCCCCAGTTTTCCTGGAACTTTTGGGATACTGAAAAATACCAATAAGGTATCTTTCTGGTATGTTTTTGGCTTGGGTAGATCCGAATGCACACCCCTACTCATGAGTTCTCTGATGGTAAAGGGAAAAGAAGTTCTGTCTCATCACTTTCTCCACCCCATACGGAATTGTATCAATCTCTGTCTTGTCCTTTTTTTCACTGAGCCAGCCCTGACAGTCTCTGGCCTAGTCAGTTCAGACCCTATCAGCAGCTGTATCTAAAGTTAGAATATCTTCTTCTTCTTGTCTCAGTATGCATCTCTTTATACCTTGAACCTCATTTGCAATTCAGATCCTTTTGGAGGTCTTCGCAATCCACTTTGGTTCTCACAGTCCGGAATAATTGGGGGTCATTCTGCACAGTGGTTCACCCGCTGTTCACCTCCCATTCCAGATAATTTGTGAACGCAAGCAGAGAAAACACTTAAGTGGGAGCAGGCCAGACTGGAGAGTGGAACAGCACTTTTTTCTTCATCTGTGTTTAACCTTCATGTAAGACACAGAGGCCAATATAAATACGCTATATTTGTGCATTCATTTGAGTGGGAAATAAATCCTCAGGCAATTGACCCGCTGTCTTTCAGGTTGCTTGGTTGTCGCTTATGGGAACGTAAGCTTGTTCAGCTTCTCTCACAGCAGAAGGCAGACAGGGTTTGCCGGCACTAAGACAAAACCGACGTCTTCTCTTTCAGGCTTGACTATAGTCGACATAACGTTTGTCATGGACCAGAGAGGAAGGAGGAAAACAGGAGAGGCGTTTGTGCAGTTTGCTACCCCCGAAATGGCTAATCAGGCTTTGTTGAAGCATAAGGAGGAGATTGGGAACCGGTAAGGTGCTTACTGGAAGGTGGTTGGCCTGGCCGTTCATGGGAGAGGGCGGGGCAGCAGTATTCTGGTTTGCCCTATTTGTTCTTAAGACAGATGAAAGTTGGCATGATTGAAGCCAATGAGAGGTTTGATGCTACTGCTTCCCTTGCCTTTTTTGCTACTTACAAATGATGCTGGATTCTTTTTTAAAAGAAAGATCGTACTCATATACATTCTGAGCCGGTATGCTCAAGTGAATAGCATTGGGTTTGGCTGTAGGTTTGAGGAAGCTACTATCTCTGCTTTAGTACCTCGTTTTGTGAAGCTGGGGTAGTACAAAGCAGGGGTCCCCAACATTTGTCATCTTCTGGGTACGGAGCAGGGGTCAATGGGAGTGGGGGAGAGGTATTTGTGCGTTTCCTGTATTGTGCTGGGGATTGGACTAGATGACCCTGGAGGTCCCTTCCTACTCCATGATTCTGTGGTGCCCATGGGTGCTGTGGCACCCCACCCAGCACCTTCCCTGGCACCCACTGAGCATTTTTAGAAAGTGGGTGGGGTCAAGTGGGGCCCTTGCCTAGCAGGGCTTCCGATTGGCCACTGGAGATTGGATTGGCTGTACAGATTAAAACACTGTTTTTGGTGGCAGCTGCCCAAACGGTGTTGGTATTTTCTCTCTCTCATTTTTTCCCCCCAATTTATTTTTTAAAAAATTACCGCTCTTCTCCCCTGCACTCAGGCTTCCTCTGTATGTGTGGCTCCGCCTCCTGCTGCGGCCATTTTGTGATGGGTTGGCTCCAGCTCCTGTGGCAGCCATTTTGTAGTTGCGCCCAACACGCTGTATCAGAAGCGCCCATAGGCTCAAAAACGTTGGGGACCCTTAGGTTTGAGAAAGCTGCAAAGACAGACGAAACGCACTGGCTGAGCTCAGACATCACACCAAAGTGTGGTGTGAATCTATAACAGGCAAACCGTGGTTTAGCGCTGTTTTCACTGTCTGCCCTCTAAGCATTCTAAGTTCACTCCAGTGTCTGTGGTGCAGCTGGCCATAGATAATGGCTTTTCAGTTAGGATGTCATGCCAAACTGTGGTTTGCTAGCCGGCTCCATCCCCTGGCGTCTGATTCTGACTTGCCAGCTGATCAGATTGTCATGCCAAACCAGCTTCCTCTAACCACAGTTTGGTGCAGTGTCCGAATCGAGACTGTGCATGTCAAAAGTGCCGTCGTGATAGATTCTAATAATCTAACACCTCTCGTTGTTTGAATGACTAGATATATAGAAATATTCCCAAGCCAGAGGAGTGAAGTTCGTACACACAATGGTTTCTACCGGGGTCGGAAAATGATGGGTTACTCACCTATGAAGCAAGACCCTGAATCGGTTTTTGAGGAGAGCGAATTGTGCGAGGCCCTGAGACCGGCTTACGAAAGTGACACAGAAAATGGTATGCTCATATGTACTTTTTCCTTTCAACATGTTGTGCGTTGGAGATAGACAACAGCAGTTTGGTGTAGTGGTTAAGCGCATGGACTCTAATCTGGGAGGACCGGGTTTGATTCCCCACTCCTCCACATGCGGCTGCTGGTGTGACCTTGGGTCAGTCCCAAGTTCTCTCAGAGCTGTTCTTTCAAGTGCAGTTCTCAAGAGAGCTCTCTCAGCCCCACCTACCTCACAGGGTGTCTTGTTGAGGGAAGGAGAAGGGAAAGGAGTTTGTAAGCCGCTCTGAGACTCCTTCAGGTAGTGAAGGGCAGGGTATAAATCCAATCTCCTCCTCCTCTTCTTCAGCAGCACACTAATGTAATACATGTCAGTTATATCCTTTTTCCTCCCGTCCTGCAGATGTTTTTAAGCCGGTGTTTGAAAAACCCCGAGAGGTGTCGGAATCCGGGAGCTTCTCCGCGCTTCATTTTGTTCACTTGAGGGGTCTGCCTTTTCAAGCGACTGCCCAAGATATTATAAATGTACGTAGGGGTAAGATCCCTTTAACTATCCTGAGCCGTTTCACTAGGAAAGTCAGCCTTCCTGTCGCATTCGCATTGAATGGCCCCAAGGCCTCGGTTCTGGAATCTGTCCCATAAGTGACGCTCAGGCTGTCTGCGGTTTCAGAGGGTGGCCGTGCGTGTTGGTCTGCATGGAACCGCTGAGTCCAGGAGCACCTCCGAGACCAAACGAGATTTCCCAGGGTATAAACTTTCAAGAGTCAGACCTCCCTTTGTCGGGCACAATCGTGAACTTTGACTCTTGAAAGCTGATACCCCGAAACTCTGGTTGGTCTCTTAGGATTGTACTGGACTCAGATCCAACTGAGGCTGTCTAGCATCTCTGTCGCTCAGCTGTGCCTTACAATGCTCCTAAGGGCCAGGATGCAAAGAATTAGCAATTAGTTCTGCCTTGAGCCACTTAAACAGAATCTCTGTCTTACCCTCCTGCTCCAGCTCTGAACTGGGGGGGGGCAGCGGATGGGAATTCTTGAAGCCGATGGTGGCTTTAAAGAGAGTCCAAGATCCCACCAGGGGCAGGTCTTGTAGCTGTTCCTGGTGTGGTCCTTTAGACCCTTGCCCAAGCTTTTGAGCCGGAAGCTTTTGAGCCGGAAACAAGCCTGGCTTCCCACGGCATGGCTTGTTTTGTGTCGCAAGGAGGACATTTGAAATCTCAGGACAAGTTTTCTTAGTTATGTTTTTAATTATGTGTTTTTTTTTAATCTGGTTGGTGGGCAGCTGTGATGTTTTGGGGGTCGCTTGCTGCTTTGCCAGCCACCTCAAGTCACAGGAGGAGTGCGTGCATGACAGGGCTGGGCCCTGCTGCTCCCTCCCTCCCCTGAGCTTTCAGGTTTTAAGAGCTCAGAGACAAGTGAGTTATAAAAACCTGACTTCCCGCCCAGCCGGGCTTACATCTCTGGGTTTCTTCGTTAGTTTTTTGCCCCCCTGAAACCGGTGAGGATCACGATGGAATACAATTCGAGCGGGAAAGCCACAGGAGAGGCCGACGTGCACTTTGAGACACACGAGGATGCAGTTGCCGCCATGGCCAAGAACAGGTCTCACGTGCGTAAGTAGCGTTTGGGTCATTTTCTGAGGGGGCGTGTGAGAGAGAGAGAAAGGTTTGGGCCACAGGGGTGCTAAATCTGAAACACGTTGACTCCTCCCTCTTCCACGGGAGCCGGCTCAGCCCTAGCTGTGAGGATAGAACGGAGGAGGGGAGAACGATGTAAGTTATTTTGGGGTCCCCAACTGGAGAAAGGTGGGATATAAATAAAGTAGATAAAGAATAAGACGTCAAGTCAGATGTTTGGCGGGAAACCCTCACTTCCGTCTTACCTTAAGGCTCCTAAGTCAGCTGGGCAGATCAGTGGCTGCTCTAGTGCAGGCTCTGCCGGGAACGGGAAAGTGACCCAACCACGGTACCAGCACATCCCTGTGTGACCAAGTGCCTGGCGCATGACCCGCTGTGGTCTAGCTGACAACCTGAATCTGGAACCCAGGAGATCTGACACATTCTCCCGACCCTAACTGATGAGCTCCAAGGAGCGTCCCAGGCGCATCGAAGCTCTTCGTGGGATCTGAGCTCTTTGTGTACCAAGACAACAATTCTTAGCAGCCTTTCACCTGCCACAGAGCTGTTCTGTATTTCTCTCTCCTCACACTAATCTGAAATTCCGTTCCAAGGCTTAACTAGACGGGTCCAGAACACTGTTCCCTCTGAGTTAGCGTGAGCCAGCTCACAGTTTTTTAGCCTCCAGCTTGCACGTTTTCGTCTCCGCTCAGGAAGGAGGGCTCTAGAGCAAACTAATTCATTCAGCAGCCAAATTGCTCACTCACAACTTTAATGCCAGGAGCTCACAAAGCGGAGTTTTTGCTCACGAGACTCCACTGCTTAAAGGGAGCAACTCTAGAAGCATTTGAGTCATTCTTTTGAGCCAGGTAATTTGGGGCAGGATGGGGAGTTTCACGCATGCCACGGGAAGATCCTTTTCAAAGGTCCCAGACAGTTTTACTTGGGAGGCCAAACAGCCATTTGAGCCTTTGGTGCCAATCGTTGACACTCATTAAAAAAAAAGACTTGTCTGCGACAGTTGAGGATCCAGGATCACTCTTCTGAACATCCCAGGTGGCGAATGGCAACAGTCAGAGATAAGCCGGATGGTTAGAAACATGCCCCTCTGGACCTGTGTTGGATTTTAAACAGAGTCGTGCAAGTGCTGACCAATGCTCCCTCCACGCTGTGGAGTCTTGTGAGCAAAAATCCTACTTTGTGAGCTACTGGCATTAAAGTTGTGAGCTGGCCATTTGGCTACTGCAGAAATTAGTTTGCTCTGGAGCCGTCCTTCCTGAGCTGAGATAAAAATGTGAGCTGGAGGCTTAAAAAAACTGAGCTACCTCACACGAACTCAGCTTAGAGGGAACACTGGTGCCAACCTGATCTAGGCTAGGCCAGGGCTTGGCAGCTCTCGGAAGTTAAGCAGGGTCAGCCCTGGTTAGGACTTGGATGGGAGACCCCCCTTCCTCCCCCCGAAACCACCTCTGTTCCTCTCTTGCCTTGAAAGCCCCAAGGGGCCTCCATAATCAGCTGCGACTGGATGGTCTTTCCCACCACCATCAGTGTGAGCGCCATGTCAATCACACCTGCAAACCTAAATGTAGGCAGTATCTCAAAATATTGTACTAGGGACAGGCAGGGTATCTGTATTTTTCAGCCCAGTGGGAAACAACACCCGCAGGAGGAGGAGGAGGAGGTCACCGCCAAACAGAGCAGCACAGGTCTGACATGACATTGGGAGGCATCCCGCTGTGCACGATTGCTGAGCTTCAGATCATCCATTTTTCACTCAAGCTTGTCCCTCTCTTCTCCCACAGAGCACAGATACATCGAGTTATTCCTGAATTCATCACCAAGCAGAAAAAATGGTTGCCAGTGACAATAGCATAATTCCCAAAGTTTAGGTGAGTGCCACGATAAAACTGACTTCTCCGGGGGGGATGGACACGGGATGGGACGGGACGGGACACAGTCCTATAGGAAGCTGGGTTTGGTGGGTTCTTTCTTGAGTGACCGTAGCCGTGGCGAGTGCAAGATCTCCTTTGATTTCCAGCTCGGGCCAGAAGCTTCACGCAAGGGCCGTAAGTGTAGCAACCAATTTCAGAAAGCCAGATTAGAACAGTTTTTTAAAAAAACGACCCAAAAACCTACTAGAAGGTATTTTGTTCTTGGTTAATCACAAACAGAAATGGCCTAGTAGGTAGAGAAGGCATATGTGTTAACTTATAGCCCATACGGGATTTCCATGAGAGAAGTGTGTGCGAACTGGCCAGCTCATGCAACCACATTTGCCGAATCATGTGGGTAACAGGGTGCATGATGAGGTTCTTGGCTTGTGCACGGGACTGTTTGTTGCCACCCTCAAATTCCCACTTACTCAGTTTTTCACAGGCATTGAGGAGGATATTTCCTTGTCTGGAAGAACACTTGTTGGCTGTAGTTGCAGAGGGCGGCCATATTGGTCGGCAGCGGAACCACCCACATACGAGTCCAGTAGCACTTTGGAGACCAAGAAGGTTTTGGGGGATAGGAGCTTTCCAGAGCTGAAGCTAATCTAATCAAGTTGATTACATTTTATATCACTCCTACCCGAAGGTGCTACTGGATCTGAATCTAGTCCTTTGTGTTAACTTCTCCCCCTCCCCCAGTCCTTTTCCTCTGTTTTGAATACAGATTGTGATCCCTTAATGGGCTTGGAGTCTTGGCATAGTCTGACCTATAAACAGAAGACCAACAAATTTAGAATCGCATCAGCGAGGGGGTCTCCTATGTCTTAGGTCTTGTGTACCTTGTGCAAAAAAAAAAAAAAAATCAGCTTTGTGGAAGGGAAAAGCCGCAAAAATTACACAATTCATATATGTTTCGGAAAGAGGGACTCCTGCTCATCACAGAAAAAAGCAAGAAAAATTAAGTGTGGAATCACAGGATGCATCCAGAGGAGGAGGAGGGCGCTGAAATGAGGCGACTTTCCCCTTCCCGTCTCCTTAATCCAACATTCTCTCTTTCTCAACAGGATAAATATGCATTTCATTTGCACACTTTTCCTAGCGCTGGAATGCAGGAGTTCCTGTAACTAGCAAGGATAAAATCTAAAGGACACTTTGTTTTTTTCTGAATTGCCTTTCCAAGAAAAAAAAAAAGAAAACCAGCAGCTGTACCCGAAACCCCCCAGATTGTTTGTGCGTAATCTGTCGTATGTAAAAACCAAAATTAAACGTTGAGCTGTCCCATCGGTGAGCTTCTTCTATAGTACATACCCTGATAGCATAGGGGGGACTCCAAAAGCTGTGATCCGCAGCCGCAGCATAGACCTGCTCCTAAATGCGGCTGGGGCAGATGGAACGCTGCCCGTAATTTTGATTAAGCGGGTGGGAAACCGTGTCGTTTCGGAGCCCGGGTGAAGGGTGAACACACAGCAGATCAGCTGGCGGGGGGAGGACGCCTGCCTCCCTTGACTTGCTCCTGATTTCTTTGGTGATGAAGAAGTTGGCTGAGGTGTAGCCGTATCAGCCCCTGACGTGGGACGCTGCCCTTGGGGGAGATGGGCCACACGGCATGCATGAAGGAATGCACTCTGGAGCCCAGCCGGGAAGCTGACTTGTTAACTGGGTGCCCATTTTGAGTGCACGTGTGGGGTTTGGTCTGGTTTAAAATTGGGTGTGCGTGCATCAACTTAACTCTCGTGTTCTGGCTGGCAATTAAAAAGTACTTTAGAAAAGCTGCTGATTCTCCAGGCGGCCTTTTTCTGGGGTGGGACGGAGGGTTGGTTTATAAGCAGATCCCCTTCTTGTTAGACACCGAAATGTTCACGAAGCTCTAGTTCTTAGTTCAGATTTGACTTTTGTGGTTAAATGACACACCGGCTGTCGGCTTTTTCTAAGCAGGGTAGAAAGTTTTGTTGTCCATCGTTTTCTTCCTTTGAAAAGTTGAGGTGAGCCTGTCCCCAATTCGGGTGGCGAATGCTAGACTCTGCCGTTACCTTATGTAGTTCTGACGTACGAACGGCCGCATTGTATGTGGAAGCAAGTCCTGTATGGATTTGTGTGTATGTATACAGGTAACGGCCAACATATGTGCAGAAGTACTCGGATGATCGTAGGTTGACCTGTTTGTGAAGTCCTGGAATAACCAAACTATGTAATGAGAGGTGTGATGAAGTCTGCCATCCGACTGGTCTCCCCTTTTTAATTTTTGTGTGTGTGTGCAAAGTGGTATATATTTTACAGAATCTTTATTAAGCAACCTGATTTCATGTGGCTTCTTGCTATGTGTATCCCATTGTTCTTAGTAGTGGCCAGTATAGGCTATGGACGAAGTTGTGACCGGCACCTGTGGTCTCAAACTGCTGCTGGGAGATACTGCTTTCGGATATTACCCACTGCTGACCAGTTTCACCTGTCTGATCATTAATGTATAAATATAATAAATGAAAACCTTTCCCCCCCCTTCATTAGACTGTGCTTTTTAGGGGGGTTTAATCCTTCTCTGACAAGTTTTCAAAAGCAATTTAGAGAAGTGCATGGGGGGGGGGGGGACACCCCACTTCTTTACTCCATGTGATTTGCGCATGCCGGAACTACTTGCAAATGTAAGTGTGTGGGTTGTCTAAAGGTGAACCTTAACACTTGTGGAGGAAGAGATTGGATTTATACCCCGCCCTTCACTACCCGAAGGAAGTCTCAGAGCGGCTTACAGTCTCCTTTCCCTTCCCCTCCCCACAAAGGACACCCTGTGAGGTAGGTGAGGCTGAGAGAGCTCTCTCGAGAACTGCCCTTGAGAGAACAGCTCTGAAATGACTGACCCAAAGTCACACCAGCGGCTGCATGTGGAGGAGTGGGGAATCAAACCCGGTGCTCCTAACCACGACACCAAACTTGGCTGGGCAGGGCACCAGCTGCATGGTGAGGAGGAGGCAGCTTCACCCCCTCTTTCCTGCAGGAGACGGCTTTCCCCGTGCCCCCCGGACCTATCCTTTGCTGTCTAGAGCACAGGAAATGCTCCCTTCACAACCGTGGCCACAATGCTCTTGCTATATCAGAAGGGCCAAGAAGGACCCTCGAGTGTAGAAACAACAATTCTTTTTCTTCCCACAGAAAAGGCAGAGTACAAAACTGTATTTGCACGAACATGTTAACTCCAGTAGTAATTATGCTGTAGTTTTCAGGAACAAAGGATATGATTCAGATAGGTGCCATCATTAAGGGGGGGGGCCCTGTAGAATATGCAATTAATTATCATATGGCATTATGTGTAGAATAGCCGGGAGAGCCTAAGATTGTCCAGGAGACACATGTTCTAGCTCTTCATCGTTAGGCACCATTAGGTGAGGAGCTGGACTTGTTTTTAAGGCAAGAGAGGTTTCAGAGGTGGTTGGCCGTTGCCTGCCTCTCCATCACAACCCTGGTATTCCTTGGAGGTTGCCCTTCCAAATATTAGCCAAGGTTGACCCTGCTTAGCTTCTGAGATCTGATGGGATCGGGCTATCCAGGTCAGGAATATGGAATCCTGCCCCAATGTAGAATATTATCAGAAGTTCGGCCTTAAAACTAATTTGGGAAGAATTGTTCCATCCGTGCATTGAAACATGTTTCTGCCCAGGAGAGGATGCAGAGTTCGCAAAGACAGGATGCCACCCCCATCCCTGTGGGTAGGATGTGCCATTTTATTCGTTTAGTACAGTAAAATATTTAGAACAGCAGAGGAAGAAGAGGAGATTGGATTTATACCCTGCCCTTCACTCACAGTCTCGGAGCATCTTACAAACTCCTTTCCCTTCCCCTCCCCGCAACAGACGCCCTGTGAGGTAGGTGGGGCTGAGAGAGCCCTTTAGAGAACAGCTCTGAAAGAACTTAGGACTGACCCAGCAGCTGCAGATGGAGGAGTGGGGAATCAAACCCGGTTCTCCCAGATTAGAGGCCGCGCACTTAACCACTGCACCAAACTGGCTCTTATAGACACCTTTCCTTGTGTCTGTGCACTGCTGGGGTAGATTAGGAGTGGGTGGGCTGTTACTGAACTTCTCACTGGGGCCCGTGGAGTGTCTTGTCTCCACCATAGCCCTGAGCTGAGTGCCTGTCATGACAGCAGCAGGTAAATCACAAAAACAGGCACGATTGGATTCGGTGTGACATGCAGAGGGGGTCGGTGTGGAGAGATCGGCATTGGTAATATCATGCCTAATCCAGTCACGCCTGCTATTGGTCATTCGCCCGGCTCATGTCATTCAGCATTTGATTCCACTCCACTTTCCAAGACAGGAGGCAGATGGGTTCACATTCGAGCTGCATCTGAAGAAGCCAGCAGGGAACTCATGAATGAAATGAACTCATTTTGATAGCGCCACAAGTTTTGTTATGTCTTTAAAGTGCTCCTGGACTCCTGCTCGTTGCTGCCGCTACGGGCAAACACGGCTCACCCCATCTTGATCTCATTCCCAAGGGGTAATTTTCTAAACTACCACTGAGCTTGTAACGCACCTTAAAGCAGGGAGCCTGTCATTCTAAACGTTACAGAAAGTGGTGTCCACCCTAGAAGATAAATAAATGTGAGCATTTTGTAGTCACATGGCAGTATCACGTATATCTGCTCCATCATCTTTCCCTTCATCTACTTGTACTCCATATCCTGTACTGCTTAGGGGCTTGGATCTAGCCCGTTTCTGTGGGAGCAAGACTTTCCACCCAACCAAGTACGACTTTTCTCACCTTCCCCCTCACTTGCAGAAGTTACGTTCTACCAGTCCAGATCCCAGCCACGACTGAGTGTCCGTTTTCTCACTATGGCCCCTAGTTCCTGCATAGACCATTCCTTAACAACCCAAGCTGCTACCAATTTTCTTCCCTAGAAGAGCTTTTGCTAAAAACTAGGTAGCCCAAGAGCGCCTGGCCAGCTGCCGCTGCCAGAGGGTTACCTGGAACTTTTGATTAAATTAGCTGCTGGCCCCCCCATGGCCCCCTCCCTAGAAAGTCCCTAGCTACAGGGCTGCCTAGTACTCCTAATCCACCCCAGCAGTGCACAACCACAAGGCAAAATGGGGTAAGAATACTTTATTACGCTAACAAAATAGCACATGCTGCTCACGGGGATGGGGGCAGCATCCTGGCAATGCTAAATCTGTAATCGCACCTTGGGCAAGAACACGTGCTCCAATGAACGGATGGAGCAATTCTTCCCAAATTGGCTTAAGGCAAAACATCTGAAAATATCCTACACTGGGGGCAATACAGCTGGATTATACATCCCTTCCCTTAATAACCGTACTCGTCTGAATTATATCCTTTGTTCCTGAAAACGACAGCATAATTAGTCCTGCCTGTTTTTTTATTTACACACACTCACTCTAGCAATCCTCTCTTTTACTTATTCTCTGTAACTGCGAGCTGAAAGAATGATTGCTAAGGACTGGGTTTACGCTTCGGCAGTCTTACGTAAACAGTGACCCAAAGTCTACTGGACAGAATCCACAGAGTGTTTGGCTCTGTTTTCCCTTAATTTCATCTCCATCTCTCCCTCTCCCTCCCTCCCCGTCTCTCTCCCTCCCTCTCGCTCTCCTTCCCTCTCTCCCCCACTCTCTCTCCTTCTCTCCCCCTCCCTCTCTCCCTCCCCTTCTCCCTCTCCTTCTCTCTCCCTCCCCCCCTCTCTCCCTCTCTCTCTCTGTTAAAGGCAACACACTGAAGAATGAGCCACGCTGCACTTCCGTAAACATTTGATTGTCTGCACAACATACACGTAACAGCAGTAAAACACTAGCCGCCGACACATTCAATTACATGCCGTGAGTTCCAGTTTTGCGGGCCCTCTGCCCACACAGTGTGCGATGTGGTTCGCCAAGATGGCTGCAGAACGGCTCAAGAGAAGCAGCGGCATCTTTGGAACCACTAAGCGGCCAGCGCTGCGTTCAGAAGTGTATCTCCTCCGCGATGTTCCGGAACACGTTCTGTAACACGCTGCTGCCATTCCGAAGATCCATTCGTTTACAGTTGAAGAAATTACCCGCCATCTCGCTATGAAGTCACCCTAGTTTTTTCACGAGCAAATCCATACAATCCTACTGCATCTACAGCCTTAATGCGCAAATTGTGCCGATTTTCACTTAAGCAGGCAAAACGTTCAGGATTCAAGTTCCACTCCAGTGGCTCAGAGAATTCACGATTGGTTGGTGCCCCCCAGGGATCCTGCAAAAACTGGTGTCTTAGGCTACCACTGGGCAGTTTAGAAAAGATCTTGGCCAAATTTCTGATAGCAAGCTTGCCGACACCTGTGCAGGTTTTTTTTTTTTTTAAATGCAGGGCAATTCACACATCACACGTTCTCCCTGAAGGAGCTTGGGGGAATTCATTTCCTTTTCTTTCTGAGCGGCACATGTGCAAAATCAGAGCCTCAACAAAAGTTAATCTGCAGAAACAGGTCAAAATAGCAGCTCTCTGGGGTGCCGCTCTCTGACTGGACACGGTTGCCTTGTTTTCAGGAGTTGAGCAATTCCATCCCTGGGCCTCTCGACGGGGTGATCCAGAGGCTGCTTTTAAAAACAGAATATGAGCAGGTGCCCTGTATTCCCCTGGCTAACAAAAGCCTCCCCACGCCGAGAGAGCCGTGCAACTCAGAGATATTACAGATCGCGTGAGTCTGTGCATTCATGAGCTCCCTCTTAGGAAGTCAGATGAGTGTGTGATCCCCATAAACAAGGGGTCCCCGTGGCTTATGCTGGACCTGTCTAGTTCACCTGGCTTCCAGGAACAAGTGCAAGACACGCCCGACTGCACAATTGCCTTCCTAGGAGAAGTACACTGGAGAGAGAAGCCCCTGTTATGTGTCTCTCCACAGGCTCCTGGGTTGCACTCTCGTCCTCTGCTGGGAGCTCCGTTGCGCCTCCAGATTTGCGGATTTCAACGGTGTTTTCTGTGCCTACAAAGACAAACAACACGCAGCACTCGGCTCCCGATGCAGATGCTCAAGAACGCCTTCACAGCAGAGGCAGGAGATGGGGCGAAACTCTTCAAAGGATGGTTCACCGAGGCCCCTCAAACATTTACAGTTAAAAGGCTGATTGCCGATGCAATTGTAGCACGCCCCGGGCTCTCGGGTTCTGCAGGAGCGCTCTCAAAAATCTCTCCCAACGGCGGCAGAGACATTCGGAAGAGACGGTGTTTCACAGTGGAGGTCAGCCGGTGTGCACAAGCAAACGTTTGGCAGCGCTTGCGTTCCCGGGTCTTTATGAGGGGCTTGCGGAATACTGCTGCATCAAGTGCCTGTGACACCGGTCGCAGACCCGTTCTGGGTTGATGCTGGACGGAAGAGGCAGTTCGTTCGTGGAGCAGGCCTCGCAGAAGATCCCGCCGCAGTTCTTGCAAACGTTCTGCACGGGGGAGAATAAACAGATAAAATTGAACCAGGCTTCTGAATCCTGGTACGCTTTTGCTCTCGAAACAAAAGGCAAACACCATGTTTCGGCCAGGCGCAAACGAGCTCCTCTCTGCAATGACTGGCTCCAACCAGCCCTGGTAGCCTCTAAGGCTGGAAATTAAACCCCGGATTACAACCTACTACATTGCCAAGACAGAGACAGCTCTAAAATGCTCAGGGCCTGCCTTTGTTCAGCGTGATGGTCTATTCAGCTTACAGCCTGTCCAGTTCCTAATGCTCATGTGGAGAGGCTCTGAGAGGACTGGCTGAAGTGCCATACTAGGGCTAGGGAGACCTGGGTTCAAAACCCCACATGCAGGGTTACATGGTCTTTCTGCCTAACCTACTTATCAGGATTGTGGTGAGGACAAAATAGAGCAGAGGAAGAGCAGGATAAAAATATAATACAAGCCCCCAAACACCCATTGTAATTGGATGAAAACACAAAGGCCTCTTGCGGGGGAAATGGTCTTGGAAGTCCCATTTCTGCCCACATGCAAGCCTGGAAATTCTGTAGCTGTCTCCACCCAGCAAAGAGCCTCCATCCTTACTCCTATGTAACCTACTTCTCTTGGGCATTTCTGCTGCTGTCTACTAATCTGGAAGAGCATCTCCTGCTAAAGGACTAGCACACTTTATTGCATCAACATTACCCTTTCCGTCCACTTTCAATGCACTTTCCAGCTGGATTTGACCCAAAGGAGTCTCAGAGTGGCTTACAGACTCCCTCTAAGCTGTGGCGTCTTGTGAACAAAAATCCTACTTTGTGAGCTCCTGGCATTAAAGCTGTGAGCCAGCGATTGGGCTGCTGCAGGAATTAGTTTGCTCTGGAGCCCTCGCTCCTGAGCTAAGGCAAAAATGTGTGAGCCGGAGGCTAAAAAACTGTGAGCTAGCTCACACTAACTCAGCTTAGAGGGAACACTCCCTGTTAGGTAAGGCGGGGCTGAGAGAGCTCTGACAGAAACTGCTCTTTTTCAAGGACTGCCGTGCCAGAGCTACGGCTTGCCCAAGGTCATCCAGCAGCTGCGAGTGGAGGAGTGGGGAATCAAACCCGGTTCTCCCAGATGCACTTATCCACTACACCAGACTGTCTCACCACTACACCAAGGCAGCTGCTCAGCCTCAGTCCTCTTTGCAAAACCCCTGGTAAAGGAGGTCAGGAGAATCTCAAACGAGAGAAGAAGCTGGATATGCTACTGCTGCTAAAAAACCCCGTACAGATGGTCCCCCAGACAACGGCAGAGTACGGAACAGGAGCAGAAAATGGTCTTCCCCAAGTTAACCCACACTGAGACCTGGAGGGCCCCAGCGAGCCTGAGCTTGTCAGATCTCGGAAGCTAAGCAGGGTCGGCCCCGGTTAGTGCTTGGATGGGAGACCGCCAAGGAAGACCAGGGTTGCTAGGCAGAGGCAGGCAATGGCAAACCACCACTGTTGGTCATTGCTTGACCTGGATGGCCCAGGCTAGCATGACATTGTCAGATCTCGGAAGCTAAGCAGGGTCGGCCCCGGTTAGTGCTTGGATGGGAGACCGCCAAGGAAGACCAGGGTTGCTAGGCAGAGGCAGGCAATAGCAAACCGCCTCTGAACGCCTCTTGCCTTGAGAACCCTATGAGGTCGCCACAAACTGGTTACAACTTGATGGCAAGATAATAATAATAATAGTAATAACCACTCTTTGGGTGAGATTCACCTTCTTTCGGCTCCGAGTGCTTTCTTCCTGACACAGCTGGCACCGCTCTGACTTCCCAGGGCCGGCAGTCTGCTCCTAAACAATCCAGACGCAAACGGAAACATTTAGCACACGGCTGCCATCGAAGCGTCAAACCGAGGCTGCCAAGTGTTCTCGCCGATCGTTCGACTTCTCATAGAAAATGTCTCATGTAAGGTGTGATGAAGCCCCCACCCACATCTCCTTGAGGAGTTAGATCTGGCTCTTCACGGTTAGATTGACATTCGTGCAGGCGAGCTGATCTGCAGCTGTGCAGAGCAGCTATCGTGGGTTCCCGTGGCTAAGCGTGCATTCAGAGAACATAAGAACATAAGAGAAGCCAATGCTGAATCAGGCCAATGGCCCATCTAGTCCAACACTCTGTCACACAGCGGCCAAAATATACCACGTGCCATCAGGAGGTCCAGCAGTGGGGCCAGGACACTAGAAGCCCTCCCACTGCTGCTCCCCCCAAGCACCAAGAATAGAGTGCATCACCTGCCCCAGGCTGAGAGTTCCCATCTATACCCTGTGGCTAATAGCCCCTGATGGACTTCTGCTCCATATGTTAATCTAAATATGTTTATCTGAGAAAGTTTCCCATTTATACTCACTCTCTGTTTCCTATTTATAAGCCAGTTTTTGATCCACAAGAGGACTTGTCCTTTGATCCCATGACTATTGAGCTTACTTAGGAGCCTTTGATGAGGAACTGTATCAAAAGCTTTCCGGAAGTCAAGGTAAATAATATCTGTTGGGTCCCCCTTGTCCACATGTTTGTTCACTCCCTCAAAGAACACTAACAGGTTAGTGAGACAAGATCTTCCCTTACAGAACCCATGCTGAGTCTGCCTCAGAGGTTACTCTGTCAATTAGGTCCAGGCCAATGTTCCCGCCAAGCTGTGGAGTCTTGTGAGCCAAAATTCTACTTTGTGAGCTACCGGCATTAAAGTCGTGAGCCAGCGATTTGGCTGCTGCAAAAATTGGTTTGCTCTGGAGCCCTCCTTCCTGAGCGGAGACAAAAATGTGTGAGCCGGAGGCTAAAAAACTGTGAGCTAGCTCACACTAACCCAGCTTAGAGGGAACACTGGTCCAGGCAGTCTAAATGGATTGTTGTGGTAGCGCAGAGGCGGCTACAGTGCCGTGAACATGTGCCTGCTCAATAGAAGCAAATGAGCAGACCAAACACAAGGTGGGTGGTCATTTCCGCACACAGTGCCCCACAACCACCATGTTGTTGTTGTTCAGTCGCACAGTCGAGCCCGACTCCTCGCGACCCCATGGACCAGATTACGCCAGGCCCTCCTGTCTTCCGCTGTCCGCTGAAGTTTGCTCAATTTCATGTTCATTGCATGTTCATTTCATGTTCATTGCAACCACCATATACAGTAGCAAAAAGGCAAGGTGAGCAGCCTCCTTCTGGAAGCATGCTTTTAACTGAAGTACAGTTCAGTTTGTTTGATGCAAAAAACGGCAGCCCGAATATTAATGCGCAATGCATCTGATGACCAAGAAAACAAATGAAAACGAATCCCATGAACCAACCCAGCACAACAAAAACCTTAGCCTCTCGGTATCCAGAATTTGCACAGCGGGCTATGCCATGCCTACTAAAAACGTATGAAGTGTCCCTCGGACAACAACAGAAAATGGTCTCCCCGAGTTAAGCAGCATACCCTGAACCTGGATGGCGGGCCCGGTTGGCCCGGTCTCATCAGATCTCGGAAGCCAAGCGGGGTCGTCCCCGGTTAGTGCTTGTGTGGGAGGCCGCCAAGGAAATCCAGGGCCGCTATGCAGAGGCAGGCAACGGAAAGGCCCTTTAGAGCAGCGGTTCTCAACCTGTGGGTCGCGACCCTTTTGGGGGTCGAACGACCCTTTCACAGGGGTCGCCTAAGACCATCGGAAAACACATATTGTTTTTGTGATTAGTCACTATGCTTTAATTATGTTCCATTTGTAACAATGAAAATACATCCTGCGTATCAGATATTTACATTACGATTCATAACAGTAGCAAAATTACAGTTATGAAGTAGCAACAAATAATTTTATGGTTGGGGGTCACCACAACATGAGGAACTGTATTAAAGCGTCGCGGCATTAGGAAGGTTGAGAACCACTGCTTTACAGGATCATCATTTTAGCGCATGGGAAATTCTTCCCGGGGCAAGGGATTTCCTACTATGCCACACTAAGCAAAATTATTACTTACGTGCCCTTCTTGTCCACTAGGTGGTGCCCTACAATAAAAACAAGATATCTGGGTTGTCATTTCAGCCACATTTCAAGAGGAGGAGGAGATTGGATTTATACCCCCGCCCTTCCCTTGGAGTCTCAGAGCGTCTTACAAACTCCTTTCCCTTCCCCTCCCCACAACAGATACCCTATGAGGTAGATGGGGCTGAGAGAGCTCTTGACAGAAACTGCTCTTGAGAGAACAGCTCTGACAGAACTATGGCTTGGCCAAAGTCAAGAACGGCGAAGACAATGAAGAAGAGATTGGATTTATACCCTGCCCTTCACTTGGAGTCTCAGAGTGGTTTACAATCTCCTTCCCTTCCTCACTCCACAACAGATACCCTTTGAGATAGGTGGGGCTGAGAGAGCTCTCAGAGAACTGCTCTTGAAGAAGAAGAGAAGAGATTGGATTTATACCCCGCCCTTCACTACCCAAAGGAGTTTCAGAGCGGCTTACAAACTTCTTTCCCTTCCCCTCCCCACAACAGACACCCTGTGAGCAGTCCTTGAAAGAGCTCTCTCAGCCCCACCTACCTCACAGGGTGTCTGTTGTGGGGAGGGGAAGGAAAGGAGTTTGTAAGCTGCTCTGAGACTCCTTTGGGGAGTGAAGGGCAGGGTATAAATCCAATCTCCTCTTCTTCTACCTCACAGGGTGTCTGCTGTGGGGAGGGGAAGTGAAAGGAGTTTGTAAGCTGCTCTGAGACTCCTTCGAGGAGTGAAGGGCAGGGTATAAATCCAATCTCTTCTTCTTCTACCTCACAGGGTGTCTGCTGTGGGGAGGGGAAGGGAAAGGAGTTTGTAAGCCGCTCTGAGACTCCTTCAGGTAGTGAAGGGCAGGGTATAAATCCAATCTCCTCTTCTTCTACCTCACAGGGTGTCTGTTGTGGGGAGGGGAAAGGAAAGGAGTTTGTAAGCCACTCTGAGACTCCCTTGGGTAGTGAAGGGCAGGGTAGAAATCCAATCTCTTCTCTCTTCTCCACTTGCATGACCATTAAACTAAACAGACCATAACATAATGAAGCCAGAGTAATAAGAACAAACTCATTTTTACTCAGCCCATACTTGATGGGAAGTACTGCGTTCTCCTGCTTCACAGACGTTCTCCACTGAGAATCTCCCTCCATGGGTTTGCTTCCAGGATCCTACCAAGAGAGGTAAACATGAGAATCGAAGCAGATGATCTGTCCAGTGCAATTTTTCTCTCTCCAAGAAGTGCTGGGCAGTGCACACGGTTCCTTCCCTGCCTCCTGCTTTTATCCCCACAACCCTAAGAGGTAGGCGGGGCAAACTGCGCTGTAAAAGCTCAGAAGGGGCTGTGTGTAAACATGCGTAGGACAGTGACGGGTTCAATTCCTCACAGACCCAGAGAGCCTTGAGTGACAAGCTGCTCAAAGGGATTTGATCGGTTAGCATCAGTTGAACGGAAAGACCTGGGAACTGACCGCTGAAGAAAACTCGGATTGCGTTTAGCCCCGACTGTGGAAAGTGTAACTCTTGACTGAAAACAGTTTCGTACCGACTGAGGCCAAAGAGGAGTGAGGGGATTGGTGAAGACCCCCATTCAGGCCAGGAAAAGGGATAGATCTTCTCATCAGAGAAGTGATTCCCTGCCCAGTTGATAAGGGAAATAGCTCAGAGAGTGGAGTGATTCCTGGTGTGTTTAGAGAAGGAATTTGGGCACTTGGTAGTGTATCCCCGGCCTTCTGAATCTTGAAGAGTCAGTTAAGCTCGAGAAAGTGAACTGAAGTGTTTAGGAAACCAAAGCCTCTCATCTCTAAGTCTGTGTGAAAAGCTTAAGAACTCTCACTTGCTGGAGACATATGAATTGGAGTTTGTGATTATAAGTTACCTCAGAGTTCAATTTGATTCACCTCAGACATTTTACCCCTGATTTCACCTAACCCCTTCCCCTCCGCGTTGAATGAAATATGTTATTTATTTTTGAACTTTATAAAGTCTCTCATGTGCTGTTTTAAGAGGGTGATCTTGTCTCTTCCCTCCAGTTCCTGGGCGAAGCCAGCATCCACATACAATTAAGTGACAGGATGGTACAGCAATAGATCTTCAGAAAAGAAGAAAATAGATAAAGGGGCTGCTCAGCCAGAAAGGGAAAAAAAAGATGACGGAAAATCCTGCATCTGAGGGAGGAAAGAGGGCTAGGTCACCATAGTAGGTTAGGCTGAGAGGGTGACCAGCCCAAGGTCGCCCAGCAAGCTTCTGTGGCAAAGCAGGGACTTAAGCCCAGGCCTCCCAGATTTCTAGTCTGATCCTCGAACCACTATACTGTCCCACCATCAAAAGCCTGGATCTGTATTCTGTGCCTGCTTCCCTTGTTTGCCGTGCCCAAAATTCCCTTTCTCCCAACAGTAGCACTGTTTGTTCCCTGTTAGCCACCACTGTCCTTAGAGCATCTTGACTGCTCTGGCACCAAGTTATCATCACAAGGGGGGGGGAGAGATTGGATTTATACCCCGCCCTTCACTACCCGAAGGAGTCTCAGAGCGGCTTACAAACTCCTTTCCCTTTCCCTCCCCACAACAGACACCCTGTGAGGCAGGTGGGGCTGAGAGAGCTCTGACAGAAACGGCTCTTTTTCAAGAACAGCTCTGCCAGAACTATGGCTTGCCCAAGGTCATCCAGCAGCTGCATGTGGAGTGGGGAATCATACCCCGGTTCTCCCAGATTAGATTCTGTGCATTTAACCCCTACACCAAAACTGGTGTAAATAGAAGCTCGTTGGGCGACCTTGGGCCAATCACCCTCTCAGCCTAACCTGCTATGGTGACCTAGCCCTCTTCCCTCCCTCAGACGCAGGATTTCCCCTCGTCTTTTTCTTCCTTTCTGGCTGAGCAGCCCCCTTTATCTATTTTCTTCTTTCCTGAAGATCTACTGCTGGCTCAGATAACAGATCTTAATGATGGCATTCAGAATTGTTGTATGTGTGTGATACCTTGTGTGGGGACATTTGCAAGGGGGGGGAGAAACTTAGTTGAATTATGCAGGTTAGCAATGAAAACGAATGGAGAAGGCACAGTACGAGAAAATATAAACAGCTCAGGATGTCTCAGGGAGGGAAGGCAGCATTGCTATAGCCCGATCTCATCAGATCTTGGAAGCCAAGCAGGATCAGTACTTGGAAGGGAGACCACCAAGGAAGGCTCTGCAGAGGAAGGCAACGACAAACCACCTCTGCTTCTTGTTTGCCTTGAAAGCCCCTTGCTGGGGTTCCCATAAGTTGGCTGTGCCTTAATGTCTGTCTGTCTGGAAGGTGGCATAGTCTAGCCCAATCTTCGTCAGATCTTGGAAACTAAGCGGGGTCAGTATTTGGAAGGGAGACCACCAAGGAAGGCTCTGCAGAGGAAGGCTACAGCAAACCGCCCCACTTCTCACTTGCCTTGAAAACCCCTTGTTGGGGTTCCCATTAAGTCAGCGGTGACTTGACAGCGCTTTACACACACACACACACAAAGAGGGGCGGATGAAGGCTCACGGGTGCCCTAAGCACTGACCCATCTTGGTGCCCCCCCTCCTTTCCACACTGACCCAGTCCATTTTCATTGTCGACCTGTCTGACCAGATATACAATGCAGGTTGCAGCCATACAAAAATTTATCTGTATAATAACACAACATACTGTACAAACTAAGCCACGCTTCAGCTACATAAAGTTTGGCTACATAAATGCGTGACTTCATTCGTTTGTTTCTTTTCTTTTCACCCTTTTCCCAACTTTGTGGTGCCCCCTTTGGCCCTGGTGCGCTAAGCACGTGCTTAGTCTGCTTAATGGTCAATCTGCCACTGGAAACACACACACACAGAGGATGTTTCAGGTATGTTGATATGAAATATGGGGAATACCATCTTCATAGCAGAGTCTCCTCCCAAGGCACCCTCTAAGGAGAAAATTTACATTGCCACTCCTCAGCTTTGGCACCGGAAAGTGCCACTCGAGTCCCCACTGACTTATGGTGACCCCGTGGGGGGTTTCAAGGGGAGAGGCATTCAGAGGTGGTTTGCCACTGCCTGCCCTGGGCTTCCTTGGTGGTTGCCCATCCCAATCCTAACGAGGGGCAACCCTGCTGAGCTTCCGAGATCTGACGGGACTGAGCCCTCCTGGGCCTTCCAGTTGGGGGCTCTTCAGCTTTCAAAGTCCTCGAAGCAATTTAAAAATGCGGACGGAGGCATTAACTACTAATCCTAGGAGATTACCATTTTTGACCCGGTCTTTGGGAAGTCCTTGCCTTGGCCGTGCGAGCTCTTGTTCTCTTGAATCCCGTAGCGAGAAGGGGACCCCCGCTCCCGTACCCGTTTCAATTCCTGTTCGAGCTGGCACCTGCGGAGACGGTACGGAGGAAGCGTTCAATAAGGTCGAGCTTTGGCTTACGGGCCTCAATTTTTTTAAAAAAAAGCCTCTGAAAGGAAGAGGAGGAAAAGGCAGAAAGGAAACAATGCACATGGTTACGACAAGCCTTTCGAAGAATCTTCAGGATGAGACTTTTGAAAGGAACACCTCAGAACCACAAACAAAAGGGAAAGCTGACTGAAGAAAACCTCAGATCACAAGAACCACAACTCAACAGGCAGGTATCTAATATGATGAAAAGGAGATACTTCTTCACACGGCATGACTAAAGTGAGGAATTCACTGCCAGAGGATGTCGTGATGGCCCCAGGCATAGACAGCTTTAAAAGAGGATTCAGTAGATTCTTGGAAGACAGACCTATCGATGGCTGCTAGCCATCGTGACTACAGGGAACCTCCATGTTCAGAGGCAGTCGACCTCTGAACCCCAGAGCCAGGGGGCAACACCAGGGGAAGGCCTTGGCCTCTCTGCCCTGTTGTTGGCCCTCCAGAGAAACTGTTTGGCCACTGCATGAGGCAGGATGCTGGACTAGATGGACCACTGGTCTGACCCAGCAGGGCTCTTCTGATGTTCTTATGAAGGCCTCAGCCTCTATGCCCTGTTGCTGGCCCTCCATAGTAACTGGTTGTTCACTGTATGAGACAGGTTGCTGGTCTAGAATGGACCACTGGTCTGATCCAGCAGGGCTCTTCTCATGTTCTCATTTTTCTCAGTGGGGCAGATTCCTAATTAACAATACAACATGGAACAGTTCAACCTGATCCAACCAACGGGCCAGCTAGCTGGGTTCCTTTTCTGGAAGCGGGGCTAAATCCAGATGTTTCCCCAAAGTTGTCAAGGTGGACGCAGGACATAAATGCCCACTGCTTCCACCCTCTCTGCTCATTCCCTGAATCCAGAAATGGATACCTTGCCCATTCGCAAAGGCTCCCACTAGCTTGCCGTTGTTCTATATTACAAAGAAAACTCCTTAACACATGGTGGTGGAAAGCAGTGTTCCCTCTAAGCTGAGTTAGTGTGAGCTAGCTCATAGTTTTTTGGCCTCTGGCTCACACATTTTTGTCTTAGCTCAGGAAGGATGGCTCCAGAGCAAACTAATTTGTGCGATAGCCAGATTGCCTGCTCACAACTTTAATGCCAGTAGCTCACAAAGTAGAATTTTTGCTCACAAGACTCCACAGCTTAGAGAGAACATTGGTGGAAAGCGCCACCTGGCCTCTCTGGTGGACCTTCTGATGGCACCTGGGTTTCGGCCACTGTGGGACACAGAGTGTTGTACTGGATGGGCCACTGGCCTGATCCAACATGGTTGTTGGGGACAGTCTACACAGTCTCACATGCACAGGCAAACTTTCTGGCTCAAGGGTCCCACTGAACACAGATGAGTGCTCTTAAAGACACAGACACCACTTGTTAAGAGTTTTCCACCCACCTCTCTGGTCACCCACGTGTGCAATTGCATATGGATCCAAACAACAAAGAATCTGCGCTCTGGTCGGATAGTTCAGAGCTCCTCCTCTTTTCTTTTTATATTTGTGTGCGTGCGTGCGTGCCTGGAAGTCATGGTGACTTCTGACGACCCACTAGTGGGGCTTAGACATTTCAGAGAGATGGCTTGCTACTGCCTGCCTCTGCATCCCGGCCCTGGTATTCCTTGGAGGTCTAAACCTCCAAAGGAAGTTTAGAAAACTTATTGAGGGCCTGAAGTTAAAAACATAAGTAAGTGTACAAAAGAGTGTTTATTACAAAGACAGATAAAAACCTAGTAGGGGCCCAAATAAAGCCTCATAAAATGTTCAAATTTACAAATACACACAAAAAAGGACAGTGTATGACCTGACGTGTTTCAGTTCACAAGAGCCTTCTTCAGAGGTCAAGTAATGCAAAATACAACAAGCAACAGAGTCCCTGTTAACACATGTAAGGCAATTAACAATAAATAAATAAAACAGGACCAAAATTGGAATGTTCCAATATGGAATTGAATGACACACCAAAAAGTTTCTATTTGGGGCCACAAATATATCTGGCCTTGTGTCACCAGTAGTTGTATATACTGGAAATAATATGTGCTTTCCAGTTTAGGTCCTAAGAGTGCAAACAAAACTGCCTTGTCTGGGACAATGAAGGACAGTGAAGACAGACAAGATATCTTTTGGCCTCAATGAGTTTTCTAAACTTCCTTTGGAGGTTTGCGCTTTGTTGGTTTAGATTCCCCCCCCAATCTTTTCTTTTCTGGGATTCCTTGGAGGTCTCCCGACTGCTTGCCAGGGTTGGCCCCACTTGGCTTCTGAGATCTGACGCAGAGCTCACTGTAGGCTTGCCAAGTCCCCCCAGGGGGCGGGGTAAAACCCACCCAAGAGGCCCGTTACCCGACGTCAGCAAATCGGGCCCCGGGGGGAACTCCACCCCCTTCCGGCACACATCCCCAGCGTGATGATGTCACCCGGAGATGACATCGTCACGCTGGCCGTGTTGGGGGCGGGGCGTTCTATGATTTGAGGGAGAACTGTATGGTTTTCCCTCGAATCCTAGTGGCCCCGCCCCCAACATGCCAACGCAATGACGTCACTTCCGGGTGGCGTCATTGCAGCGGTGCGCGTGCAAGGACTCCCGGGACAGCACAGGACTCCCCCGCTATAAGTACATTTCAACTTGGCAACCCTAGCTCACTGTCTCGAATGGCGGGGCTTGCTAGGTAAACACGTGCCGATTGTACCACGGAGCAGAGAAAAGCCACCCCCGGGGACCACAGACACTCCCCCCCCACGCCCTTGAGCAAACCAAAATCGACCGTCTCTTCACCGCTGCTTCCTGAGCTGCTCCCCCTCCAGCTGAAGGCTGTTGATCTTCTCTCCGAACTCCTGCTTGAAGAGCCGGTTGTCCTCCTCCAGGGACTGGCGCTCTCGCTCTGCCTGCTGCAATCTGGATTTGAGCCACATGAACTTGTGATAAAAAACAAAAGCCACGGTGGGGAGGAAGACTGAGTCCGAGCGACAAAATTAAATGAAATTTAAAAACCAAACAAGGCTAATGAAAAAAATGTTGCAGGGCAGCGGGCGGGTGGAGTGAGAAAGGATGTGCAGGAAGGGGCAAGTCAAGGGGGGTTGGGGGGAGGAACGTAACCTATAGGGGGATCAAAAAGTCGGTGAACCAGGCAGAAGAAACGTCTATTTCCAATTCTTCTTTTTATTATTATTATTGTTCTATTACTACAGTTTACAGTCAGTAGATGATAAACATAAAACGTCACTTTTAATCCATAAGTCAAAGCAAACCTCAAGTACACAGTTATTGTTTAAGTCAATTTCTTTTTTTTCTTTTTTCTTTTTTTGTCTCTCTTAAAATTTTTCACGTTACATTGCAGCTTTACACATGTAACTGGGGACTTGCATCGTGGGATACCTAACTATCATTGAGAGATTAGTGCGTTTGTCTGGTCTCTTCCACAACTGTCACATCAGGTCACGCGCGCGAGGGGGGGTCTAAGGCCGAGTGCGAGAGTCACGGGGGGGGGGGGGCAGCCTTTGGATCTCCCGGCCCTCCAGGGCATTGCTGCGATGCGGGAAAGGGTGGTACGTTCACGGGGGGGGGCCGTGCGCCAAGACTCGGCGTTAACGGTCAGCCTAGAAGGTGGGACAGGCAGCGATCGCTGCTCAGCATAGATCTGGAACTGTCACCGGAGCCTGTCTGCCAATTCGAAGCATAGGCAGCAGGTACGTGGTAGAACCCTTCACGTAGCTCAGAGCACACAAACTCTGTGTGTGTGCGTCCGGGGGGGAGGTTTCACTTATTTGAAGGCACCCCATGTCAAAGTCTCCCAATAAGTGAAAAACATGGAGGGCTGTTCTATGTGCTCCCAAGATACTAAGATTGTTTAGTGTGTTGGTTGGCAAGAGTGTAGCAGAGGGTGGTGGGAAGGAAAGGGACAGAGTGGTAGCAGAGGGTCAAAGCCCCCCCCCCCCAGCCAGGACTGTAAACCAAGAATGCTTTTCTCGGGGAGGTCCCCCCCGCAACTGAACCTTTCATTCCATTTGCCAACTTATTCTGAGGGATCCTGCATACCCTGCTCAAACTGGGGGGGGGGGACTCCACTGATGCCCCCAGTGGCGGCCTGATTTCCCTGGGCTGGGCAGCCGGGTTCCAAAGCATGGCTTCAACCAATAGGAGGGCCAGGAATGGATCGAGAATTGGTTCCCCTGGGAAAGGACGATGCCCCCTGTCATTCTAGCAGGGATGGGTGTGTTCCCCCCCCGCCTGCCTTTTTTCCTTCCACCTTGTGGTCCAATCAAACATGATGTCAGCCAGCTGGGGCATCCCCTCTCTGAGCACCCGTTGGGTTTTGATCATGTGGAAGCTCAACGCCTAAGCTTCAGCGGAGGAGGGCTCATAACAATCCTAACCGCACATTCAGAAATTTTGATGAAAGCCCGCCCCCATAAAGTCTTGGGCAGAAGATTTAAAGGCTGCCTTAATAGGCTCCACTCCAAACAGATTGGGTACCTTTACAAAAAGGCCACACAATGGGAAATCTTTCAGCACTTTAAAAACAACTGCTCTGCCAAAGTTTTTATAAGCTAGGAGGCCGCATGAGGGGCAGTAGAATCAGGGCAGGCAGAAGGAAATACTTCTTTGCACAGTGAGTGATTGAAATGTGGAATTAGCTGCCAGAGGATGTAGTGATGGCCACAGGCATGGACGGTTTTAAGAGGCGATTAGACAGATAGATGAAGGAGAGGTCTATCAGTAGCTCCTAGCCATGGTGACTAAAGGGAACCTCCACTTTCAAGAGCAGTCACCATCTGAATCCCAGTGCCAGGAGGCAACATCAGGGGATGGCCTCGGCCTCTCTGCCCTCCAGAGGAACTTATGAAAGCCTCAGCCTCTGTGCCCTGTTGTTGGCCCTCCAGAGGAACTGGTTGGCCAATGTGTGAGACAGGATACTGCACTAGATGGGCCACTGGTCTGATCCAGCAGGGCTCTTCTTATGTTCTTATGAAGGCCTTGACTTCTATGCCCTCTTGTTGGCCCTCCAGAGAAACTGGTTAGCCACTGTGTGAGACAGGATGCTGGACTAGATGGGCCACTGCTCTTATCCAGCAGGGCTCTTCTTATGTTCTTATGAAGGCCTTGACTTCTATGCCCTCTTGTTGGCCCTCCAGGGGAACTAGTTGGCCACTGGGTGAGACAGGATGCTGGACTAGATGGACCACTGCTCTTATCCAGCAGGGCTCTTCTTATGTTCTTATGAAGGCCTTGACTTCTATGCCCTCTTGTTGGCCCTCCAGAGGAACTGGTTGGCCACTGGGTGAGACAGGATGCTGGACCACTGGTCTGACCCAGCAGGGCTCTTTTTATGTTCTTATGAGCAGAGTGCAAGATTCAGGTCCACAATGGATACCACCCCCAAGTTTTACAAACTCACCCCCAATACTTTCCATTTCACTGGGAAAGTCAAAGAAGATCTACACGGGGGAGTGACCTCCCCTAAGGAAGAGTAAACTATTTATACCCAGAAAAGCTGACTCTGAGCACCTTGGAGAATATTAACAGGGCAACCTACATACACCAAGTCCTCTTCTGAGACCAGCAAAGTGAACTCTTGCAACTACAGAAGAGAGACATCCTATCTATATACTAATAGCCAAGACGCCCCCTCGGTGCGGATATCTCAATCCGCACACAAGGGGCACGTAGGGGGCAAAGAGATCTTCCTACACACTTGGGGCAATCCCCAGGTGTGCAGAAAAATCTGAAAAGTTGAAAAAATGTATGGGATATACTTAAATCCCCCCAAAAGTAAAAGAGCCTTCCCTGCGAATGCACAGAGAACTCACTGGGAACTGCCTCGTCGCCATTGGGGGGCGGGTAGGCTTGGCGAGCCTGGCAGCTGGGAGCCACTCAGGCCTCGCCGCTGGTGCCGGGGGGCGTCAGTGAAGATTCAGTGAGCCTGGCAGCTGGGAGCCAATCAGGCCTCGCAGCTGCTACTGGGCGGGGGGGATGGCTTGACAGGCCCGGCGGCTGGGAGCTGCCCAGGCCTTGCCACCGGTGCCAGGGGGGCAGGAGAGAAGGCTCGCCTGTGGCTGCT
Organism: Gekko gecko; assembly: GCA_029375565.1. Lineage (NCBI taxonomy): Eukaryota > Metazoa > Chordata > Lepidosauria > Squamata > Gekkonidae > Gekko > Gekko gecko. Next base: position 21,026 of record JAPDNY010000024.1, on the reverse strand, counting down.
TCCTCCTCTTCTGCGTGGAGCTCCTCCCCCACCCCCCGAGTATCGCGGGTCACCGCTTCTTGTTTCACTCTAAACACAAAAAACTTCAGCTGCACTGGTTTCCCTATGCTTCCTACTTTTCAGTTCTGTCTTTCACTGTTTTGCCAGAATTCTTAGCTACCTGACCCAAAGTCCGAGACACAAATGTTAGTGAGCGAAAGGAAACCTGGAACGACGACAGGGAAAATGTTATCGGATGTTGGGGCTACTTTGAGTTAAGGACTTGACCAGCAGTAATGCACTACCAGCTCCGCTCGCTTGTCCTCGATAACGAGATAAAACCCCATTATGAACTGTTCTGTTAAAATAGTATATTGCGGGAGAGGAAAAGGGTCACACATTACTTATCATTAACGTCCTTCAGTTAAGCAGGATAGCTGAGGTTTTTTTATCTTAATGGTAATAAAGTCAGAGGTAGGAGGCAGTGCAAAGGTCAAGAAGGGTTTCCAGTTTTTTAAATGCAGCTACTAAGCATGTCACCTAAAACAGAGTAAATGAATGATTTTTTCCCCCTTAACACGCAGGCAGCATGGAAACTGCCTTGGTTTGCTCCATCCACTGCCTAGTACAATTTCAGTTTGCATTATTCGTAGTGTATTATTTTATTTGCTCTGGTGTTTGTTTGTTTGTTTGTTTGTTTGCCTTCCTCTGCATATTGTTTTACACCCGTGCACAGCGGGTGACGGCAAAGCACTGTGATTATCCATCGGATAAAGACTTTTGGAAGAGGGGCACTAATCCACACAGAAAGGGCGGGGCTATGCACTGGCACCCACAGAGAGCTGAAGTGAGGAGAAAAGCCAGGAATAAGAGAAGGCCAGGCAGAGATCGCACAGTCCGGCGGCACTGGCCGGCAACGCACAAGCCCCGGGGATGTATTTTGGGCCACTGCAAAGTGAAGGGGTATCATCTGATCGAGTTTGCAGTGGTTTTGGAATGTTGTATTAACCTGTGCATGCTCAGACTGGCGTGCTGTGCGGACGCTGCACGTAAGATCACGTAAAATCTTGAGGAATGCACAGGAAGAAGACTGTACTGTGCAGTCAAGCACTTGATTGACAGGGGAGAAGTTATCCAGTTGTGATAACGTGTGTTTTTTTCCCCCTGGCACTAAGGCCAAATGGAACAGTGGATGCTAATGGAGCATGGCTTGTGGCAGGTGCCCGTGATGGCTCTCCACCTCTACGGACATACTTGCTTCATCTACTTTTACAACGAAGCAACTCAGAAAACCACCTGGCCTACCCTTGGATTTAATATTGCCATGGAAAAAGCTCTACAGCTTTCTGGTACCCAGGGTACCCTCTAAGCTGTGCAGGTGAGCGGCCGCTCATTAACACAGGAAGCCCCGCTCAGCAGCAGTTTGGAGCCACGCGGGGTCTTGCACGGCCCATGGCCCATTTTAAGATTACAGCCGTTATATTCTGCTCAAGAGGTGAACTGCCCCGCTCACTACAGAAAAAAATTAGAGGGAACACTGGCCACCAAGCGTGCAAAAGTGTGTTCTGCTATTCATTTTGAATTGCACAGTGACACCCTTTCTCTTGTTTTGCAGTTCTCTGGGGCAGGGCTGTTTTTGTAGCAGGAACTCCTTTGCATATTAGGCAACACACCCCTAATGTAGCCAATCCTCCGAGAGCTTACAGTAGCCCCTGTAAGAAGAGCTCTGTAAGCTCTTGGGGGATTGGCTACATTAGGTGGGGGTGTCGCCTAATATGCAAAGGAGTTCCTGCTACAAAAAGAGCCCTGCTCTGGGGTAGTTCTGGGTCAAACTGTTTAAATAACAAAGAACCGGAGCAGGGTTAGGATTACACGGCGATGCTTCCACTTCCTTTCCGAAAACGAAAAAGTTTTTTTTTAAAAAAAAATTCACAAAATCCCAAGTCAACTTCAGGCGACAACGTTGAAGTCTGATGTCTAAATTCCTATCGATCTCATTCCTGCTTTTCCCTCGTAATCGAGTCGAGATGTCAGAGTTGGGAGGGGACCAGCTGCAGCTACGGAGGGGTAAAGAGATACCCTAAGGGTGCTTCTGGATCAGTTTGTTTGCTGCGCTATTTAAGGTTTTTGCCTGTTTCACCAAATCCTTTTCGCTATATGGAGAAAAGGGGGTGATGATGACATGGGTAGTCGGGGGGGGGGAGGGGAAAGGAGACAGACAGCAGAAGAAAACACCAGTTAATTCAACAGACACCAATGACTGCATATGACGACAGATTCAGGCGGGTAGCCGTGCAGGCCTGAGGCCACAGAACACGCTCTGAGTCCAGGGCCCACGGAAGCTTATCCCCAGAACTGAACTTCATTGGCCTTAAAGGTGCCACTCTGCATTCAGACTTTGCACGTGACGGTGTTTTGCTTCGTTCCAAATGCAAGTATGACCGTATCACGTTAGGAAGGGATCTCGCGATCTCTGCTGTACAAGGCTTAGGGGTAAATGACAGGTGGCATTTCTATACAACGGTGTCTGGTTGGTTTGCTTTTTGCAAGGTGTCTCCCGACAGAAGGCACTTTATGCTAGCAAGATGGAACCTTCCTGCCCCCATCTTCAGGTCACCGAACTTCCCAAAACGCTGCTCTGGGAAGACAGGGCCTCGCCAAACTCTGTGAGTCTGTTATGGCGGGCTCCCTGTGGAGTCTTGGTGAGCAAAAATTCTACTTTGTGAGCTACTGGCATTAAAAGTTGTGAGCGAGCGATTTGGCTGCTGCATAAATTAGGTTGCTCTGGAGCCCTCCTTCCCGAGCCAAGACAAAAATGTGTGAGCCGGAGACTAAAAAACTGGGAGCTAGCTCACACTAACTCAGCTTAGGGGGAACACTGGTGTCAGCTAAAATCAGCATGTGGAAGGTCCCAGATTGAATCCGGCCAGCGTGATGCAGTGGTTGAAGCACTGGCCGAGGATATGGGAGACCCGGGTTCGAATCCCCACTCATTCCGCCACGGAAGCTGGCTGGGTGACCTTGGGCCAGTCACACGCTCTCAGCCTAACCTCCCTCACAGGGTTGTTGTGAGGATAAAACAGAGGAAATGAGAACGATCTAAGGAAGGTGGAATACAAATAAAGTAAGTAAATAAATAAATCCCCGGCATCTCCAGTTAAAAAGACCAGGGAGTAGGTGACGTGAAAGACCTCGACCTGAGAGTCCAGACAGCAGCTGCCAGTCCGAGTAGACAATACTGATGGACCAAGGCTCTGATTCAGTATAATGCAGCTTCATATGTGTTCCTTAAGGACTGAGCATGTTTTATGGAGGATAAGTCTTTCAATGGCTACTAGCCATGGTGACTAAGGGGAACCCAGAGCCAGGGGGCAACATTAGGGGAAGTTCTCGGCCTCCATGGCCTGCTGATGGCCCTCCAGAGAAACTGGCTGGCCACTGTGTGAGACAGGAGGCTGGACTAGATGGGCCCCTGGTCTGATCCAGCAGGGCTCTTCTGATGTTCCTATCAGGGGAAGGCCTCAGCCTCCGTGCCCTGTTGATGGCCCTCCAGAGGAACTGGTTGGCCACTGTGTGTGAGAGAATTCTGGGCTAGGTGGACCACTGGTCTGACCCATCAGGGCTCTTCTGATGCTCTTATGTTACTGTGGGGTTCTGAGGGGTGCCACGGTTCCCTCACAGCACACCAGATTCTGAAACTGTGGGCCTCGTACCACTTGTTTGAAATGCTTCCTTTACCCCCTAGTTTCAAAAATCCTAAAAAAAAGTATATTAAACACGACCTTTCAAAAAAAAAAAAAAAAGACCAACCAACGCTTCAACAATAAGCAACTTTCAATTTTACCTTTGTTCAAGTTGTTTAATGGTCGCAGCCATCTGATTCGTCTTCTCCTCCAAGCGGCTGTTTAGCTCAGCTTTCTGTTTCCCTCCCAGATCTGAACTCTGGAATGGTAAAAAGGCACAAGAAAGCTGATAGGCTGGAAAATTCTGAAAACAAGGTTTTGTTGGAATGCTGTAGCTGTACTGGTTAGTGCATGGGACAAGGAACTGGGCGACCTGGGTTCCGGTCTCCAACCCATAAGGGAAGCTTGCTGGGTCACCTTAGGCCAGTCACGCTCTGTCAGCCTCACTGACCTCACAGAGCTGACCGTGATGATAAAACGGAGACGGGGAAGAATGTTGTGAGCTGCACTGGCTACCTACTGGGGCATGAATTCAGTTAAATAATTTGGGGGCGGAGGGTTTAAGGGTGTAGTGATTAAGTGCGTGGACTCTAATCTGGGAGAACCGGGTTTGATTCCCCACTCCTCCACTTGTGGCTGTTGGATGACCTTGGGCAAGCCATAGTTCTGTCAGAGCTGTTTTCTCAGAAGCAGTCCTCAAAAGGGCTCTCTCAGCCCCACCTACCTCACAGGGTGTCTGTTGTGGGGAGGGGAAGGGAAAGGAGATTGTAAGCCGCTCTGAGACTCCTCCTCCTCCCTCCCAGACATACATCTGGTACAAGCCAGTGATTCCGACTCCTTAACCATCGTGAACGGACTGGGAAGGGGGAGGAGTCCAGATCCTGAAGACCCGTGTCACCATTTGCTGGCCTGTCCGCTTTATTCAGTTCCAAGGAACCCATGATTCGGGGGGGGGGCAGCAGGAGTCCGGCAATGAAGTCTGTAACCCCAGAGTCTCTTCCCAGTCCGTGTGGTTAAGTGACGGCACCGAGCCTGACTGTTCAATTGGGGGAGGGCCCCCCTGTAAAAAGCACATTACCAGGAGCAAGTCAGGTGCCCCTCCACTGAGAGAGGCCCACACTGCCTGGGGTCCATCGTATAGAATCACAGGACCACAGAGCTGGAAGGGGCCCTACAGGCCATCCAGTCCAACCCCCTGCTGAATGCAGGATTAGCCTGGAGCATTCCTGACGAGTGTTTGTCCAGCTGCTGCTTAAAGACTGCCAGTTTCTTATCTGCCGTGTCCCAAGGCTTCGGAGCAGGAAGCAAACACTAAGCACGGCAGGTAGGTAAAGGCGGGAGCGAACAGCATACCCACGCTCTCCGGGTGAGCAACTGCATCCCGGTCACCCGTGCCCAAGCCCAGCAACGCTACCCGGAATTGGGGGCTGGCTCTCCACCCTGACCCTAACAGGGTGGTGGGGGTCCTGCTCACTCACCTGCAGCTTGAAAGACAGCTCGTGCTTGAGGGCCCTGAGGTCGTCCAGTTGCTGCCTGAGCGCCACCAGGGCGTCTTGCTTCTCGCAGACGTCTTTCTCCAGCATCCTCATGGCCAGCTCCATCTCCTGCCTCATCCCGATCTGCACCTCCAGCTCTTTTTCCACATCCTGCGTCAAAGCACGCGCACACACACACACAGATGTGACATCTGGAATTTATGCATATCCAATAAGTGCAAGATGGGTGGCCATGCTAATCTGTCTGTAGCAGCAGAAAAGAGCAACGGTCCAGAGGCACCTTAGGTAAAGGTCAAGGTTCCCTTGCTCGAAAGCCAGTCGAATCTGACTCTAGGGTTGCGGTGCTCATCTCCATAAGAACATAAGAGAAGCCAATGTTGAATCAGGCCAATGGCCCATCTAGTCCAACACTCTGTCACACAGCGGCCAAACTATACCAGGTGCCATCAGGAGGTCCAGCAGTGGGGCCAGGACACTAGAAGCCCTCCCACTGCTGCCCCCTCCAGCACCAAGAATAGAGTGCATCACCTGCCCCAGACTGAGAGTTCCCATCTATACCCTGTGGCTAATAGCCACTGATGGACCTCTGCTCCATATGTTTATCTAATTCCCTCTTGAAACTGTCCATGCTTGTAGCTGCCACCACCTCCTGTGGCAGTGAATTCCATGTGTTAATCACTCTTTGGGTGAAGAAGGACTTCCTTTTATCTGTTCTAACCCGACTGCTCAGCAATTTCATGGAGTGCCCACGAGTTCTTGTATTGTGAGAAAGGGAGAAAAGTACTTCTTTCTCAACCTGCTCAATCCCATTCATAATCTTATAAACCTCAATCATGTCACCCCTCAGCCGTCGTTTCTCCGTTTCAAAGCCGAAGAGCCAGCGCTGTCCGAAGACATTTCCGTGGTCATGTGGCCGGCATGACTAGACACCAAGGCGCACGGAACGCTGTTACCTTCCCACCGAAGTGGTACCTATTTATCTACTTGCAATTTCTTGCTTTCGAACTGCTAGGTTGGCAGGAGCTGGAACTAGAGATGGGAGCTCACTCCGTCATGCGGCACTCTCGGGTCTCGAACTGCTGAACTACTGACCTTCCACAGCCTGCAGTTCAGCGTCTTAACCACTTGAGCCACCGCAGCTCCATAAAGAGTAACAAAATTTGTGGCAGGAGATAAGCTTTCGTGAACAAGTAAGCAATGACTCATGAAAGATCACACCCTGCCAGTAAATACATCATTGAATGCACGGAAGTACCTGTTGCTGGTTCTTCCGAAAAGGCAACAAAAGGAGTGATTTCTATACAAATTGCTGAAGAACAGCAGCCTGTTACAGAAAAGGCATCAAAGAGTCCTCTGGCACCTTTATTAATCCTATGAAATGTTTTGTGGCAAGAGCTTAGATAAAGGAAAGCCTGTTTCATCAAGAGGGGTGATACCCACAGGAATACACAGTTTTAAAAGGGGATTAGAGAGATTCACGGAGAATGCCTATCGGTAGCTACTAGCCACGGTGACTGAGGGGAACCTCCACATTCAGAGGCACTAAGCCTCTGAATCCCAGAGCCAAGAGGCAACACCAGAAGAAGAGGTGGAAGAAGGGATTGGATTTATACCCCCTGCCCTTCACTACCCAAAGGAGTCTCAGAGCAGCTTACAATCCATTTCCCTTTCCCTCCCCACAACTGACACCCTGGGAGGTAGGTCGGGCTGAGAAAGCCCTTTCGAGGACTGCTCGCAAGAGAACAGCTGCATGTGGAGGAATGGGGAATCAAACCCGGTTCTCCCAGATTAGAGTCTGTGCTCCTAACCACTACACCAACCTGGCCCTAAAGGGACGGCCTCGGCCTCTATGCCCTGTTGTTGGTCATACAGTGGAACTGGTTGTCCGTTGTGTGAGACAGGATGCTGGACTAGATGGACCACTGGTCTCATCCAGCAGGGTTCTTCTGAGTTTGGTGTAGTGGTTAAGTGCACAGACTCCAATCTGGGAGAACTGGGTTTGATTCCCCACTCCTCCACTTGCACCTGGCTGGATGACCTTGGGCAAGCTGTAGTTCTGATAAGAGCTGTTCTTGAAAAAGAGCCGTTTCTGTCAGAGCTCTCTCAGCCCCACCTACCTCACAGGGTGTCTGTTGTGGGGAGGGGAAGGGAGTTTGTAAGCCGCTCTGAGACATCTTTGAGTAGTGAAGGGTGGGGAATGAATCCAATCTCTTCTCCTCTTCTTATCTGTATCTGAAGCAGTAAAATCTAGCCCAGGAAAAGCTCATAGCCACAGTTATTCTGGTGATCTTTAAGGCAGTCATTCACAAACTTTTAGAACTTACTCTGATCACTTCAAACCATTGTTCTTTCTGGGATCCATTTGCAAAGTATCTCAACTTTCCCCCTCACCAGTACAAAATGCAGGAATCTTGCATTCAGCTAACACTGAACAACCTGCCACTACACTTTTCCTTCTGGGTCAAGGAGGCTTTTCCTGGAGATCTTCAGGAATCTCCTTCCTGTACACTCTCTAGCATTTAACACCTCCAAATCTCTGTTCCCTGCTTGAAGGGGTGGGGAGCTTGACCATCCCATTGACTCTCCTGCTAGAGCTGCTAGCATACATATACAGGTAAGGTGGAAAGCAACTGGACTGTCTTTTCCCTTCTTGCTGGCTCTCTGCTCAGAGGGGAAAAAAACTTTAAAATGCACAGGGGAGGCTTTGCTCATCTCAAACCTTCAAGGAAAAATTGCATTTCTTCACAGAGGGTATAAGCTTTCATGAATCAAAGCTCAGTATCTGAAGAAGGAGCTCGAATCTAGCTATTCTAGAAAGACGAAAACATTTTCCATTTATCCAACAGTTTGTAAAAAGGGCCCCTCAATTAATATTTTAACCTAGAGCATCTCACTTGGAGGGCATTTAATTGCCATTTAAAATAAGGTTTGGACCTAAATCATATTGCACCTACAGTAGACAACAACTCTAAGAAGAAGACAGGCTGATCAGAGTTTTCAGCATCATTTTCATTTTTTAAAACACCTCTTGTCTCAGAGGCTGCCCCCCCCCCCCGGTGCCTCATTTTAATAGCCCTATACAGCTAGGGGCCAGCATACCTTCGGCGGGACCACCTCTTCCCATACAAGCCCCGTAGAGCACTGAAGTCTACCAACCAACATCTTCTGGTAGTCCCCGGCCCCAGGGACGTCCAACTTGCCTCAACTAGGTCCAGCACCTTTTCAACCCTGGCCCCTACTTGGTGGAACGAGCTCCCGTATGAGCAGGGGCAGATTAAGGCTCCCTGGTGCCCTCAGCACTGGCCAATCCTGGTGCCCCCCTCCTTTCTACACTGACCTGTAGACAGTGGTTGACCTGTCTGACCAGATATACCATCCAGGTTGCAGCAATACAAAAATATACCCGTATGATAACACAATATACTATACAAACTAAGCCAAGCTTTGGCTACATAAAGTTCTACAAAAAGGAAATTAAAAAGGGGCAGAGAGGGTCATTGAAATGACACTCGTGACAACTGAATTTGGCTCCATCGTTTTACTTTTAAACACATGCATTTTACTTTTAAACATAGCCTATGACACTGCACCTCGCCAACAAAAAACAGAAGATAACCCTAGGGTGCACCATGATCGATTTGCACTAGTTTTATCCTTTTTTTCTTTTCACCTTTTCCCCAACTTTGTGGTGCCCCCTTCGGCCCTGGTGCCCTAAGCACGTGCTTAGTCTGCTTAATGGTTTATCTGCCACTGCATATGAGATCAGGGCCCTGCGGAATTTATTTACAATTCGCAGGGCCTGTAAGACGGAGCTCTTCCATCAGGATTTTGATGGAGGCAGCGGACGTCATCCCCCACCCCACCCGGTTGATCTCCCATCGGTGGCCTGGATCTGAATAGCTAAATAAGAACCATCTAAACTGCTGAGCCGTCTGGCTAAATTATACACAGCACTTTAGGATCTATGTTGTTTTAAATTGTTTTTAAATTGCATTCTATATTATACTGAGACTGATGGAACCCACCACCGAGCCTGCTTGCGGGGAGGGCAGGATACAAGACTAATAAAACGAATAAATAAAAATAAATAAACAGAAACTGGAAATTCTGGAGTGGCAGAACACTCTTGAATACTTTCCTTACAGCATCACACACAGCCGAAGCTCAATAATTACTGCAGAAACCCCTTTAATTGTCATACGAACATAAGAAAAGCCAATGCTGGATAAGGCCAATGGCCCATCCAGTCCAACACTCTGTGTCACACAGTGGCCAACAATACCAGGTGCTGTCAGGAGGTCCAGCAGTGGGGCCAAGACTCTAGAAGCCCTCCCACTGTTGCCCCCCCCACCCAAGCACCAAGAATACAGAGCATCCCTTGTCCCAGAGTCCCTATCTATACTTTGTGGCTAGTAACCACTGATGGACCTCTGCTCCATATGTTTATCTAATGCCCTCTTGAAGCTGTCCATGCTTGTAGCCGCCACCACCTCCTGTCCCCCTCTGCTGTGTGAGAAAAAAGGCAGGACCACATGGAGACCCCAGACTGTCTTCTCGAGCTGCGCTTTTCAGCTCCAACTTTTGCCTGTCTAGCTTACCAGCCGTAGCTGCGTTTCCTCCTTCAGCTGTTTCCGTGCTTCACTCAAGGCGTGCCCATCTGCAGTTCTGTCCTGTTTAGTTACCTGCAGGTTTATCAACATACCACAAAAGCAAACAAAGTGGAAATATTTAGCAGTCAAGCATTCACTCAGAGAATACTCAAACGTTCTCTAAACTGGACTTATACTGTGTTTTGTGCAGCTGATAGGAAACCTGAAGCTGTGTATGCTATTTAGCCATCACTGTATTACAACGGATGACGTAAACCTGGCTTCGAATGCATGCTAGTGAAAACAAGGAGAGGCTCCCTTGTAACTGGAGTTCTATAGCTGAACAGCTGTTCTCTTTCTCCCACTTGAGGAGACTACAAAGCACCTGTTTTAGACACCAGTTCTTATTGCTCTATTCAGATCCTTTCTAACTGATTTGAGAAGTAACAAAGCTGATTGCAGAAATTAGTCAAAAGGATATTAAGGCCAACCTTTCTGGAAGAAGGCAGTGCTGCATACGAATTGGTACGTTCCTGCCAGATCAACACACACAGCAATAGGAATGGGCATGAACTGGCTGACAAATTAAAGTTCATCAAAGAATTTTCTGATGCGATGTTCACAAACTGAAGCACTGCCATGAAGTTTCACAAATTTTGATGCAGTTTGTGGCGGTACATGAAGAGCAGAAAGCAAGGGTTTAAACCCCTGCTTTCTGCTCATCATGAAAAACAGCTGCTCCCCGCCACTCAGCTGTTTGTGAAAAGCAGCGGGGAGCAGAAAGCAGGGGTTAAATGGCTCATGAACCGATTTGGTTCGCAAACCAACCTCCCATGCCATGGTTCAGTTCCTTGTCCAGCCACAAACTGAACCACAAAAATGCAGTTCGTGCCCATCCTTACACAGCATGTTGCAAGAAAAAGAAGAGAAGCCGAAAGTTCACAGACAGGACACAGAGTTTCCAGGTAAGCCAATGTGCAGACCATTAATATAGAGAGAAATACATCTACCTTCAACACCCGGCCAATAAACATACTGACCTTTCTGTTGGATTCCATCATGTATGAACTTTCTTCTTTGATTCTCTCCATCTCTCCTTGCAGTGTTATAATTCTATTGTTTGCAACAGCAAGCTAGATAGCAATAACAGTTAAAATAATTATTTACAGCTTCAACAGGTACTTTCTTGGTATTCAACAGCAGTTTAAGATGTTATGCTCTTGACAGCTGGTATGACATGGTAGTGCACAGAAGGCTAGGAGGAGGAGGAGGAGGAGGAGGAGGAGGAGGAGATTGGATTTATACCCTGCCCTTCACTTGGAGTCTCAGAGTGGCTTACAAATTCCTTCCCCTTCCCCTCCCCACAACAGACACCCTGTGAGGTAGGCGGGGCTGAGAGAGCTCTTTCAAGAACTGCCCTTTCAAGGACAGCTCTTGACAGAACTATGGCTTGCCCAAGGTCATCCAGCAGCCGCAAGTGGAGGAGTGGAGAATCAAACCCGGTTCTCCCAGATTAGAGTCCGTGCACTTAACCACTACACCAAACTGTCAGGGGTCAGGAGGAGAAGGAATCTGAAAATCTTCTTAGTTACATCCATGGGGGTCATCATATAAGGCAAGGGCCCCCAACCTTTCTTGAACCCGGGGGCACCTCCAGAATTCTAATACATGTTACTGGGTGCAGACTCAAAATGGTGGAGTGAAACAAAGAGAGGAAGCACAACTGCAGGGGAGAAGAGGTGTAATTTTAAAAAAATTTACCAGGAAAGAAGAGCGAGATGGAATAACACAAACACTGTGGTGCCAACTGCTGCTGAAACAACAATACTTTAACCTAATGTAACCCATCTGGTCTTCAGTGGACAATCGGAAGTACTGCTGGGCAAGGACCCCACCTGGCCCCGCCTACTTTCTAATAATAAGACTGGGTCGACATCCAGAAAAGTGCAGGCGGGAGCCACGGTGCCCATGGGCACCATGCTGGGGACCCCTGATATAAGGCTTAATACTCAAAATGGTGCTTTATTGGCTTATGAAACAGCTGTTGGAAGAGGACCATCGCTGGTCATATAGACTCACTGGGTTGGTTCATTAGCGCTAAGATTTTGCTGCGGTTGATGGTTTATCCCATAAACCAATGGTTCCCAATGTGGTCCCCACGGGGGCCATGAGGCCCACCAACACCTCACCTGGTGCCTACCAAAAATTTTCAGATAGTGGGTGAGGCCAGGTGGGGCTCTTGCCCTGCACAGCTTCTGATTGGCTGTACAGAGTAAAATAACATTGCTTTGGTGGCCCCTTTGACTTATGTAAAATTCCCCGCTGACGCCTTTTCCAGTAGTTCTACCACTCTGTCAGAGTCCCACAGCAATCAGTTCCCAACAACTTTTATTCAAAAGAGTAAAGTTTACTGAGTACAGTAAAGGCAGATCTTCTGTGTGTACATTCTGTGTTAAAACTACTGGAAAACGCGCCAGCAGGCAATTTATACATAATTCAAAGGGGGCCCCCTGAAGACCCAGGTCCAATGAGAGCATCAGCAAAAACCTGCCTAAACTAACGGGTCGACATTCCCAGGGGAAAGCAGTAACAAGGTACCAAGGTCACTAGCTGAGGCTACGTAGATATGAAGAGCATAAGAAGAAATGAAATTTAAGATTCCAGGACAGAAGCAGACCAACATCTCCCCACCACACCAGCCAAAGTCTCAGCTGACATCTTGCTCCTCTTCCCCAGTGTATCGCTTGAAGTTACTCCTCTTCTTCACTGTACTTGGGACCAGTGTTCCCTCTAAGCTGAGTTAGTGTGAGCTAGCTCACAGTTTTTTAGCCTCCATCGCTCACACATTTTTGTCTTAGCTCAGGAAGGACGGCTCCAGAGCCAACTAATTTATGCAGCAGCCAAATCACTCGCTCACCACTTTAATGCCAGTAGCTCACAAAGTAGAATTTTTGCTCACAGGAATCCACAGCTTAGAGGGAATATTGCTTGGGACTTTCTTTGGGCATCTGTGTGGCTTCACCTCCTGCTCCCTATGTCTCCTTTTATGAATTCAAGTTTCACTGGTCTGATCAAAAATGAGACATTCACTGATCTTACAAAATCAGATTGTCAGACACAGGTCTTCTCAGACATTAACATGTTGGACACTAATTCACTGATCACTAATTTTTTCCTCCCCCTCCAACAGAAAATTAGAGCATTTCTTTCATTGCCACTCACCTCCCCAGTAAGTTTTGTGTTGGATTTTTCTAAAGCATCAACCTTTGCCTGCAGATTGTTGACCGTGGCACTGTGAAATTAAAGAGATCTCCTGTAATTACATTGAAGCATTTAGCTTTATAGCCAATGGAAGTCTTTTACAGATTATAATTAAACAGCAAGCTGCTCTTTACCTTAAATGTCTATTGAGTTCTTCTACATAATTCTTCTGGTCCAGAATTGCAGTAATTTGACCATCTCTGGAAATGGAACACAGTGAACAGTAAAGAAACATGTGGCCATTAAGATTCAAAAAAGAGACAAGGAACTAGTTCAAACAAAGCCCAAACCATGGCGTGGCATGACATGGCATGAAAGAGCCTTGGGTTCAAATGCCAGTATCTGCCCCGCCATGCCGAAATTCCTCACTCAGGAACATAGAGTTGGAAGGGACCTCAAAGGTCATCTAGTCCAGCCCCCTGCACAATACAGAAAATTCACAGCTACCTCCCCCCCTACTCCCCCAATGACCCCTGCTCTATGCCCAGAGGAAGACAAAAAATCTCCAGGATCACTGGGTCAATCCAGCCTGAAAGAAAATTCCTTCCTGACCCCTAGAGGCGATTGGCATTACCCTGGGCTTATAAGAAAGAGCCGCAAGAGCTGAGCATGATTTTCCTAAGTTCGTATTTCTGGGCCAACTTATTTCTGGGCAAATCACCGTTAGCAATTACCTCTGACCTGCAAGCTACAGTTTGCACTTACTGTGTGATCACAGTTTCCCATTTTGGCCTGTGTGTGTGTGTATAATACTGGACATGGAGAGCGTGGTGTAGTGGTTAAGAGCAACGGACTCTAATCTGAAGAACCAGGTTCGATTCCACACTCCTCCACATGAAGCCAGCTGGGTGGCCCTGGGCCAGTCACAGCTCTTTCAGAGCTCTCTCAGCCCGAAAAACAAGTCTAGCTCACTATCTAGTGGTGTATAACGCTAAAAGAGCTAGAACTTCTGGCTGCCAGACAATCTTCAGGTAACTATTAATTAATTATTATTTGCACATTGAGGACTACTTCATCCAGGCGCTCACATCCTTGAGGCTAAATTCTAGCCCTATGTTTTTTAAATTTGTGCACTTAAGTGCACTGTATAATAAATCAATTAATTTTGTGCACTTAAATTTGTGCACTAAAGTGCACTGTATAATAAATCAATTAATTTTGTTCAGTTTGTTTTTATATTGTTTCTGCTCAGCCTTCATGGTAACTAATGTCTCCTCCCTTGTCCGAGGCAGAAGGGCTCTGCAGCCCACCTTGGAAGCGGTCCGGGGGAAGTGAGGGCGGGCACAAGCCACACCCACCGCCGCCTCCCACAGGGGGCCTTGAGCCCAATTGGCACCGCAAGTAACTACTCAGGGTTTGTTTCAGCAAACCGGCCCTGGGCCTCAGGACCCTGAGGTCTCCTGGTCAAATGTCAAGCTGTGAAAATTAATCGAATCATAGAATCCAGCTTGTAAAAATTAATGGAATCGTAGAATCATAGACTTGGAAGGGGCCATACAGACCATCTAATCCAACCCCTTGCCCAATGCACGAACATCTCTGACGAATATTCGTCCAGCCTCTTCTTGAAAGCTGCCAGTGAAGGGGAGCTCACCACGGCAGGGATGGCAGATCCCAAAAAACAAAAACACACTGATTCTGGAAACCAAACCCAAAACGTAGGGAATGGGGGGGAAATTAACTACACCAATGTTGTTTCATGGGATAGCCGGGCTGGTCTGCCAGGGAACAGCTAGATTGGAATCCAGCAGCACCTTAGAGACCAACAAGATTTTCGGGGCATACGCTTTCGAGAATCAACATCCCCTTTGTCAGATATAGAGAAAGGAGCTTTGACTCTTGGAAGCTCTCATCTTGCCGGTCTCTAAGGAGCCGCTAGACCTGGATCCAGCTGCATCAAAAACCAGCTCTTCTTCTTCTACGTCAGTATTGCTATAAGCAAAATGACACAGGTCGTGATAAATATTTAATTTCTAAACCCTGTAATATTTCACTTTGGGCAGCGGGATGTGAACAAACTGCTTAGCAAAATTCTTGGCAGACAGATTGTGGATTTACTTTTACACCAACATGATGAGGGGGAAAAACTCTGGCCCTCTTATGTATTACAGTCAAATGTTATTAATATAAAACTTTTATCTTTTAAAATGATGTCGCGATGGTAACTGTCCCCCTTCAAAGTTACACCACATTAAAGCTTCTAACCACCCTACTTGTTGGAAAGGGTGTGGGGAGGTCGGTACCTTCATTCACTGCTGGTGGGACTGTCCTATTATAGCTTCATTCTGGGATAATATTTTAATTCAAACTGAATTAATCACAGGTTATAAGCCACCTCGAAGACCAGAGGCAATATTCCTAAGCTATTGGGAAGACTGGGAGATCCCGGTAGTTCAGAAGAATTTAATTGCAATTTTGCTTGTGGTGGCAAAAGCTTCAATCGCCTCCCACTGGAAAAATAAAAACTCACCAAATATAGACCTTTGGTATAGGAAAAACTGGGGCTTTTTAGTTTGTTTATTTATTTATTGTGATTATATCCCACACCCTATCCCACAGTGGCCTCATGGCGGCTCACAGCATGAATAAAATACAACGAATATTTCGTTTTATGGATAAGATCCGAGGGACCGCCTTTCCCTGCATGTTCCCCCGAGAGCACTGCGTTCAGGGACCCAAAACTGTCTGGTCCCTCCTGGCCTACAAGACGCCAGGCTAATGACAACAAAAACCAGGGCGTTCTCCTTAGCTGCACTGAAGCTGTGAAATGAGCTCCCGGCTGAGATCCGTGCACTACAGGATTTACAACAATTCCGCAGAGCAGTAAAGACCGAGCTCTTCCGGCAAGCATTCTAATGGGCTGCCACACCGGCAGCGCCGCAATAACGTCAGTATAAGCACTTGATATGCTTAGTATACCGGCACCAGCACTTTATATAACACGCACACGGAATGCCGCCTTATCTTATTGTATTTTAATTGTATTTTAATAGAATTTAGTATGTATGGTATTGTATTGTTTTAGATGGAGTAATACTGTGTTTTAAACTATATACTGGTTTTAACTGTTGTTAAGCTGCCCTCAGCCGCCTCGGCGGGAGGGCGGGATAAAAGCTAAATAAATAAATAAATAAGATATTTTATGGATAAGTTATGGATAAGATCTCTGAAGAAACTTCTGTTATCGATAGGCAACATTTTCAACCCAATTTACTGACGAAATGGACACCTTTTCTGGAGTATGTAATGGACGTAAACAATTCATATATATCCACACCAGAAGAGGATAACTTTTTGACTCTGTTTTAAGCTGTTTAGCAGGTTATCTTAAGCTGTTTAGCAGGTTATCTTTGCTCCCTTTCCCACGCAAAGATTTTACAATGAATATTAAATTAAAAAACTGCATAATGAGTTATTTTCTTCTGTAATCCAGTAGCTATGTACCCTTGTGGGGTTCTATTTATATATTGACTATTTATATTTATATCCTGCCCTCCCCGCCATTCGCCAGGCTCAGGGCGGCTAACAACATGATAAACATACATTAAAATTCCAGTTAAAACTATCAATCAATATAAAATCATACTATATAAACATAACTTACATTAAAAGATGGCGAATCTTCTAATATCAACTGTCAACTGAATGGTGCCATCAGGCTCCCACCCAGCTATGAAGCCTCAGTTGGTGGCGCCGTTAGTACTGTTGGTACAGTTGGTGGTTGGGGCAGGGCCATAAGATCGAGGCGGTACCCTACTTAAAAGCCTGGCGGAAGAGCTCAGTTTTACAGGCCCTGCGGAACTGTAAAAAGGTCCCGTAGGGCCCTGATGTCCTCTGGGAGCTCGTTCCACCAGTGAAGGGCCACCACAGAAAAGGCCCTGGCTCTTGTTGTAACCAACATAGCCTCTTTAGGCCCCGGAAGAACCAGGTGATTTTGGGAGCCCGATCTTAGTGCTCACTGGGGTACGTGCGGGGAAAGGCGGTCCCTTAGGTAAGTCGGTCTCTGGCCATATAGGGCTTTTTATTTATTATCAAATGGGTTTTCTTCTAGCAATGTCCCATTCGTAAGTATGTTTGTCTCTTTAGTTTGTTCCTTTTCCCTCGAAACTTTAAATACAGAGTTTAAAAAATATATATATAAGCAAAGGGCCAGTGGTGTAGTGGTTAAGATAGTGGGACCACTATCTGGGACATCCAGCTCTGAATCCCCATTTGTGCCGTGAAAGCTCGCTGAGTGACCTTGGACCAGTCACCCTCTCAGCCTAACCTACCTCACAGGGTTGTTGTGAGGATAAAATGGAGGAGAGGCAAGTGACGTAAGCCACTTTGGGTCCCCTTTGGGGAGAAAGGTGGGGTATAGATTTAATAAAAGAGCAAAATCATACAGTTGCTCACATCTTTATGCAATCAGAACCAAAGCTGTTAGCTTTGTCACTTGGAGTACTGTGTCCAGTTTTGGGCACCACATTTTAGGAAGGACGTTGACAAGCTCAAGCGTGTCCAGAAGAGGGCAACCAGGATGGTGAGAGGCTTGGAATCCAAGTCTTATGAGGAAAGGCTGAAAGGGTTGGGTATGTTTAGCCTGGGAAAGAGAAGGCTTAGAGAGGACATGATTGCAGTCTTCAAGTATTTGAAGGGCTGTCATGTAAAAAATGGAGCAGATCTATTCTCTCTTGCTCCGGATTGCAAGACTAGATCTAATGGGCGGAAATTACAAGGGAGTCGTTACCGGGTAAATACCAGGAGAAACTTCCTAACTGTAAGAGCGGCTGAGCAGTGAAACAGACTGCCTCAGGAGGTGGTGGATGCTCCTTGGCTGGACATTTTCAAGCAGAGGCTTTTCGGCCATCTTTCGGGTATGTTGTAGGTATGTGGGGCTATCTTTTGGCTATGCTCCTGCAGAGTGCAGGGGGTTGGACTAGATGACCTGCAAGGTCCCTTCCAACTCTAACATTCTATGATTCTATGAAATACATTTAAAACGATCTACCTCTGTGCAAGTTTGTGTTCTCACCCTTTTGCATTTCAAAAACAGAAATATTGCTGTTTACATAATTGTTTTATACAAGCAGGGCTTTTTTTTGGGGGGGGGTGCCAAAACTCTCAAAGGAAATTAAGTTTTCAACCTGTATACTGAAAACTCATGAACTTTTAAAACATTTTAAAAATAAATTTGTCAAAGAGATTCCAGAACTCTGTTCCGGCGTATTTCCCCAGAAAAAGCCCTACGTACAAGCCATATTGTGTATGTGTGTGTGTGTGTGAGAGAATAACTATGCATACATAGGCTTCTAAGCATTTTATTTCCTTATGAATCATTTCAACTCAAAATACCAGTTTTAAAAAAAACTATCAATCATGACGAGGTTGTGCTAAGCCTGTATTTACATTGGAAGGACTATAATTAGAGGTAAGGTGCGAAGCAACCTTAACAGCTGTTAGTAAAATTCAAGATCACAGAATGATCCGAATCGCTCAACCCTGATTGGGAGAAAGTACTTACCCCTCAGTGCCTTTGCTACTACTTCCATCCTTTAAGTACATAGAAAAATCAATAACGCCGACCTACGAGAGAAGAGCGTAACGCTTCATGTCAAAAACAATCTCGGTTCTTTTCAAACGCAGCCTTAGAGAAAGGCAACAAATCAAACAGAGGAGCCAAGCGCTCCCCCTACAGCAGCTTAACACCCCCCCCCGGTTTTTAGACACACACAACCAATTTTGCTATTTTGGCACAAAGAGCTGTTAAAAAAGAAAACAGATGGGAAAACTCTGGGGCGCGCACAATGCTAGTTGCGAGTGTGTTATTTGTCTTCCTGGATCATAGTCGCAGCACTTTAAGACATCGGTGCATTTCGGCTTAGGGAGAGAACAAAGCCCAGCTACCCAGCAAAGATGGGAACTACATTTGCATCTCACTGAAACCCTTTTTTTTTTTCCCACTAAAGAGAGTGTCTTGGCAATAAGGCAGGACAGTAGCCTCCAGCCAACACATTTATCCTAGACTATGTTATGTAAATTAATTCTGCCTGGTTCACTCACTGACAGAGCTACTCATCTTCCAGATCCCACATGCAGAATCCAGGAGCTGGCAAAGAACCTACACTTCCAAGAATCTCTGCTAGCTTTCTTAAATACGCAAGTTGCTAAATCTCATGATTTGGAAGACATCTACAATGCGTTGATCCCTCATTGTACGTCCCTAACCACAGATTCGTCTCTCTGCCATTCGCCCCAAAGTTCAAGAACAAAGCCTTTTGCATTTGTTTTTAAAAGAGCAAATCTGTATAATGACATGTGTACAGAAAAAAATTATTTCCCCAGCTTACAATGTGAAGGGGGGGTTACATTCACACATTTACTTAAGCACAAGGAATGGACAGTGATTTCCCTGCAACTCATCTGTTTCTGGGCAGAATTCAAAGTGCTCACGCTTACATTTAAGGCCCTGAACAGCTTGGAGTTGGGGTAGCCAAAGGATTATCTCCTTTCATACTGTCCAGACTTGCCAGTTAAGATCTAACTCCCAAGCTGCGATCTCTGTGGACCTGCCTGCAGATGTGAACTGGATGCAACTGGAGACAGGGCCTTTTCTGTGGGGGCACCCTGACTCTGAAACGCCCTCCTCCCAGCACTTTACGTGCTGTCTTTTAGGCACCAGGCCAAAACATTTCTTTTTTACCAAGGCATTTCACTAAAGGGGTTTATCTTTTTAGCTATTTTATAGTTTGCTTCTAGTATGAGGTCTGTTTTGTTATATTTTAGGGTGCTCAATGGTTCTTTTATGCTTGTCCATTTCTTTTATGGTTCTTTTATGCTTCCCAGTCTAAGTCTCAAGAAAATACAAATCGAAGCCACAAGTATCCTTCCAGAAATTCTGACTTCCTTAAGTCAATGAAAACTAAACTTTTTCTAATCTGTTAAAAAACAACACCTGTATTCAACGTTCAGCAGAATAAAATCAGATCTTATACAACAGTTCTAAGCAAGCCAAAAGGCAAACAGAACATAACATAAGAACATAAGAGAAGCCAATGTTGGATCAGGCCAATGGCCCATCTAGTCCAACACTTTGTCACACAGTGGCCAAAAACACCAGGTGCCATCAGGAGGTCCACCAGTGGGGCCAGGACACTAGAAGCCCTCCCAGTGCTGCCCCCCAGCACTAAGAATAGAGTGCATCACCTGCCCCAGACTGAGAGTTCCTATCTATATAAGCAATGACAAATATTCAGAATTAGCTTTATTGTAAAATTGATTTTTCTTAGAGTAATCGAAACCAATACCAGTTCTCCCAATTAAACGTTGATCAAATATACAGCACCTGAGAGTCCAAGTCTTCACCCTTCATGCAGAAATTTGCATCGATGACGTTCAAGCCTACTAAGAGGCCAGCAATTACGACACCCTCCTCTTCCATCATGAGCGCATTCGGTTCATAAAATTCACTGCAAGACAAATTGAGACCAGACTTGCTAAATCGCTTCGTCTTTTGAACTACAACTATTTTAGAGGGCGATCGCTTATCACTCAGAGCAGGCCAAAGATACATTTGATTCCACACCGTCCTCTTGGCCACAACATACACACATCACTTCGATGGCAGGAAAATCCACCCTGAGTCTTTGTGAGAAAGGAGGACCATAAATGAAGTCAGAATTATGAAACCCCTTAGGTATAAATTTATTTATTTTATATATTGGATTTATTTGTCGCCCAGTCCCTGCTACGGCTGGGCTCTGGGCGATGTCCATAAAACACAACCAGATAAAACCATTAAAAAATTGACAACACATATCCAAAGAAAAGAGATGATGAATAGTAATTAATCCGATTCCAGACTGCTGGTTTACTTTGCGGGCAGGAGGGAAGAGGCCAAAATAAAGGTAAGCAGCAGGAGGAATGAGAAAGGGTGCCGGCCAGGAAGGAAACTGTTGCTGTCCTCAGCTGAAAGCCTGGAGGAACACCTCTGCCTTACAAGCCCTGTGGAACTGCATAAGGTCCTGCAAGGCCCTGAT